>JAVHLV010000040.1:0-315034 GCA_036785495.1 Colletotrichum neosansevieriae | reverse complement strand
CCCCCCCCCCCCCCCCCCCCCAAAAGAAGGAAAAAACCAATGAGGGAGTTACCGATTTTCTACCCCAACCCAACTCCCATAAAAGCATGTCTCCGTGAATGTACATATATACCCTTCTATATAGCGACCGCTCGTCTTCAGAAATTCATGTGCTCGTTAAGGAACAGCCGTGGCTAAAAAGGGCATAGCAACATAGATGAGTGGAGAGAGAAGAGGACTTAGATGACGTTGCCAGCCATGCCCATGAAGAGAGCGTGTACGGCAAGGCTCAGAGTCCAGAAGCCGACCTTTTTGAGTCGGCGGACGCGGCTTTGCTGGTCTTCGACGTCGCGGGCAAAGGCCTCGTACGTCTCAGCGGACATGTCGTCCATAAGACCGCAGTCGAAGATGGTCCAGCTGCCGTCGAAATCGCTCGCACGTTTTACTATGCGGCAAGTAATTGGGATGTATGTCTTCTTGGCGTTGATGTAAGCTACAATGGGGCGAACGAGTGCCTGGTTGATGTACGTCATGTCGTTGGTGAACAAGGGCACGGCGGCCTTGACGTCGTTCATGTGGATGCGGAGGTCCATAATTAGATATCTGCGGTCCTCATCGGTTGAGTCGATTGACTCATGAGATTCGACTGGCTCGGGAGACTCCTGAATGTTGCTCTCGACGAGCTCTGGCGTAGCTTGAGAGAGGTGGCCTTGTGTTGGCGTAGGCCCCAAGAGGGCGCCGGGATTTGCGAGGAGGTCCTTTTGTAGCAGGCGCATGCGGTTAGAGATAACAACGTCTTCCAGTTGGTCGTAAAAGTCTGACATGACTTTCGTGATACCGTCGTCCAAGTCGGCAGGGAACATGACGTCCGCAACGATGTCAAGGTTGCCCTCATAAATCCAGCCAAACGGACCCTCGACACCTCTATTGAGGTGATCGATCTTCAGACCGTCAATGCGAAGGCGGCTGAACTTCTTCCAAGCCGACGGCTCTCCAATGCCACTGACAGCGTCGCCGTTCTCGCCAGCCACAGTTCCATGGACCTGACGCGGATGAATCGTGAAAAGAGACCCGTCGAAGGAACCGGACATGTGTGTCGCCGAGAGGAAGTCGTAGAAGAGCCACTGTTTCCTGAGCTGTGGCAACTCACATGAGAAGATGCTGACTGAGAACGGCCGGAAGCCGTTTGGCTGGTGGATCGTGACGAGCAGGTCCTCGAGCTTGAAAGAATCGATCTCGAAATCGCCAGGCTGGTGAGTGTGCCGGTAAGATAGCGGGTCGACTGGCTCGTCTGACCAATGCACGGAAGTTCGATCGACGACGCCACGAACTCCCTTCACTTCTACGTCTTTCAAGAAACCCTTGCCATTCCACCATTTCAGGAATGATAGAGTGACGTTGACGGTAGCGATCGTGAGGTCGTACTGCGTATAATTGCCGTCGTCTTCTTCTGAACCTTGACCATCATGTTCACCATGCTTTCCAGCAGCAGCGACAGCGGCGGCATTCGTAGAGGACCCCTTGCTGACAGAAGACGTAGTCTGTCCAGGTCGTCTGGATACGAAAACATTTCTGAAGGTAATTACGCCATCTCCCCACTTGGGAACAATCGCCGACTCGAAAACGACAGTGACGCCGGCAGACTCGGTCAAAGAATCGCCAACCCATTTCGCGAGAGTCTCTGCACCGGTACGTTAGCATTTGCGATCAGCTTGAAGGACTACAAGAACCCACCCTGAGCGAAAACAGTGTTGATGCTGAAGATGATAATGGAGAAGAAGGTCGTGGTACCGACGAGAATCCAGACTAGGTGCCCAAAAAGGAAGAACGACACGAATCCGCTCCATTCGTCAATGTTCCATGGTCTCATGCTCCGAATTGACAACCACTTGAAGCGCACATTCATCCGACCCAGGAAGCCGTTGGCGGCAGCCAGAAGTTCTTCCCGAGTGGGCCGATGCGGTATCTTCGGTATATGGAGATATTTCGACATGGTAGAGGCAATCGACTCGGCGTCGTGTTCCGGTGCGTCAGCCTTGCTCTTCTCCGTTGCCTTCGTCGCATCCTGCTTCGGATGGGCCGTCGTGCCCTTCTCCTCGTGGTTTCCGCTGTTGGGGCTATGGTGTCTTCTCTCCACTGGCTCATCCCCTCCTGATTTGCCATGTACGCCTCGGCGCCATGCTAGACGGCTTAGTCGGTAAAGATTCGAGTCTTTTGTCCGCCCAACGGGCTTTGCGCATGAAGATAACGCAGCTTGTGAGGGCGAGAGGTTGGTGGGAAATCGGACGAGCAGCAGGCCACTGCCACTACAGCTTTGGCGCATAGGGTAGACATGCTGTCGTGGAAACGAGTGCTGCCCGGTGTGTAGTGATCTTCGAAAGCAAGTCGCCTTACAAGCAGGATGAGCAGCAGGCTGGCTAGCTTGCCAACAGGTACTCCTTGTCGCAGTGGCTGTGATAGTCGTCCCTCGCAAGCCCAGAATTTGCGACGCAGATCCGGAGGCGCAGGACCAGAAGCGACGCCCGAAAAGAGTCGTCGATGCGTTAGACATGTCTCCAGCTCATCCTGTCTCTCTTGGTTGAACAGAGAGACAGCCAATGAGAAAGAAAAGCTAGGAGATTATCTACCTCAAAGGGCACGCGAGAGGAGGGGTCGCAACGAGCAGCCCGGACTGTAAACAAGACTCGAGTGAGGAAGATGGAATGGCAATGTTAGTACATTTCATGCGATCATGCAGAAGTCACTGGCGGTGCCATGCAAAGCTGGGCCAGGGAAGAGCAGCCTGTGAAAAGTCATCCATGACGCGCTACCAGAGCTTTACGTCGTTGAACCCGGCAGGACCCGTTCCAAAGGTACCTTCGGGTACCCTAGGTAGGTAGGTACGTACTGTAGTAAGGTCGCAAAAAAAAAAAAATCAGCAGAAAGGCGACATGGCTCGTGCGTAAAAGTGGTCTGGGCCCTTGCACTTCTGTCCAAGACCCCCAAGTCTCTATCCTCTTATCGATAAGCACAAAATTTTGGGATTTGGGCGAAATCGACATCGGTCTGCAATTGGCACTCGCCGCTTATTTTCCTCACGACCGCCAGACCCCCGCCGCCGCCGCCCAGACCGACACACAAACCGGAGTCCTACCGAAAAAGAGGCCGAATATCTCGAACTCGTCCGCATTCTCCGCAAACGCAACAAACTCGCGATACCCTCAAGTTTATCGAAACCGCCCATCATGCCCGCCCCGACCGCCAAGCAGGCGGAGATCCCTGCCCCGCCATTCGAAGCTCCCCTCCAGGAGCAGCAAGATGAAGAACTCCTCCTCGATGCGCCCACCGCGCTGGCCGAAGACCTGGATGCGATTATGCCCAGCGTTCCCCAGAACGGAGAGGACTCTGAGATGGTTGTCGACGAGGAGAACCGCCCGCGCTTTGCGCCAGCAAGAGACATCGTGCGCCACCACTTCCTTTCGCAAATACTCTTCGACATCAGGGACTAAATTTTACCCCAGGACCCCATCACCAGAATAGAGACCCGCAAAGTTCCCGTGCCTCCTCACAGGTTCACCCCTCTCAAGTCCGCCTGGCCCAAGAGTATGCTTTTGTCAAAGTTCAATCCGTTGGGGTACAAGAGCTGACGATGCGCCTACAGTTTACCCTCCTCTCGTCGAGCACCTCAAACTCCAAGTGCGCATGAACCCGCGCCGGAAACAGGTTGAGCTCCGGACGTCGAAGCACACCACCGAAGACGGCGCTCTGCAAAAGGGCGAGGACTTTGTCAAAGCCTTCACGCTCGGCTTCGATGTTGACGATGCTATTGCGCTGCTGCGTCTTGACGACCTTTACAGTAAGCCTAGCCCAGCTCAACTTCAGCCACAGAGATGCTAACAGCGGCGCAGTCGAGACGTTTGAGATCCGCGATGTAAAGCAGGTCATGGGTAACGAGGCGCAAGGGCGTGCCATCGGTCGTATAGCAGGCAAGGACGGCAAGACAAAGTGTAAGCTCGCGACCCTGCAATGGTGTATTTGCACCTTGACTGACACTGAGATCCAGTCGCCATCGAGAACGCCAGCAAGACCCGTATCGTCCTGGCCGACAGCAAGATCCACATCCTCGGCGCCTACAAGAACATCCACATGGCCCGTGAGTCCATTGTCAGCTTGATTCTCGGAAAGCCTCCTTCCAAGGTCTATGGCAACTTGCGGACGGTTGCGGCGCGCATGAAGGAGAGATTTTGAAGAATAAAACGGTCAATCGAACGAAGAAAATAGCTGGGATTAGAAACTTTGAAACAAGTGAAGGAAAAGACTAGGTAAAACCTTTTGGTTGGTTTAATGATGGCATGAAAAGACATCCTGTCATGGACTCTGGCGTTGTGGGCATTTTTAGAGATTCCAAGATCATTTTGGGCAGGGGAAAATATCACAAAAGTTCAAGAATCGTTGAAATCCAATTCCTTGACTCATTGCCGCGGCGACGTGGTGAAGGGCGTACGTGAAGGACGATGAGAGACTCAAACTTTGGAGACAGCACCGTACTCACGGCGGAAGAGGACGTGTTGTAGGTGTATCTGAATAATGAGCTGTTCCTCGGGAGACAACATACAATGCATGTTTTTCTGGAGTCTTCAGCCTTTTCGATGCTCAATCATTGTATGCATCCTTGTCGATGCCGATATAGCCTCCACCAGGCTGCATCCATCCCCGGTACGTGCTGTTCATCGCTCGCAAGCCTTTACGGACTAAAGGGTTTGCAGCCTACAGCCATTGAAATCATGTGAGATGGTCGGTAGCCACGGAGATCGAGCTATTCAAGGTCAATTCAACAGGGACGTGTAGCCGTTGTCAGCGAATTTGCCAGAAGAGTCTCCGACTCAATGGTTCAGGGAGGTATGGGGTAGAAATTGTCGACGGGAAATTCCCAGCGAACCAGTTCAGGCTCGCGCCTTCGCCGCTGTCTACTTTCAAGAAGCTACCCCTATTCGTAACTACCGTCGTCTGTGGATTAGTATCGAATAATGAAAGGTGGCAGAACTCCAAGCGCCCCCCCTCGTCATCCTCATCGGCTCTCGTGACTGTGCCACACAATGTGTCAAAACCGGCGATTTCTCCATTTTGATACATGACAACGCCGAAAGTCCTCGCTGAGAAGGCGGTGTGCGCGTTCCATTCCTTTTGCCCTGTAGTTACCGACGATGTCGATGCTGCAGTCCATGGTGACTGAGGGCTGTGACGGCGCGGTGACATTTCTGGAAGAGAGTCGCGGGACAGCGTTCTGGGTCATCTCGTGGACGTGGACGTTCTTTTGTCCGTCACCGTCATCTCTTGTAGCTACCACTTGTGACAAGGCGCAGGGCGGCTTCGTCAACCTCTCCATGTGTCTCTACTCGGAGCCCCAGCCGTGAAGAAGACTCGCCTCTTCCCGCTTAAGGGGTTTCGTCTTCTGACGAGCGGGGATGCGCTCGCGATTCTGAGACACTATGTTCAGCGCTCGCAACTCGAGTGGGTGGTCGCCTGCATTCATGGTAAAGGATAAAACGGCTGAGTAGCCAATCGGACTGCGGCCGAGGAGACCTTATCACAGGTCGATGTTGAGAAGTCTTTCCGGATTGCGGCGATATTTAGCTTACGAACCGGCACAAGCCGATTCCTGATCCCTCCAGTCAAAGGCGTATCTGTTCAAACCACTCAACTACGTCTTTGAAGGGCATCCACAACATACCAAAGCATCCAAACACGGAGAACCAATGATCTCGACCCAGCGAATGGGGGTTTATTGACTTCAGCATGCGAGAACGATAACCCGTAGCTTTCGTTTGTCCTTGTCACCTGAGGGAACCCGAAGACTTTACAGGCAGGGGAATTTCGCTCGATCGTGGGCTCGGGGCGGAGAATGTACACACCTGAGAAGGATAGACTCGTCTCGCGTGAGTCGAACGGGAACATACATCATGCACGGATAACACAGCCGGCCGGCGGTACCTTTCCATACCCGTTGGCGACCAGCAAGCGTTGCAACCCGAAGAATCATCCTCAGCTTTACGGTGAATTCGCTCAAATTGAAATTATCTGCTGCTTTGGGTAGAAGAACAAGACATATCCTCAAGTCAGCTCAAGATCTTGCTTCATAACGCCAAGCGATCACCAGAGTCCGAGCTACACAAACATGCGCCAGACAGCTTATGCTCACACACTCGTAGTTGGAATCAAATCATGGTATGAACCATGTCCATAATGCGTTACTCCATAGATATCTATACGTGCCTGACCCGTGGAAAGAAGACTTTTTACATAATGGACCGCTACTCCGGCGGCCAACCTGCAATGCCAAAGCCCTTATCCAGGCGCGCGGACTGAGGGAAAAAGACCAGGGTCATGAAACCTTTCTTTTACCCTTTTCCCCTTTCCCCCATGCTCTCTCACTCTTCGGCCCTCTTCATTTTACGTTCACCGACTTGGAAAAAAAAAGGTCAATAGCCCTTCATGAATTCTTCGCGACTTCTCACATGTCTTGGTAAGATTCTGCGGCAAATGAACACTCCATTCTTCTTTTCTTTTTACTCGTCACCCTCGCCCTCCTCCTGAGGGGCCTCGTCCTGCTCGTAATCCTCGTCGAAGCTGCCGGTGGGGACCTCGTACAGGCGGAGGATGGACTTGTTGGGGTCCTTGACGAGGATGTACTTGCCGTCTTGGCCGCGGTTGAGGCACATGTCGGCGATGGTGCGGACGATACCCCAGCCGTTGGAGAGGGAGAGGTTCATCTGGTTGGCGAAGTCGCGGGGCTTCCAGCCGACGACGCCGAGAATGACGTGCTTGTCGTTGGACTTGGGATTGGCGCGAGACACGAAACTGCGTATATTATTAGTTCATCTTCTCACCAGACTACGTTGAATAAAGTGGAAAACAGGAAAACAAAACATACCCAAGCTTCATGACGTCGGCACGGGCAAGGATGGACTGGACGGTCCACCTGGCGAGCTTGCATGAGTTGTTCTTCATCTCGGTCGCGACGACGGCACCGCGCTGGCTGACGAGCTTCGTCCGCCAGTCGAGGGCGCCACCGCTGCCCTGGGCCTTGCTGTCGAACTCGTTGAGGGCGTGCAGGGTGACGAGCTGGTCGTCGCCGCTGATGGCGTTCTTCTGGACGGCGTCGACCTCGGTGCGGACGACGAGGTAGACGTTCTCCTCCTCGTCGTTGGTGGACAGGTCGAACTTGCGGTACTTGTAGGCCTTGCTGGCGGGCGGGTCCGTGTCCTCGGACGAGTTGTAGAAGGGGTTGGCGTGCTGGAACTGCAGCTTCTGCGTCTCGTTCTCGATGACGACCTGGTTGGCGAAGTTGTGGTTGATGTAGGTGGCCTCCTCGGCCAGGGCGCCGGGCTGGTTGAGGGCGTCCTTGCTGCCGTCGGCGGCGTCAAGGGGCGCGTCGGCCGCGTTCTCGTTGACTGTGACCATGTCCAGGGCGGCGTTGTCGCGCTTGTCGATGAAGACCTTGTTGCCCTGCACCGAGATGACAATGTCCCAGGGGTAGACGGAGCGCGGGGAGCACATGAGCATGGACAGGATGCTGTCGGTGGCGAAGATGGTGGCCTCGTTCTTCTCGGCGAGCTCCTGGATCACAGGATCCGAAGAAGTGGTAACGTTGTAAGCAGCGCGGTCGATGGCGTTGAGCCTGCGCTCGGCGCCCTTGACGAGCGGCTTGTCGTAGGAGCGGTCGTAGCCGTACACGAATCCGTAGGCGTCGATGTCCTCGCCCTCGTCGGCGTCCAGGTTGAGCTTGGCAAGGCGGTTGTAGTCGATCTCCTCGAGCAGCTTCCAGTCGGCCTTGATGTTGATGCTGGCGTCGCGATTGCGGGCCGGCTTGTCGTAGTCCTTCCAGCCGAAGCGGCGGCCACCACGGCCACCACCCCTGGCACCACGGTCCGAGTAGCCTTGACGACCGCCTGGTTGGGTGCGGTTGATGGCCTGGCGGTTGGCACCGCGTCCGGTGGTGGGCTGGCCGCCGCGCTGGCCACGGCCGCCGCGGGTGAAGACGGCACCGCGGCCGTATCTTGTCTTGGTGCTGTCGCGGGTGTTGCTGACGACGGAGAATGTGGACTCGTCCTCGGCGGGAGGAGCGTTGAAGGAGATGGCGTGGCCGGCACCGTAAACTTGTTGGTCTGGATATGAGGGTCAGCGACGATGTCTCTTTGCAGATTTGTCCTGCTCGATGAGGGAGAGCACATACCACGGTAGTTGCGGTTGTACTGCTGTCTTCCACCACGACCGTCGTCCTTGCCAGGGGCCCAGTCGGCCATGCGACCGAGCTTGTCGCCCTTGGAGAAGGGCGCATAGGGGACGCCATTCAGGGTAGTCTCGGTGGTGACGGGCGGGCCCCAACCGTCGCCGGCCGGGCAAGTCTCGACGAGCTTGACCCAGTCGATTTCCTGAGCCATGTTGAAAAGCTTGTGTTGTTTTTCTTCGGACAAGCTGCGAGCGTTCGGGGAGAGACGGTATTAAGAAAACACTGTTGGCGGGTGCGTGCGGGCGGGCAGCGGTTCGGGCTCTGGGGGAATTAGAAAAGTCGTCAAGGGTTTGGGCGGTGCGCCTCCTCTCGCCGTCGATTTTCGACGTTCGGTTTTTGGTGGGGTGAACTTTGTGGGGCAGAGCGGGCAAAATTTCAATGAAAGTGTATCGACACCTGGCGGCGGCTGATGTCCACTCGTTTCCGCGCGTCGCGGGGCCACCGCCAACTGTCTCACTGCTCGCATGGAAATGTGGTTTTGACAGTGAATATCAGGTCACATCCACAATAACCATGGGAATCTTTGACGCAATGCTTAGAGTTAACATTCTATTTCCTGCAGAGATACACGAGATGGATTTTCTATTTTTTTTTCTGCCCCTCATTACCGATTCAAGGTATCAATGGTACTCCCAGAATACGCTCCGATGTTTCCTTTCCCGCTTGAGCACCACTTTCCACACCGTGATAAATGTAGAACCCTTATATACGTAGTTATTAAACCCGCTTAATGCAGACATTTCCTAGGCAACCCCATCGATGGGCGCTTAGTACATCATCATCTCAGGGCGGGAGCAGAAGACGTTCTCCAGGGCATCCCTGACCTCGAACTCCTCCATAACGGCGCCGAAGCTAAGCCGGGTTAGACGAAATGCACATACACGGGAAAGAAAAGTTGTAAAAGTGAAGACGTACCCGTAGCATCGGACCTTGTCCTTGAGCTCATCCGTGAGCTTGTTGAAGTCCTCGGCGCGGAGCTCGCCGACTCTGGGGTGGCCGAGAACCATGCCCCAAGCCATGACGGGGGTGACTTCTCCGTCGAGGTTGAGCTTCTTGCTGAGGTCCAGCAGGGCCGAAAGACTGCCCTTGCTGACTTCCCACGTTCTCTGTTGAGAATCCAAGTCCCCGTTGACGTTGCTGTACCCGAACGGGATGTCTGGCGTCAGCTCAGGGAAAGGAGCCGGAGGGCACGAAGCCATTAGCGCGTGGCCGCAGGGCTCGCCGCCCATCTCGCTTGATCTCTCTAGTAGCCAGGGCATGTGGTTCATGCAAGGTTTTTCGAGACTGTACATACCCTCGACAACGCCGAACTCGTTAGCAAGCCACTTTCTCTTTTCGTGTTTATTCTCGGTCATCATCGCTCATACCACCCGACTCCCGGTGGTGACCAGACTTGGTGGCATGAACAACGGCCATTCTTTTCTTCTTCTCTCACTGCGGGGGAGGTGATAGGTATGCCTTCGAGGGGTGGTGGTTATCGTACGTTAAGACGAAGTCAATGCCCGCTTGTTCAAAGTCCACGTTTCTGCCATTGTTTTGCGCCTGCATGTTTTGCAGCTGCTGACCGCCCACCGTCTGAGGAAGGGGAGGGGGCGGACCGTGGGAGTGGGAGTGAGACGGACCGTGAGACGAAGGCGACACCGACGGAGCTGTCGTCGAAGTCATCGGCGGTGTGTACGCGTTGTGGCCGTAGCTGTGGCCGGACACGCTTGCGCTGGACGTGTAGCCTGCGCTGGGGTTGCTGACCATGTCGTCGCCGTAGTGAGAGAGAGGGATGCCGTTTTGAGCCAGGATTTGCTTCAGCTGTCTGTTCTCCTCGGCCACCTTTTCCTTGTCTTGGGATACGTTGCTGAAGATCTCCTTGAGTCTCAGCACCTCGTCTTCTAGGGCTTTGATGTATAATTCCTTCCTCTCACGATGCGTGCTGTCAATCACACCGTTAGCAACCCGTCCAATTGCGCGCTGACAGCTCGCGGGAGCAATCGCAGCTTACCGTTGTGCTTGGCGATTTAATTCTTGGCGCCTGGTCAGAGCTGGTTTGCTGTCGGGCTTAGGCCCTCTCCTCTTGGGCGGATTGCCATCTGCGGGCGAATATTGTTAGATTACGGCAAGCCGTCACCGACATCAAACTTTCTTACCACGTGTAGTCCTCTTTTCTGTCAAAGATTTGAGAAACCCTAGATTCAATGAGCTCAGAGGGCCCCTCTCCTGGTCGGAACCGCCGCCGCCGCCACCGTTGCCGGAGCCACCGCTGTACGGCAACTGTTGCGGCGCTTTCCCGTACTGGTCGGGCGACAGCGAGGAAGACATCGCTGCCCTTTCGTATAGCGAGCCCGCAGATTGCTTGCGTGCCGGTGACGAAGAAGGGTTCGGCGGAGAGCGATAGGAAGCTGCGTTGCTTAGGTCAGTCATTTTGTCGTCTCAGAAGCATCGCACCGAAGCGACCACGTTTAACAAGAGAAGTTGTCGCTCATGTCGTCATACGTCTGTTGCGCGGCGCCCGGCGGGGGTGCTGCTCTTTTTCAAGTACCTGCCGTCTCGAGGCGCAGCGACAACAGAAAAGGGAACTCGGTGGGTTGAAGGGCTTACCTTGAAAGATGGGATGCGCGGCTGACAGACTCCCGATTCGTCTGGCAATGCGTCGTGGATGGCGATTATGGCCCGTCGCAGCAAGGGGATGTGTAATGGGACAGGATTGAGCCGTCTGGGGTCCGTATCATAGGCTCGTTGGATTGCTGGACCACGATTATGGTTATTTGGAAAGATGTTCCCGCACTTGAAACCCAATTCTGGCGCCCGAGCTGTCTGAGGATACAATGCAGGCGCGGCGAGGGGGGACGCAGGGCGCAGGCGTGAGCAGGTTGGGATAGGTGTTGGTAGATTGGTCCGCCTTGTTTTAGATTTGTTTGACACACTCCAGACGAAGATGTCGTGCGTGTTGGTCTGGGGACGGTTGCAGCGAGTCTCCCCTTGGTGCCCGCCTAAAGACTTGGGTTGGGGAAGAATGTTGGAGCAACGCACCACAATACGGTGGTTGGAAAAGCTGACGGGGCGCGATAAAGAGAGAACGGATGACGGCGGAAGCGGAGAAAGCACGAGAACGCCAGAGACGGACGGGGGCGAAGTGATGGCGGTATTGCTGTACCCCGTGGTTCCTGTATGTGCGTATTGTGGTGGCTAGTGTCTGGCGAATCGAGATGACAAGATAGACGCCCACCTCTGTCTCCTAAGACAAGATGGCGGAAGCGGAGAGTGCAGGCAGAGAGGCGAACGGGCGGGCAGAACAGCCTGCTGGGGTTCACTACGTCGTCTCGGATCTGGACGAGAGTGGTGAGCCGCAAAGGGACTGACGGTAAAGTAGGGTGGAAACGCGGGGTTTCAGCAGCAGGCCGTCGTTCGGATCAAGTTGAATCCAGCCCGCTAGCAGGCGACGAACGTGTGAGCGGGGGAGCTCTAGTTTAGATGGTTGTTCGCGGTTGAGGTCGGGAGCGTTGAGTAACAGGACGCCTTGCGTAACGGGTACGAAATGCTAAAGTTGACTTGACCGAGTCTCTTCCACTTTACGTACTCCAGAAAAGAGGTCGGCTGACGCAGCTGTGGCTGTAGTTGTAGCTGCAGCTGTAGCTGATGACAAGGGCTCTTTGAGTTCGTTGCTTTTTCGGAATCATCGGCGTTCCGCGCAAATCTCTTTGAGAGCTGAGGTGCTGGTTCGCCGGGGTCTCTTTGCCTTGCGTGACGAAAGACGCCGGAGCTGAACGGTGGCAAACCTATATCAGTCTGCTGTTGACCCGGGTAGGGCTACGAGGTGTGGCCCTGGATTGATTAGTTTGCGCCCGATTGCTGGGCCGTGGTGAGGCCGAGGAGAGAGAGAAGAGAGACGCCAGAGAATGATTTGTAAATCTGTCTTTGGCGCCGGCACTGGCCAGACTGTGGCTCTTATGGCGGCGGGATGGGCGGATTGGTCTCGACCTGGCTTCGAGTCGAGCTGTCAAGTGTCCAGTGTCCAGTCCAGTCCGCCCAGGCGGGTTTAATTCTGAGCCTGATAAGTGCGGTGTATCCGTACGGGCAAAAGGACCAATTCAGGTCCCCTGTGTCTAGATCTAAGTCCAGGTCCAGGTGAGAGACATTAATTTTGACAGAAAGAGCGGTAAAAGCCGCAGCAAAAATTCGTCGACTACGTTACTTTACCTTATTATCCATCCGTACCTACATAATGCAGAGGTGAGCCGCTTGCGCTGTGACCATACAGTCACTTCTCAAGAGGGGCAGGGTAGTTGAAAGGGGTCTGCAACAGCTTGAAATTTGTCTCGAATACGGACAAAGTTACGCATAGCATGGCACATAGGTCTCGATCTTTCAAGCTTACCTTCAATAGCATCAGCTAGGTGTCTAGGAGTCTCCTGCGCGAGACGGATATGGGCGCCGAGTCAAGCGATCCAAGCCACGCGAATGCATTCCAGCCAGGGCCTGCAGGGGCCAGAAGCTGAAAGCTCCGAGGATGTCGGCTTCAGGGCAACCACATGATGGGAAAGTCTGGATATCCATGGATCTGCTTTGCCCAGCATACTATGGCAGTACTGTCTTGCTTGTTTCTTGGCCGTAGACGCAGCTCAGTCTTGGAATCGTGAGACTCGACGATGCACAAGGCCTTTGGCCAATATCCAAACGACCTCATACGCCCGTAAGAGAACGAACCCCATGACTGACTGACAGGGCCCCACAGCCTCCTCCACCTCCTCGTCGCCCCAAATCTGTTCCCAACAACGGGATATTTTGGGACACTGCAGGAGCTGAACCCAAGCTGGTCCTTACCTGCATCTCGAATCTCGCAGAAACGAAACTTAACCGATGAACGAGGGCCTGAAAAGAAAAAAAGGGCCAAGCACTTTCGAAAGCACAAACACGAGCCCTCGGTACGGAGGTAGAGGGTCGCCCAATTGGCCGCATATATACATACATCAGACGAGACGGGCAGGTGTAAAAGCCAAGAGTCCTTTATCTCGACCTCCCACTTGAAATGCCACACCTAGACCTGCCTTTGTTTGACGTGTCTGCTGCCAGCTTTTTTGACACATGAAGGCGAGTCTGTGTGCCCTTATCCCGTCGACGACTCATGTCGTGGGATCTGTCGGATCATTGATCCGCTGGCACTTTGACATCTCACCCGTGCCTATCACATGGGCCAAGTCCGGGAAAGGCGACTCCTGCGTGGGGTTAAGGTGTTGACGGAACCCTGGTTCCACAATTACTTCTACACTTGGGTTAGGTACTGAGTGAAGTATTAAGAAGGGGGGGGGCGGGGGGGGCCAGTTGTCAGTTTGTTCCCTCAGGTCGATTATTAAGTTCAACGTTCCGCCCAAAAAGTCTATGCCGTCATAGTCACTGGATGCCCAATTGCAATTCGGTTTGGGAGGGAAAGTTCCGGTGGGACCGACGACGGTGCTGCTAGTCGCGAACAATTCGTCGCGTTATCATGTTTCTTTTCGCGCGCGAAGTTCGTAAAACAATGTCTCTGGAACCAGAAGATCCATCAGCCCACGATCGCCCAGCATTAGAGCATTGGAACTTCCTCGGTAGCAGGGAACACGGCGGTAGACTGCTTGCAAAGAAAGATTGAAACGACCGAGCGGAGCGGGAGAGAAAGGGAGCGCAAATCTTTTCTTGAGACGAGTGAACCCCGGATCGCGATCGCTGTCACCACGCCCTCCTACCTGCAACCTCCTACCTACCTTGCCCTGAGGCTTACGGTAAAGAAGGGAAGGAAAAAAGGTCCCGCGCACGCGACTCCCTTTCGAAACATTCCATCCCCGGCGAGGTAGTATACCCTGGAGAAAGCAGAGTAAGGTAGATCATCAAGTCCAGACCAGAGCTTAGCAAAGCACGCGCTTTTGCGCTCCGCACACTAAGAACGACACTCAACTCTGTTGCTTCCTTTTTTGGGACGTTACTTGCCTTAACTTAATCCCGCGCGCGAGCAGAACCTCGGAGTTAAAGGCCCGCATAACGTATCCTCGTCGCAAGTTACGCCGGTTTTTTTTAAAGCTCTTCGCTTTCGGGTTGAGCTTGGGGTTGGGAAGACCAGGAAGAGAGGGAGGAGCGGGACGACCGACATCATCCCCAGTCATGGCTGGCAACGGCAACGTGCTCACTCACCTCCGAGGAGCCGCGATTCTGACCCCGTGGGTGTTGTGGCTGTTGCTTGCAGACACGGTCATCTCCCTCCAGCTGCCGTTCAAGTGGCTTTTCCCAAACTTCGTCTACGACTCGTCGTCGCGCATCGCCGAGACGGTGTGGTACTGGATCCAGATCGTCTTTGAGCGCTTCAACGGCGCGAACCTGACCTTCTCCGGCGATGCCATCCCGCGCGGGGAGTCGGCCATCGTGGTAGCCAACCACGTCGCATGGGCCGACTTCTACATGATCCAGGCGCTCGCCATCAAGGCCGGGATGCTGGGCCGGTGCCGTTACTTCGCCAAGATCCAGCTGCGGATAGTCCCGTTCCTGGGTTGGGGCCTGTGGGCGATGGGCATGCCCATGGTGAGTCGGAACTGGTCAAAGGACAGACACGAGCTCGACAGGGCCTTTTCGGGCATCGTGGACAGGCAGTGGCCAACCTGTAAGTTCCTCACAGCAGATGACATGAGAAACCGAGTGAAGTCTTTTTTTTTTTTAACTGAAACGAGGAATGCAGGGCTCATCAGCTTCAGTGAAGCCACCCGCTTCACCAAGAAGAAGTACGAGCAGTCCATCGTGTGGTGTAAGGAGTCGGGGCGCCCGCAGCCGAAGCACCTGCTCTATCCCAGGACGAAGGGTTTCATCACCACGGTGCAGCATCTGAGGAAGGCTCCCCATGTGAAGGCCGTGTACGACATCACGATTGCGTACCAGAGAGGCAACGACTTCCACGCGGCACCAACCATGTGGGACACGCTCAGCGTTCCGGGACTGAGCTGGCGGTTGGGTTACAAGTTCCACATCCACGTGCGGAGATTCCCGCTCGAGAGCCTGCCGACGGATGATGAGAAGCTGGCGAAGTGGCTTGAGAACCTGTGGGTTGAGAAGGGCGAGTGGTTGGATGTGAAGAAGACTGAGTGGGCATCTACGGCATGAGAATAGTCGGGCGACACTCATGCAGAGGTATGATGTTCACTCTCATGTTACTGGCAACATCAACCAGGAGACCGGCTTCTGCGGCCGTCTTCACCTACTTTGGTGTAACAATTGGGCATCCCAATTTAATGAGTCGATAATAGCATAGGCCTTCCAGGCCTGCCTTAAAAGGGACAACAAGCAAATAATTCCTAAACGACAAATGTTCTGTTTGCACTACTCTCATATACCTCCTCGCTGTTTCACTAAAACGCAACTTTATATTGGATGCCGCATCTGAACAACAAGAACATGCAACTTGGACGCCATCCAGCTATGTCGTCGTCGATGATACGTTTCTAATCGAAGCCGGAGCTGCAGTATCGATGACCTAAACGTTCCGTCACAACCCAACCTACATGCAGGCTACGCGATGTGACACAGAAACTCCAGACCAAACGGAATCCATCCCCATGTCTTACATACTAATCAAGTCTGACGAGAATCATCGCCAAGGAGGAGGGGGATTCTCAGTTGCGTATAGATTACCAAAGCTCCGTCATTCATCCGTCAGAGGCCATAAGACCTACACAGCTAAGAGCGGCACTTGGAATGATCGTCCGTTGTAGCGCAATATACGGCTCAATCAGACGTCTGGGCGTCTCATTTTGGCCCTTCGTGCCGGAAGAAATGACAGGACCATCATGCTGTGTGACCCTTCGGGCGTCTGCTATAACTTAGGACCTAAACTTACCCATCTAGCACTCTTGCTGCGAGCCACGGGTCAGTTTGCAGCGCTGGTGCTTCCGTCGTTATATCATGATTGTGATTACGTGAAAATCAAATCAAGGGCTATAGAGCCTCGACTTATTTATTCTGAACACCACCACACATCCATAGTAGAAGATGCTGACGGATAGTTCGAGCCTCACCCGCTAAGCCTGTAGGATTCAAAGCATCGTCGATAGCTCTTTTGAGACAAACACGGGCAACCATGAGACTGAATCTATGCCAACTCCTTCCGAACTGTCCATAAAGCCAATTTTTTTTTCATGGCTAAGGTATCTCCCTCAAAACCCGCTTTTGTGAATCGTGAACTTCAAGCCTTCCAAGACGGACCAGCCAGTCAAAACCCAGAACGCCGACGCCCATCTCCTCGTCGAGGTAAAATGCGCCCTGCAGCCTGGTATATCAACAACAGAAGCTGGCATCTGCGCAGCAGATACCGGCGATGAACCTGTATATCTAGGCCTTTGTACTCAAGAAGTCGGCGTTGGAAATCCGGATGCCGGAGTCCGCATAGCGGGAAGCGGCATCGCCGACGCGGCGGCAGCGGGGACCGATGTCGTCAAAGCAGGGTCAGGGTCAGGCGCGATCCAGCCAGCCTTCTTCCACATCGTCCTTTCCTTAGGATTGATCCTGCTTCTTCCTGCCCCTCCACTCCCCATTGCTCCCGGCTGCAGCCGCAGCCGCAGCCGCAGACCCCGTGTCACACGAGATGACACTCACGCTCGGGGACCACTGAACAGGCGTGGACTGACGCGCCATCTCCCGGTCCTCGATAGGCGATAATGTCGGTCCCGGCGTCACGGCGTCCTCCCCGTCTGGCCTCGCAAGTCTCCTCGGCCCGAAGCGGCGCCGGCGTCGCAGCGCCCCTTTTCAACCCAGCCATCTGCATCCTCGCATCCTCGGCCGCCCGGTGCCAAGCCGACTCAAACTCGGGCGCAACCTCTGGCAATTCCTCCTCCGGCCACCCGATGGCCTCCAACAGGTCCCTCCTCTCCTCCGTCTCCTTCTTCCTCCTCTGTTTCTCCTCCGCCAGCCTCCTGTTCTCAACCTTGGTCAGCTTCCGCAGCCGTTGCTCAGGATCTGGTCGCACCTCTTCCACCAGCTGTTCACCGTCCTCTCAGGCACCTTGAGCCAGTACGCCTCCGCGAGCGCGGCCCAGCAGTACCCGGGCTCCCTGGGCGGCCGCTGGTCCTCCCGCCCGCCGTTCCAGTCCTTGCGCCCGCGGGCGCATGTCATTATCGGCGTCCACGCGAACCTTGTGCCCCAGCAGGAACAGCGCAACGTCGTGCCGTTGCTGGTCCGTGTGGAATCCCTTCCTGCGCTTAATGGGCCTCGGGATTTGTGGGCCGCGCGCTCTTCTGACGGTCCGGGCGCCGGGGGCCGTTTGTGCGGCGTGCCGTCCGCTTTGTTTGTTTCCGGCCACGCGACCCGACCCTCTCCGCTCCGCGAAGACCGCCGTCACGCCTGCGGGAATGGTGCTAGGCGCGACGGTGGTGGCGGCGTTCTCCGGAGGAGGAAGAGGGTCCGAGGTGCAGACGGCGGAAGCCGGCGGTGCGTGAAGACATGATTGGACACGCGCCGTGGAAGGAATTGCTGCGAATTGGGGGTATGATTTTTGCTTCTCGGCGGAAAAGCGCGACTGAATGCTTCCAGGTTGTTTGGAACGTGCCAGGGGTGGTTATTACTTCCGAATTTCGAATTTCTTAGGGTCCTGAGGGAAGGAAGCAACCATCACTGCATTCCCCCGCCACTAAGGTCTACTACACCCGCTGCACTTACCCCTGCCATCATCATCCACGTGATATGTCTGACGACACCAGCTTTTTTGACTCTGGATGATTCTGATGAGGAATGCAGGGTATCTCACCCATGCCGAAAGTATCGTCGCGGTCTCGTGTGAAGAAACAGGTCAGTTGGGCGCCTCGGGAGACTGGGACCGGAGAAGTATTCGACATCTCAGTTTTGGAGTGGTCATTCAAGGATTGAGACCCGATGTTGATGGGAAATTACAGAGGAAGGAGTTGTTACTACCTTACTCTGCCGAGGCATGCGCGAGGCAATGCTTACGCCTGGACACATCAAAGGCCATGAGGGATTGGTTTTCGTTGTTGAGAGAAAGGCCGGTCATCACGGTCGAAATTCAAGCGTCACTAGCGAAGCGTTGGTTTGGCGGGCTACCCCAGCCAGGATTGTGTCCCATCGCAACAACCTTTAGAATAAATATACGGATACTCTGCCTCGGTTTTGCTTCGGCGATGAGGGTTGCACGAGCTAATACTCCGCCGAAAGCCTGGTAACTTTGTTCACCAGACGGCGACTATCACTAAGGGAGAATATCCAAGTAATTGAGCCCTAACGTGTCCGTCTATTGAATGTTTGAAGGAGTGATAGCATGCCAAGACGCTCATCCATAGTCTTTATGTCGCCCAGGTTCGGACATGATGCGCCAACTCGCGCCCACCCAGGAAGTCGAATGCCGCGACGTGTGATGGCTGCCCCCACAAGTCCACTTGCTCTGTCCAGTCAACTTTGGACCGCGAATGGCCGATTATGCTCATCGCAACCGTAGATCATAGACGCGGAAGGCGTCGCTTCCCTTCTAGCCTTCTAGGCTTGATGGACATCTCAAAGTCGTCACTCAAGACGCTGAATGTCTGTTCAACCTTCGGCTCTTCGGCGTCTGGGTTAGGGCAGATCGCATGGTCGGAGGACCGGTTCGCAACACGGAATATAAAACCTTGAAAACTTGGGAAACAGGGCCGTGCAAACGTCCAGCTGACTCGGCGATCTATTGACGCGGCAGAACGCTCAAGTTACCCGAGCCTGGTTTGTGGCACAGGGCAGGAGCCAGGGATGGATCTGGGGTAAGAGACTTTACAACCACCAGCATGACGCCGGTTGCAACGCACACATGCGGTCGCATGAGTCGTCAAAGTTGTCTTCTAGTGCCTTTTGCCACCCACCATGTTCAGCCACAAGGGGGTAATTACACTTTCTCTTGTCTTGAGCTGCCGCAAAGAGACGAGCAAATTCTAGAGGTAAACTTTGAGATGGCAGGCGAGCAAAAGTCTCAACGAGGCGCCGGCCCACCCCCGAACCTTTCAAGACTCGAGATGTGCTGGCTCTTTTTGGAGAGCGAGACAGCGTTTGCGCTTGGGACGAACAGTTTACTCCAGAAGCGCCGACCCGAGTAGGAATGTAGTCGATCATGCCCAGACACAATAACAAAACCACCTTCGCTGGCACCTATGCACTTGCTGACAGGCTGGGCGAGAGGCGAGTGGTTAAGATGATGGGCAACTCTATTGGTTGGACGGAGTGTTTCGTGAGGCGCAGGTCTAGGGCACGAGTAACCTGTTCGGGTGCCTAAGAACAACAAGTACGGAACACTTTAACGGAAGAATCTGGATTCGACGCCGTTACCCCATCTGCGGGTCGGAGTAAGAAGACGGCTTGGGCCATAGTTCAGAACCTCTGCTATAATCAATGACTAGGAGGCTTTCCAAAACTCAGCGCTCTGGTAAATCAGCGTAAGAGGATGGCAGTAGAGAAGGAGACAGTGAAAGTTCGAATGGGGTGGACGGAGGTGAGCGAGGAGTGATAGGAATGGTTGCAGACCATGGGTTAGTCGGTGAGACAAGATCAGGGCATTTCAGGATGTCAGGCTGCAGAGGGCTCTCAAATGGCCTTTGCTCCCCCCCCCCCCCCCCCCCACCCAACCCCGCGCCTTCAAGATGCTGAAGCGATTCGGTCGGTGATCGAGGATTTCCTTGCACCACTCAGCCCGCGGAATCCTTTAGTCACCTCGTCGCCGATTGGATGAGTTTGTCAAAGATGACAGGATAGTCGAAATCATGCGGGAGGAACGCTTGGCGCGGGCGTTTTGGGGGATTTTGGGGTTGAGCCCGCCCAGCTTCTAATGTTCATTCTGGAGCTGGGAAGGGGTTGCCGGAGGGTACAGAGAGTGCGCGTAGCAACTGAAGGAGGCATAATAGATCTTCTAGTGCCTTTTGCCACCCACTTGGGTAATTACACTTTCTCACACAAATTTAACCTATATTATATGCTCCACTATATATAATATACTTTAAATAATACCTAGAAAGCTACTACTACCTTTTATGCTTTTATATTTATAAAAAAGTATTATTAATTTAAATAGCTTTATAATATATAGGTTCTGAGAATCTTAGAAGTTAATATAAGATATATAATAATAAAGCTAGTTTAGTAATAATATATTATAGACTAACTTAGACTTAGTAAAACTTTAATAATCTCTATTAAAATAGAAAGTATCTTATATATTTAAGGTATTATTATAAAAGCTATAGATATTAAATCTAATAAGTAAATTAATTTAGAAATAACTACTCTTATTTATAAGGAGTAAGTTAGTATATTTCTAGGCTAAGTCTAGAACCTATTATATAAACTAATAGTTTAAGTATACTTTATAATCTACTTTTTATAACTTTACTATATAGATACTAACTATAATAGCTTTAAAAATAGTTAAGATCTTAATATATTAAAGAAAGTATTTTATAAGATTTACTATAAGGTAAAGTAAGAAGTATATAAAAACTATATTTATTTAAGGCTCTTTTAGAATATAGCAATCTACTATAAATACTTTATAAAGGTTTAGAGTATTATTAATATATAGAATAAAGCTAGTAAGTAGCCTCATTAGTAATAAGGAGATAAGAGTGGTGGTGCTAAGCTGTAAAGGAAGCCAGGTTAGTGTATGAAGTTTCTGAAATGTATACTTGAAATAACACGTACCTCCCAAAGGAGGGCATAATAGATCTTGGTGGCGGTGGGCATGCGTGACAAGGGCTGATTGTCACCTCACATGAACGTCGTGAGATGGTGGTGCCAGTGTGTTGGTGGTCTGTGGTCAGAATGTACGATGGTGGACTTTAATGGAACGATTCATACCCTTCGTGACACCTCTAGGCGGCTCCAGTTCGAAGTCCTTGTTGCAACTTGTCTCGACTTGATGTGCGGTTGTGCTCGGTTCCCTAGAACGTTTTTTCTGTTTCGCTCCGCTGGCAAGCAAACAAGTTGCATCTCGTTCCACGGCCCCGAAGGCGATGGCTGGCTCTGCCGCCGGGTGTTTTTTTCCTCTTTTCTTTCTTCGAGGCACTTACATGAATCTGACCACGCTAGGGCTAGTGATGAGTGTAGTCGCGTGTGTGATGATGCGCTTCTCAACTCCATTTGAGGATTCGAGGAGAATACCAGTGAGCAGATGCAGGCCATGATGCAGATGCAAGCCAGAGCACGTTACATGGGAGAGTTTTGTGCGGAAGGGTTGCTGAACTGGTGGCACCTCGTGGTACTCGCCGTGGCTTCATCCCGGAACTGTCAAGACAGTTGTCGGCGACTTCACCAGCTTGCTAAAGCCTGCGTCTTTGGTGAGGGCAACCGACCGTTGTCTCCCTGACAAATGGGCGGTCGTCAATCTTTTGCGCTATGCAACCTTAAGTCGTAGTGGAGGTCAGTAACCGCACTGCGCGTCTTCTTCGCTTTTCGCTGGCCTCAGGAAGAAGAAGACGATGCTGGAAACGCACGTTTTGCTGGTTTGTACCGATTTAGGATAATCCTGCTTTAGAACGGCTGTCAATCGATTCCGTCCGTCCCGGTGCTGCCAGTGAGACCTAAGGCGCTTGCAATATCTCTGCCGCTTTTCCTTCAACATGAGACACCCCGGACTGGGGACCTTCAATGTAGATCTTTTGAGGGGCCTGGCAAGGCGAGTTGTTTGCTTTCTCGAAGTTGTCCATCCCAGGGTGTCCCATCGACGATCTTGCCGGCTGTTCTGTGGCGCGATAGCAAAGCCACAAACGTCGTGATAGTATGGGCTTTCAGGAGTGTGTTGGGGCTGCAGGAGGACGGCTTGAGGAAGACCAGCTGATGTTGCCTCAGTTACTTCAACCTGAAATGGGACGGGCTGGCCGCTGGAAAGCCCCCAATTTCCAAAGCCCGTGCCACTTCTGCCCTCTAGCGCTTAGAGCTAGCATGCAGCAGCGTCTGAGGTTGCCGTATTGGACTGGCCTTAATTGAAAGCATCCCATTCAGTGGCTGAAAGTTGATGAGGAGACGGCTCTCCACGTATGGGCATGGCCGCTGCTGTACACGACATGGATGAGACTGACGATCACAGACACTGTTTCTTGGTTAGCACTATTACATTGGCACTCCACGCGTGGGAGGTTTGTGTTGTTGGTGTCTAGTTTTTGAGCTCAAACGGCGCTGGGGCTTATGGTCAGTGGTCACCCGCCTGTGCCGCAAATTGTATTTGTTTCCGCGTCGGCGTCGGCGCTGGTGGGCCGGGGGGCCTGCCTGAAATGCGGAAGACCGAAGATGGGATAGCCGTACTTGTGGGATGGCATTTGGACCCCTGGGGCGGAGAGACCAGGTTGTGTTGTGCTTTCATGGATGGCATTTTGCGCGTGTGGGACGGCAGGCCCGGGCACGTAAGCCAGCCAGCCCGCTGCCCGAGCCCAGGGATACAAAACGAGAGTACCGTGGTGCTGTGTACTGCGTCGAGTTTCCGTGTGGTCATGTCAAACTTTGGGTGGCGTTTCTGTTGCTCCCTTGAATATATAAAGTAAAGGTTTTGTTGAAAGTTGGATCGGGAGTAGGGGGTGCGTTTCCCGTAGACCAGTTGCGTCAGAAGCCAAAGGCAAAATAGACGGACGGGAATGAAAGAGCCTTTGGTCGTCCAGCAGAGTCCGATGCAAGGGGGCTGTTACAATGGACGAGATAAGGAAGAAAAGGTAAAACAAAACAAAACCAAACAGCAAATTGGGCCGATGAGCTGTCATTGTGTCTCGTGGGGACTCTGTACTCGAATAGAGACAAGCGTCGAGATGGAAAGACAGGGGAGGGGAGGGTCGGAGTCTTCAGTCCTAATGCGTGAAAGTGATGCGATGCTTGATGTCGGACTGGAGGCGGCGATGCAGGATGGGATTGCTTGCATGGCCGTTGTGACGGTGATTTTGCGCGTCCTGTGCTGTTTTATTTGCTTTTTCCAAGCCGTCCGGCCTTTTTTGCCTTTATCCCCTCCCACCTTCGGAGGACCCCGGCATGTGTTTGTGTGTGTGTGTGTGTGTAGGTAGGTGTGATTCTGCTGCTCGATGATCCAGGTGCCATGCCGTGGAGAGTAGTGGGCACAATTTGGAGCGATGAGCTTGTCGGGATAGGTAGTATGAAGGAAAAAGATATGGCAGGCCTGCAGGAGAGATGCCACAGTTAGCACCACCCGTAGTACCATAAGGAACTATATACTTAGGTAGCTATGTACACTAAGTAGAGAATATAAGCAACTTCACTTATATATACATATCTATAACAAATTAGTAGCATAACTAGCAAAGATCTACTAGCATAATTTTATTATTTAGATAATCCACTAGGCATAAGCCACTAAGCTAATAAGCCACTAAGTATCTAATAATAATTTATAAACCTTAATATCCTTCTTAGTATTATAAAATAACCACCAGAACTATAGATAATAACCTTAATTAACTAATTAACTATACCCCACCTACTAATTATTTTCCTTCTTAATAAACCTTAATTTAGTATATTATCTATACTTCTAAGAGCTAGATAATTTTTAAGGTTCTATTAGAATCACCCTAACCACAAAACGCTATAGAAAATCTTAAATAGTAATATTAACTAAGCCTAAGCTATCTTTAATAAAACTAACACCTCTATTAACTATAAAGATAGAGTAGAAGGGAAGACTATAGAAGAGGATTTTTCTATTAAATAGCTTAAATCTACTAGAAATTTAAACTAAGTCCTCTCTAACTTTAAAATCTACTTTAATATAAATAAACCTAATCAAATCCCCCTATATATCCCACTATAGATATATAAGAGAGCAAGCAGTAAAGCTATACCTACTATAATATAACTACCTAGCTTCTTCCTAACTATACCTCTACTTCTAGGCCCTACTACTTAAGCTTTAAAAACTAACTTTTCATATCACCTCTATATCTAGTATAGTAACTACTACCTACCTATATTCTAATATTAAATATCACCACTATTTAATAACAGCCCTATAGAACTTATAGATACCCTCTAAGACACTATACTATATAATACTTAAAACCCAGAAATTAGTTATTAAGATCTATATAATAATAAAGAGAGACCTTATAGATATAATAATAATTAGCACTATTACTATAATAAACTATTAACTAGCAACACACCTACTTATAATACCCTATAAGGATTGCTATTTAATAATATATAAGCTATACTCCCTAATATAGTTATTACCCAGATAGCATAAACTATTTTAGCTACTCTAGAGACATATAACCAAAGCTAATAGCAGTCACTAACTTCTAATAATAGTACTGGTTTTAATACTATTAAAGCTAAGAAAGTGGGCTATTTTAACTCTATAGCTAGGAACCTATCTAAATATAGTATTATATCTAGCACTAAACACACTATATACACTAATATATATATATTTACTAACTATCTAAAGTATTTAGTAACTACTTATAGAGAGATTATAGTTAAGGAAATTTAGTTATCCTACTTACTAAGCATAGCTTTTATATAGCATACTACTAAATTAACAGATCTTAAATATATAAACCTCTTAGCAGGTTTAGTTAACACTATTATTAACTATTTAAGATAGCACTTTAAGTAAAACTCTTTAAATATATTAAGAAGCTTCTATTCCAGAAGACTTACCCTATAGCACCTATTAGGAGGTAAATTCTCTATCTAACTATTTATTCAGACTATAATTTATAACACATATAATATAGAAATTACAGATCTAGCCACATAGCTTAAGGTGATTTTTAAAGCTTTTAATAGTAATATCTAGGCCTAACTATAGAAGCCTATATCTACCACTACACTAGCCCAGTTTTTTAAACAAGTTAATAAATAAGAAAGCATTCTTATATATATAGCCAAAGACCATTACCCTAGATACCTATAATAATCTCACCTAATACTAATAAATAACACTAAATAACTACCCACTACCACTACTTAAGCCTTCTATATATAAGGGTATATAGATAACAGACTAGCACCTCCTTATTCTAATAGGTAACCTAAATTTAATATTTATTAAGATAATAGAAAACTAACTAACTATAACACATAGAACTATAGTAATAGTTATTAAGACCCCTACTAAGGCTATAGAAATAATTATAATTAAGCCTAGCTATATAGATAAACCTCACAAAACTATACCTATTCTAGCTAGTATTAATAAATAAGACAATACCCACAGTTTCAGATATAATCTAACCAGAATTAACAAAATCAAAGCTACCTAACTCTATAAGGTCCCCCTATAGAAAATCAAAACACTACTTTATCTACTATAAATAACCCTCTATAATCTAATAATAAATATAAGAACTTTAATAATTAACGCCCTAAGTAACTAGCTATAGTATACTTAGCTAACAAAGAAGTATAAGAACAAGACCATAACATATAGTAATATCCCACACAGCACTATAATATAGAACCTAGAGAAATAGATTACTAATATAATAACCCTAATTATACTCCTATAGAATAAACAGAACTATAATATAACTATAATAATTAAGATAATATACCTATATATAACTATAATCCAGTCCCACATAACAACGTTATAGATATAGCATACTTCTACACAGCTATATTAGATATCTATTCTTATAAGAAATACAGCTAACAATTCCTATCTAGGAACAAACTCTTCTACTACCTTAGAGAAGAACATAGCATACCACTACACTATATTAAAGATAATAATAGAACAAAGATAGTCCAGAACAGTTAGTTAACTATACTAATCTTTAACTATAGTTATATAGCTAATATATAGACTAACTCTAAGCTAATTTTAAGCTTAAAAAACTATAATCTAATAATACTATATAACTAATAGAGAACCTACTAACTACCTATAATACTTTAAACAAAGCAGAAATAAAAATACTAATTAATATTTCTAATATAGATATAGCTATAGATATAGGCATAGAATTTAGAGCTCATAAAACTATATACTTATAAATTAATATAATAACTTTATTAAAGAATAAAGCAGAGAAAGAGATTTATAGTAATACTAATTATAGTTACTCACTAATTAATTATAAATAGCTATAATAATACTACCTATAGCTTAAAATATAGAAATAAACATAACTACTTATTATCTAAGAAATCAGTTTAGATTACTATAAAAGTATTTAATATATTATTTTTCCCTTCTACCTCTAAGGCATAGCTAATAGCTAGCCTATATATACCTATTTTTAATATAAAGTATCCCTAGTATCTAATCTATAAGCAAAAATACTAATTAGCTTAGATATCCTCTACCACAAGAAATTTAATTTATAGCTATCTAAGTCTATAGTATTTATTAATTTATGCTAAGTTACTATCCCTATCTAATACTAGCAGAGAACTAAACCACCTATAAAAGCTCTAGTATAATTAGCTACTATAGTTACACTACTACTATATTTATCATAACTCTTAAGTATAATATATTATATATAAGATACTATAGAAAACTTACTATTTAAACCTATACTATTAAATTATTTCAAATTATATACTATAATTATAGATATAACCATAAACCATATTATTATAGTTAATAATTCTAATAAACTAATCTTTATCCTATATAAGATAAAGATCAGCACTTTTATATCTATTAATAAAAAAGCCTACTACTAGAAAGCAATAAATCAAACACTAAAACTAGCAGCTACTATAGCAGCTAACACACTAACCAGTATATTTTATAATTAATTATCAGGCTTATAACCTATTAAGGCACTAGACACCTCCACCATAAAGCTATATCCCAAAGACATCACTATTTATAATATTAATAGCTAAGCTAACTCTTTTCTACCACTACTAAATAAGTATACTAATATCTTTAAAGATAAGGGTTTTATAAACTTACCACAGAATTAATAGCTATAAATACCCCTACACTCTAGCTAGAAAGATAAGTTACTAAAGATAAAAAAGATCTATAACCTTAGAGTAGTAAAATATAAAATAGTCTAAGATACTATTAGTAAACTATACTAGTAAGACAAAATCTATAAAATAGTTAAATAAGTCCCCTTCTTATTTCTAGTTTTTGTTATTTAGAGAGATATTAGTAGAAAACAAAAAGGCTATATAGTTATTAATATTAAAGCACTTAATAAAATCACTCTACTTAATAGCTACCTAATTTATTCACAAGAGAATATATTCACTACAGTAAAAGATAAGAAATATATCACTATTATAGACATAAGCACTTTTTACTACTAATAGCAACTACACCCTAAATCTAAGGGCACATTTATAGTTACAACCCCTAATAGATAATATAGTTTTAAATACACTATTATAGATTATAAAAACAGTAACACCTATATATAATAACAGATAAACATTTTATTTAAGGATATAGACACCTAATCCTACTATAATAATATTATACTTAGATTAGATACACTAAAAGAACACTTAGCAGACCTGCAAACTATATTTAACTAACTCTATAAATATAATATTAATATTAAACTAGCTAAGACTTTTATTATATTTCCCAGCACTATAGTTCTTAGTTAATAAGTTAATACTTTTAGGCTATTAATATCTATAGAGAAGTTAGATATACTATAATATATTAAATACCCAGCTATATTACATAACTTAGAAATATTTATTAGTTTCACTAACTACCTCTAATA
Organism: Colletotrichum neosansevieriae; assembly: GCA_036785495.1. Classification (NCBI taxonomy): domain Eukaryota; kingdom Fungi; phylum Ascomycota; class Sordariomycetes; order Glomerellales; family Glomerellaceae; genus Colletotrichum; species Colletotrichum neosansevieriae. Next base: position 287,119 of record JAVHLV010000040.1, on the reverse strand, counting down.
TAATATTCCTTACTATACACAGATTATAGAACCCTTAGAAACAAGAAAGACAGAGCTTCTTAAATAACACACAAATAAGAAAGGATAATAAATATTAAGTAAATATCTAGAATAAAGGAAATAGATAGCTATAATTAACCTTAACCTAACTAATAAAGAAAAAAGGATATTTAATGCAGTTTATAGTAAACTTCTTAAATTAACTATAGTTCACTACTTTAACCCACAGAGACTATTATTTATTAATTTTAATATCTCTAGAGCGGGAATTAGCATTATAGTATACTATATTAACCCCACAGCCCTATTAAAAATCACTTACCCTTTAGGAAACATTAACTCTATACTACTATATATATCTATATAACTTATAACTTATCTATCACACACCTTATCCACAGCTAAGAAGAAGTACTAGCCTATAGAAATAGAGACTTTAAGATTTATATAAGCTTTAAAGAAGACTAAGTATATAGTTATTACTTTATAATATCTAACTATAATTATTATAAACCATATATCTATTCTCAGTTTATAACACTAATCTAATATTGCTCTATCTACTATAGCCAGCATAGGCAATAAGAAACTTATCTAAGTAATAAAATATATTAGTTAATTTAAACTCAGGATTCTATATAACCCTAGAAAGTTATATATAGTCCCAGACATATTATTCTAACTACCTACCCACCCTAGACCAGACAACCCTAAACCACAAGCTAGCAGGCTTAATATCCTGTCTAATAATATAGATAAAGACTAAGCTATATAGATATAGACTTAATCTGTATTTCTAGCTAACAAAACGCCACCTCTAATAGTATAACTACCACCTATAATATTATATAATAATTATAAAGAAATTAATAATAACCCTACCCCACTAATAACTTAAGATAGTACTAGCATAGTTATACTTAGCATATACTCTATATTTAAAGATAAGCTAATCTAAAGCTATACTACTAATCTAGTCTTTAGTTCTATTTTAAAGACTATATAAATAAACCTAAACCTACATAAAGATAATAGAGCAGAACTCCTATTTAAGCTTTATAATAGTTTACTATAAAAGACTATAGCAGGACTACTAGAATAACTCTATATCTCTCAGACTTACCTCCTTAATATCTTTAATATAGTCTATAATAAAAACCACTTAGAATTTAGCAAACTGGCTAGCCTTCTTATTAGCTACTATATCCCATATATAACTTATTAACTAAAGAAATATCTAGCTAGTTATTTATAATATTCCTCCTATAAAACACAAACATATAAACTCTATAGCAGTATATAACTAATTATTCCACTACTATATCCCTACTATATAGTTACTATTAACTTTATCCTTAAACTTCTAGTTACCAAAAATAGCTATAATTATATCCTCTTATTAACTAAGAAGCTTTCTAAAGAAATTAAACTAATATCTAGCAAGAAGATAGATACTATAAAAGTATAAGCAAAGAGGTTAATTAACTATCTCTAGCTATATAACTAGAGGTTACCTAAAATTATCCTCAATAATAGAGATCTAAAGTTTCTATTATAAATTTAGAAGTATATCTAGCAGCTACTTAAAATAAAACTCCTCTATTCTATAGCTTACTATCTATAAATAGATAGCTAAAGCAAGAGAATAAATTTAATAATTAAATTAGCATTATATATATATTTTATATCTTTAATCTCACTAAATAAATAAAATAAGAGTTTGCTATATATCTAGTTCAAGCTTAATAATTTAAAATTAGTATTAACAGAATTATCTCTTAATAAAGTTATACTTAGCTTCTCACCTAATAATATATCTAACCTAATAACTAGAATAGCTAATAAACTATAAAAACCTCACAGCTACCTAAAAGTCTATAACATAATAGCTATTATAGCAATAAGAGCAAAATCCTACTATAACTATAAATAACTACCTAAGTTTTTTAATATTAAATAGTAAGTAATACTTTAACTTTATAAAAGCTATAATATACTATAAGCTATATCTTTAGGTTACAAGTATAGACAATAATATACTAGACCATACACAATCATAGAGCAAATTAGACATCTTATATACTAATTATAACTACCTCCCCACGCACAGATATATAATATTATCTTAATAAACCACCTTAAACCTACTCTAACTATAGATATTTACAGGTAGAGTCTTCTACACCCTAAACTAATTATGCTAATAGATATTCTATAAATAGTTACTATATATTAAATAACTAAGAACAGAAGCATATAATATCTTATTATAATTAATAAGCTTAGTAATAAATATTTATAGTAAATAGCACTTCCACACTAAATTTTATCTTCCATAGACTATAAAGGCCTATATTAATACCTAATATAACTATATAGATATAACTACTAATATTAAACAGATAATTTAGAATATAATACTAGTTAACTTATTTATACCTTCTATAAAGATAACTAATAAATATTCACACCTTCTATAAACATAGACTAGCTACTTTAGTATTTAATCTACTACTATTAAAATAAAATTAATAACTAAACTTCTTTAACCTAATAACTACCACACCTTTTACCTTTTAAATATTAATTACCTATAATATAACCTACCTAAGCCTTACTATTATTTATTATATATACCTTATACTTTACACCTATTACTATATATAACTATAAGCCCTACTAACTCCCCTTCTATAGATACTAATATAACCTAAGCTTCTAATAATAATAGCAATATTACTAGAACTCCCTAGGTTTATAACTATTAAGACACTACTACACAAACTCAGTAACACCATAATAACTAACATAATTATATTAGCAGCATAAACCCCTTTAACTTAAACCCAACTAAACCTATCTAAACTAAACTCTTTATACCTATCACTTTTCTCACTAGGAATAAATATACTAGCACCTACTACTACCCTAATAAGTTTAGCACTCAGAATTAGATAGCTAAAGATAATAATAAGTAATTAAGTTATATAATTAAGATATATATTAACTATATAGCCCTATACCTAACCTACTATTACCTATATAGTTTACTCTAAGGTGTTCTTATTCTATAACTTAGCTATATTATAAATCCTAACCTAGATTAACTAGCTTCTATCTAAGAATTAATTAATAACCCACACCTATAAGTCTTATACACTTACTAGCCAGTTATATCAGCCCTAAACTATCTCCTCTAGAAAGTCTATAACTAGTATTATATAATAGCTCTAGATAATAAAATAATATTTAAGTTTCCATAAAATAACTTTAATATCAAATAAGATAATCTAGAAAGATACTACTACTTAACTTACTATAGATAGTTTAATTATATAGAATAGACCTATCTACACTTTAATTTTAGCCTCTTAATAAACTATAATAGCAAACACCTAGATAACTTTAATAATAATAAACCTTAGTAGAAGCCTAACACTAAGACTACCTACTAAAGAAATAAAGGTAAGGGAAAAGCAGTTCTACTAGTTTATTACTATATAAAGCTTAATAAGGATAATAATAGAAAACTTACTAAATAGATTACCTTAGTAATCTAAGTATCTAAATAAATTATAAAAATTAGATAATTATCTACAGCCCTAACTATAACTAATAACTAATTATCTATAGCCTAGACTATAACTAACTATACTAGTTAATCCATATCTATACCCACTTACCCTACTAAAACTATAACTAGCTAGAAAAGGAAGCATAAAACTATTACTAAGACTATACCTAATAAAGAAAGAAGTATCACTAAAAGATTAAAACTTAATTAATTACCTATACTATAACTATATAACAAAGTCCTAGACCACTAAAAATAGAGACTATATAATAGCTCTAAGTTTAGATTCCTTTCTTATAAGAGTTATATACTATTACTTAAGTATCTAGAAATAATCTAGAAAGCTTTTAATATAGTTAATAATAATTCTCATAATCTTATACTAGCAGATAATAATAAGCTTAAATTACTTAATAATATTAATAAGAATTAGAGCAAAAATATTAATAAGTCAGATCAATTAGCTTACTCTATAATTAGAGTAGTAAAGAGAGGTAATAGATCTCTAGTTAAGATTTTAGCTATAGCTACTATATACTACTATAATATCCTAGTATAGTTCCAGAAAAATAATAAAAACTATATTAAAGTAGTTTTTAATCTTAGCTACTATATAACCTAACACCAGGCTATACTTACTAATACCTAATTTAGAATATTAGCTATAGCAGCAGGTATCCTAATTAAGGATAATATTTAACCCACTCACTATAATAAGGATTATAACTATTATTAAGAGAAAATAACTACAAACACTAACAGCTATATCTAAGAGCTAAACCCTAGAAAAGACAAACACTATATAATATATATATATAATAATAAATATTCTAATTAGAAAACCTAGATAACTATAGTTAACTATATAGAAACAGTTAACCCTAAAGTTATAGTTAATCAGCTAACCTAAATAACTACTATTAACTATATTAATATAATCTACCCTAAAATTATATTTAATTAGCTAACCTAAACTACTATAGTTAACTATATCTATATAATTAACCCTATTATAGTTAATTATAGTACCACAGTTAGCTATAATAATATAGATATCTAAGATATTATTATATAAGATATATAAAATCAGACTAATAACATAGATTAACTTTTTAAACTATTCCTACTACTAAGCTATAGTAGATTCTATTAAGCGCCCATATCCTCTAATATAGTAATATAGGCTGCTATCTTTATAAAAGAAGAATAAGAAAAAACACTACACTACACTATAAAGTATAGAGAGAAGTTTCATATTAGATCTAGTTTATATAGTTTCATTCATTAACTTGCTTTTTTATTTTACTACAATCCACTATAAGAGCATAGTGCTCTTAGCTTATAGGAGGGGATACTGCCATAGTTAGCACCACCTATAGTACTATAAGGAACTACATACTTAGGTAGCTACATACACTAAGTAGAGAATATAAGTAACTTCACTCATACATGCACACCCATAACAAGAGAAGTCGAAGTGGACATGTCATGAGGGAGGGGCTGATTGAGAGAAGAGAATGATGGAAGACTAAAGACAGGTAGGTATTGAAGCATGCGATGTGAGAGCACTTCTGGGTAGGTGCACTTGCCTGCGGGTAACAGGTTGCTCGTAGCCTCGTACTTGCAGGTTGAGCTTAGCTTGCCTTGCTTCCTTATCTGCGGTTGTCGATTTCATCTTCTTTTCTGGCAGACAAAATCGCCGACTGGTCATTTCTAGATTGACCAATGTCCCCGCCAACAAGAGCGTTGCGTTGGATTCCCATTTTTCCCATCCAACGCGTGAAGCGTAAGGTGCCTTCGATGGTGCAGGTAGAAGTGCGCCCGCCCTCCTTCCAGGTTGCTTCTTTTTTTCCCTTTTCCTCCCCTTACACTCTCCGACTCCCCGCTCATGTTTTAGCGAACCGGGCTAGCTACAAAGAGCGCTAGACCGCATCAGGTAGAGTTACATCGCATCGCATACACATCTGGCACGTCACGAATGTACTTGTACTGGTCTGGGTTAGAAGAGCCGAACCTCATTGGCCGCGCCAGACCCCTTCCCCGCTTAAATCCACTTGCCTCCACGTTGGCCATTGAGTGTGCTGTGAGCCCCATAATAAGGACGCGACCACTGCTGTACGCAGCACTATCCGTTCCATTTCTGGGCTCAGTCTGCCGACGACCTGTACCGCAGTACCTAAGGTAGGTACCTACCTAGGCAAAGAGAAAGGTGCTAAGCCAAAGCAAATAGCAAGCCCAGGTCAATGAGTGACTGACACCATCATCACAAAGGGCCACCCTGCGGCGTAAACTTTGGCCTAGGTCGTTTCCCTTAACGTTTTCCTCCCTTCTACTCCTTGCGAATTTTGTTTGACGACAACGACGACGACCACATCGTAATAGTACAAGGCCCTTCGTCTCAAGGTACAGCATCCCGTACGGCCGACGGCTCTGCATTGCAAGAGCTCCTTCGGCAAGTCAACTCCGATCCCCGCGCGATACTCGCCTTCGCCTTCGCTTCTCCATCGACACGTCGAGTCGACCGTTCCTACCTTGTCTGGGCAAGACGTCGAAGAAATCTCAAGTCGGTCAGCCAGCACCACCGTCCGCACTTGCTGTCCATCACGTCCGTCTTCGTCACGTCGATTCTGCCTTTTCTCACAACCGAACGTCGCGTCCAGCGCCCCGATTGCTCCATCACTCACGCTCGCTCACGCTCCCTGACTGTTGGTGTCGCATACCTTCATTCCCGCCTTGTCGATTTCACAACCTCGCAAAGAGCGGTTTGACGACACAAGAGCTTTCTCTCGCTCCCTGCGCCCCGAGACTGCTCACTTCAATACCCGTCATGTCTTATGGTTTGCCTTGCCTGTAGTCTCGGCCCCTTGCCAGACAGCCTGGCTCACATTGTGTGTCCGGGCTGGAAACTTTCTCCGACAACGCTGCAGCCTTGAGATTCTTTCGCCCGATTTTCCAACAACACCTCTACAGTTACTACTCGCTCGCCGAGACGGACCGAACCGGCCAATGGTATCGCCACAACCGGGGAAATCGCCCATCTTTCTCCAAACATGGAACCACAACCCAACATGCTGGCGCCTCCGGCTGTGACCTCTCTGCGGTCACAAGCCGGTGTCATGGAACGATCTTTTAGCGAAGACATACGCGAAGAACGAGAGGAACTACGTGAGGCTGCCGAGCAGACTCTGAACGTAATTGTCGACCTCAACCTCGACGGCACCATTCGATGGGTCAGCCCATCATGGACCGACGTTATCGGCACTCAACCCGACTCGGTCAAAGGCACCTCGATAACCGACTTGATCGTCAGTGACAATAAGACTGTTTTCGCCGATATGGTTGAGTCCATGAAGTCAGACGACTCGCGGAGTCAACGAGTGCGTTTCACTGTGGCGTTGGGTCCGCTGTCCAAATTGCTTCCCCTTGAGGATTTTCAAGACCCGGAAGCCAGTGAGACCCAGGAGCGTGGTCCTAGTACGACAGATCTGGAAGCTCAGGGCATCATCGTTTACGATGGTGTTTCCGGAGGAGAGAGTCATGTGAGTACTGCCACCTGGAGGGAACACTCACCTAGCTAACCTTCTGCTCTTCAGACGATGTGGATGATCCGATCCTATATCGCGCCTCGAGAGATCAAGATCGACCTCCCTCCGGTCATCGTCGACTCGCTTGGATCTGGTGCCGAGGTCCTTGCCAGCTACCTGACACAGCTCGCCGAGGCCGGAGTTGACGACCCCGAAAACCACCCACCCCCCTTGCCGGTATTGTGTCGCATTTGCGAGCGCCAGATTTCGCCGTGGTGGTTCGAGAAACACACCGATCTATGCTTGCAAGAGCACAGGGCAGAAATGGATGTACAGATGGCGCAAGACAGTCTGACAGAACATCGAAACTTGATCGTGAAAGTCCTCGATGCCCTCGAGGCGCGCAGAAGCCGGTCAATGACGGGCGACCAGCTCTCGCTCCCCGCAGCTGAGTACAAGGGCATGCCCATTGGACCCCCATCCTCAGCTGGATCTTCTCCTGGAAGCTCGGTATCTCAATCACGGGAGAGACAGGGTGGCTTCGGCCACGCTCGAGCCCGGTCTTTCGCCATCAGGCGACCTCAGGCGAGGATTGTAGAGCTTTTGCTTGATCTTTGCGACACTGCTATTGAAATCAGCACGCCTGCAGTCAAGGAAGCTACCTCTCAGAACCCCGGCGAGATGAGAACGCAATCGCCTCAGTCAGAATCTCGCATCTCGCAGGTAATGCAATGGCAATCGCCCAGTACCAACACCCTCGAACAAGAGCATGGCCTCGCTCTACTTTGCGCCGACACAGAAAAAGCCGCCAAAACAAAAGTGGAGGCAGTCTTTAGGCACCGTAAAATTATCGAGTACGCCGAGCGCATTAGGATCGAGTTTGCCGTCATTGTTCAGGACTGCATTGACGAGGCCATGCGCAAAGCAGCTAGGATTGCTGCCGGCCGACTAAGCGACTCAACCGAAGATGAAGAAGAGGGAACCACACCTGCCCAGGACGATCAGCTCTTTTTCCAGGGATCTTTCGAAAATCCATCTGCGTTGGCAGCTGCCTTACAAAGCGTCAGTCTAACTGATAGTCTTGACAGACGGCGACCGACCTCTTTCGTGGAGTCAACACGTTCGAGCAGCCCTAGAGAGTGCCCGACGCCGCGATCAAACTTGGGGGGTATCAATGTGGCTGGCCCAGCTCGCGAGTCGAGGCGGGAATCGTTGATTTTCGAGAGCGATACCGGTGACAGCGACGGAAGTATTCGATCTTCATCCGTGGCTTCTAGACAGCCACCACGAACCGACTCCCCAATCTCGGAATTCGGTGATCTTCGCAGGGCTGCCAGCGCTCGGCAGCACCATCGTCGGAGTATTATCTTGCCTGGAACGTCCTCGCCTCGCCGACAAGAATCACCATCACGCAGTAATCAGCCTTCGTCTCCACTCAGGATCATGAAACCGCGAAACTTCCCTTTTCCGCAGGATGGCGTCACCTCTCCTGAAGCATCCCCGTTGCTTCCTGGCAGCGAATTCAGTTCCCCTGCTCATTTGCCCGTTAATCACCACCGCAGGCAGTCGTCCGCCGCCATGTCCGAATTCGTTATGAAGGGGCCTCCTTCTCCCAGAATGACCGCTCACCAGCCCCCGCCACAAGCTCGACCTGCACCCCCTTCTATCAAAGATTTTGAAATTATCAAGCCCATCAGCAAAGGTGCTTTTGGCAGCGTTTATTTGTCTAAGAAGAAGTCGACTGGCGAATACTTTGCGATCAAGGTGCTAAAGAAGGCCGACATGGTTGCCAAGAACCAGGTCGGAAATGTCAAGGCTGAGCGTGCCATCATGATGTGGCAAGGCCAGAGCGATTTCGTTGCCAAGCTCTATTGGACGTTCTCAAGTAAGGACTACTTGTATCTGGTCATGGAATATTTGAATGGTGGTGATTGTGCCTCTCTCATCAAAGTTCTTGGAGGTTTACCTGAAGATTGGGTCAAGAAGTACCTTGGTGAGGTCGTGCTTGGTGTAGAGCATCTCCATACCCGGGGCATCATCCATCGCGATCTCAAACCCGACAACCTTCTCATCGACCAAAAAGGTCATTTGAAGCTCACGGATTTCGGATTGTCGCGAATGGGTCTCGTTGGGCGACAGAAGCGCGCGCTTAATAGTCAGAATGCTGATCCCACGCCCGACTTGCTCAAATCAGGCCCTTTTGCCCGCTCGGCGTCTATGGCTTCGTCACGCTCTACATCGCTGGACCTACACGGTCATGCACACTCGCCCAGCGTGACACCACAAATGACTCCTGACACTGGATCGAGTTCTGGACTGCCCTCGTACTTCACGCTGGGCGGTTCGGAAGCGCGACGTGTTTCTAGTCATCGTAGCGACAGTGGCGGTAGCGAGACGTTGACTCGCATGCTCAACAGTTTCTCGTTGAACGACCAAGATCCCAGCACGAGCACACAGGCGCAGAACCTCCCGCCAGCCCATGAAGATGGAGGAGAAGGTCAAGCGTCTCCTGACATGGTAAATCTCCAGCATGCCAGCTCACAGTCTAGCGTCGACTTCTTGGGCAAGAGCACACCCCCTCAATCTTCGATGATGCCGCCACCGATGGCTCTTTTTGACCCAGAAGACACGAACCGCCGCTTCGTGGGAACACCAGACTATCTGGCTCCTGAGACCATCAAGGGCGAAAAGCAAGACGAGACGAGCGATTGGTGGTCTGTTGGTTGCATCATGTTTGAATTCCTCTACGGGTTTCCACCTTTCCACGCTGGCGAGGCGGAAGAAGTTTTCGAAAACATCCTGGCCCGCAAAATTCAATGGCCCGACGAGAACGAATGTGAGCCTATCTCTGAGGAAGCCAAGGACCTGATCAACAAGCTGCTCTGCATGGAGCCTCAATCCCGACTGGGCGCCAACCGCGAGGACAAGTTTCCGTCGGGCGGTGACGAAATTCGAGCCCATCCTTGGTTCGAGGGCATTAACTGGGAAACTCTGCTGCAGGATGAGGCGCAATTTGTGCCTCAACTCGAGCACCCCGAGGATACCGAATACTTTGACGCTCGTGGAGCCGTTCTTCAATCGTTTGCTGAGGAGATGGAAGATCAAATGTCACCCCCAGTTTCTGGCCATGGATCCGAATATCCCGACCGGCCGCACGATGCTCTTTCCCGCGTCCGATCCCAAGTCAACTCGATCAAACGCAACCTTATGCCCCTCCACATACCTCCTCACGTTAGAGATTTGAAGAGTCGACGCCTTAGCGAGCCCGTGGTTGCCGACGACTTCGGTAGCTTTACCTTCAAGAACCTCCCCGTTCTGGAGAAGGCCAATAAGGATGTTATTCAAAAGCTCCGGGCAGAGGCACTGGCGTCCCAGAGCAAGCCAACGGTCATTAGCCCCGGGGGAAGTGTTACGTCACCTGGCCCCTCCCTCGAGCACAGCCCAGTTCTGGCAAATCCAGTTCAACGAACCATTTCGAGTGCGAAAAATCGCCCGCAGTCGCCATCTGGGCTGAGCCACGCGGCCTCGTCTCCCAGTCGTGCTTCTCAGCCTTCTTCGCCTCTCCTTGTTTCCTTTGTCGCCGGCCAGGGAACCGAGGGCAGACGTAAAGCATCCAGCAACTCATCGAGCCTCTCGCAGCAATCGAACGCCCATCAGCCAGCCTCCCTTGATATACCTCGGGTTCCGCCAAGCTTACAGAAGGCCGCGACAAGCGCGGCCGCCTCCCCGGTAAAGGGCCGCGGAGCGGGGCCGCCGCCACCTCTTGCCCTGTCGCCGCAGAAGCTGGTGTCAACACCCAGACAAGCTTCAACAAGCAGGTCGAGGTCGCTGACAGTTGGGTCTAATGAGGGCAGCCCCATTACTTCAGATGCGCTGGCTCATCATCGGAACCGCCGTAGTCAAGTGTTTGACATGTCGCCATCCTCGTCTGACAATGAGGGTGACAAGCACAATGCGCTACTTCGAGTTCAACGTCGCCGTCAAAGCTCCCGTCGCCTTTCACAGATTGCATTTGACGGAGGGCCCATGTTTCGACCCTTGGACGTGTTGATCTGTGAGGACCATCCTGTCTCTCGCATGGTCATGGAGAAGCTACTCGAGAAGCTACGTTGCAGAACCATCTCTGTGGCAAACGGCTCCGAAGCTGTCAGATATGCCATGAGCGACATCAAATTTGACATCATCTTCTTGGAGTACAGGCTGCCTCAGATTAATGGCGCTGATGTGGCTCGGATGATTCGGGAGACTAAGAACACGAATTCTCACACGCCCATCGTTGCCATTACGGCTTACCTGAAGGAACTTCAGGCCCCTCATTACTTCGACTCCTTGATCGAGAAACCCATTTCAAGCTCCAAGTTGACTGAAGTCTTGAAGAATCTTTGCCAATGGAAGCCGGAATCCCCTGGCATGAACTACTCCATGTCCCTGTCGTTGCCTCATCCAATCCCATCTGGTCTTCGTCAGGCAAGCTCACGAACGGACGATAGTCCAACTTCGAGCTCCTCGCTATTTGCGGGACGTCCGGGGAGCAGCGTTGTCCCATCTAGTCGCGAAGATTCCATTAGCTCTAGCCTTTTCGGTGATTCTGAGTCGGTCTCCACGGATGATGTGCCTGTAGTCATCAGTCGAAAGGCAACGGGAGACTGGGAAGAGGGCGGATTGGGAATACGGGGAGACGAAGCTACGCAACTGAGCAACTCTCCGAAGATGTTGCCGCAACTTTTGACGCAGCAATCCGCGCCGGGGCAGTTGGAGCACTCGCGAAAGGCGATGCCTCAACACTCTGTCGACAAGCTGAAGGCCAGGAAGGAACATATGGAGAAGCGACAAGTTGAGGGCACCGACTCCGCCGATGACGAGGACGAAGAGCTTGGCCTAAGCAAAGAGAAGCTTTTCCGAGGCAAGCCGCTTCTTCCGAGCTCAAAGCTCGGTATCGAGATGATGAGGGCCGACAGCCACGATAGTGCCACACTTGGCTCGGAAAGCACACCAGAGCCCATCACGCAGGTTGTAACACCTTCAAAGGAGATTGAAATGCCTTCCTATGAAACTCTGCCAGCAACCCGCACACCGCCGGACAGTGGCACCAGCTCTGAGGATAAGACTCTCGTCCCAGATGTCGATGAGACCCCCAAATCAGCAAACCGAGAGGATATTGCAGACGAGGAACCCACTCCCCGACCGTTGGAAAGGTCTGGTCTTCTGGGTCCTTCATAAGACAGAGGCACCCATTGCAGATGAGTGTTGCTAGATTTACCTTTCGCCGAAGCCTAGGACAACTAGGCAACGCGGCGCCCAACACATATGGAACATCTCTTTTCTTTCTTTTTGTTCAATCGGTTTCCGACAGCGAGGCGTTACGTGGGACAACAGCGACAACGCAGACTGCATCTTTTCCTTGAGTTAGCGTGGAATGGTACGGCTATGGCGTTTATGGGATAATCGCGTGGTTCAATTGTTAAGGCCCAAGGGGAAGGATGGGTTGAGACTGCGGGACCGAGGGATGAAGCTGGGTTTATCTTTCTTGTTACATTTGCAATGCAGAGCAGAGGTGAGAATCTCTCGTCGTCTTGCTTGCCAACTATCGTTCGTCTGCGCCTTTCATTTTCTTTCGGCGACTGCGCGCACCCCACCACTCTGGACAGTTTGTTTCCCTTTTTCTTTTCTTTTTTCCCTTTTTATATTCGTTCTGTGTCCATAAAATCTAGGCCTTCTCATAAATGCGTCGGGATAAGGACAAGGGGTTGGGCTGAAGAGAACGTTTCTTGGCGGCACCGACGAGTTGAATTATTTGACTGGGACGGGATACTTAATGAGGCTCAGGGTTTGACGACGCGATTGAGCTTTCATGACTTATCCTAAGAGTACCGATGCGCCGAAGAGGATGAGGACGTCTTGTTCTTCAGTTTAATTTTGCCTTTCGTTTTTTTGGTTTATCGGTCCATATTTTCGACCGCAAAAAGCAAGGGGGGGTCCAAAACGGCTGAACCAAAATCAAAAGCCCTCTCACAAAAAAGGAAGACTGAATACAGATACTTCAAATTGAATCTGCCAATGGCGATAACCAGCACCATTCCGTTCTCAAGTCGTGAGCTGGATACTCAGCCTAACATGCGCCCTCGCCCGTCTTGTATTGGTGTATGGATTATGATTGGATTGGCAATCACGACGTGAGAAGCCCTATGATAAGTTTGTAGATAACGGCGATTCTCTGTGCATTCTATTTGCCTTGGAAAAGCTCAAGCATGTCCTGCGGTTATGTCATGTTCGTCCTAAGCAAAGATCTATTGCGGAAGCACGTAGAGCTGCGGGGGGTTAGAAGAGGGATGGATATACGTCCTTCATTCTTTTTTTCTACTCGGCGAACAACACCTGTGTTCAAATCTCGCAAGGGTAACGTTCTGAACCATGAACCCACTCGGGTCCTTATTTCGTGTGTATACTACGCTGAACTTCGACGACCAGCAGTCCTCAGCCTTGTTGTTCGGTATATCCAGGCGGCGAAGATGCTGCCACTATGACGATATTTGTTCATGTTCGGTCTTGGCAATCTGTCTAGGTCGAATAAACCAGCCACGTACGTAGATCAGTGAGAAAACCCGGACACGACTGCCCGCTCCAGCTTGGAGATGACGGCAGCGATGATATAACAGCTAGGCTGAGCGTGTCACAGATGGGCACTCGGACGCCCCTTTCTCAAGAGCTGGATGTGGCGGTCGAGGTCTTGGCAATGGCAATGACAATGAAGGGGGTGGGTTTCAGTCACCTTTCGCTTGCGGGCTGTGTGTGTGTGGCAAGAACGTTATAGTCACGGGAGGACGACTCAAAACAGCTAGCCAAACCAGATACCAGATGCGTAATTGAGGCTGGAGTCGTCCGAAGTGTCAAGCGAAGTTTATTTCCCCCAAAAGAATCGCAGGTGCACTCACGGCTGGCTCACGGACGACCATGGTCCGGTCCGTCTCCTCCGCTCGGCCTCGGCCTGCTGTTCCCGTGGGGGGGGGAGCTTTTCTTGAATGGGGGGTGATTGAGAGTTCGGGGCTAAGGGGGGGAAGAGGGTTTGCTTGTACGGGTGAGTTCAGAGGAGGAGGGAGATACGGATGTTTTCTTGAAGCGTAGCGTTGTCAGATGTCGGAAAACTTGAGCTACACTCTCGCGTGCCACGTTCACCTGTGGGAGAAAGAAAGAGAGGTGTGGCCGATTTAGATGTTCGGGCCAGAAAGGAGGGAGTTTCTGTCATGGGGTGTTCTTTTCTTCTTTTTTTTTTATGGATGTGGCTGCTCTGGCCAAACGGAGTTGCTACAGATATGTCAAGTCGCAAGAGAAGTATGCGAGCTACTAACGTGGCCTCGCCGCTTTCTGCTGTTACGATTCCTTGCGTTCCGTATGAAACATATGCAAGCCCTTGGTTGACTTGAAACTAGATAAGGGCGATAGGCATCTCTTGGGATTTTGAGTAATTGCCACTGCTTGTTTGATATGCACAATTACTAATTGGAAGGGGAGAGGTTCTTCAAAATAGAAACGGTAACGAATGTAGCAGGGAAGAAGGCGGGGTATTGAGTTGCGCGATGCTTGGTGGCCTCCTTCTGATATGATGGTGGTGGTGGTGTCGAGTTGTTGGCAAAGTTCGGTTCATGCAGCCATTGGTTCAGGGGCAACTTTCGTCTCATATGCACATAGCGTTTTTTCCCGATACTGATGATATGAAATGAGTCATCAGGAAATGCGTTGCTTGCAGCAGTTTTTTTTTTTTTTTTTTTGCTGATGTTTCTTTTGTGTGCATGTTTTGGGCTCGAGTCAGAGTTGCAAGTGTGGTGAGGCTCTCTTGGCGTGGAAAGTCTGGCAAAACTGCAGTGCAACCAAACATAAGACAGTCAGACGGACAAGAAAGTAAAGAGAATGAGAATGAGAATGAGAATGAGAGAGAGAGAGAGAGAGGACGTTGCAAAGAAGCTTTGCCAATATGCGTGGCTTGCGGCTTGGCGCCTTGGCGAATGAGCATGAGGAAAACGAGCACGCGAGCAGTTGCTGGCAGCGGTTAGCAGCAGAAATTTCCAAGGGCTTGGCGATGTGAGATTTGGCGGGACATGGTCATGGATGTCGTAGACGTTGCTGGATTTTCCCTCATGGCACGAGGAATTGCCCGTACGATGATTTCGCGACAAGAAAAAAAATCCTCATCAAACGCAACCTCATGCAGCCACGACGCGATTGTAGGCCATGCCGGAAGTGCGGGTTCGCTGGGAGTCAATAGAACTGGCACGTTTTCGTTCCAAAGGACGTGATTGGCCAGATCTGCATTTCAATGGTCGATGGTAGTGGGTGGTTCGCCGGCTTCTGCTGAGACGTAATCCCTTTAAGCTTGCCCGCCCATGGGCAATGGGGGGTTTTTTTTTCGCTACAATGGGCGAGGTACCTTGCCCAGTCTACACCAGACATGGGGCACTTTTTCTTTTGTGGAGAAGCAACCTAAGGTGCTGGTGAAGAACATCACTACCTAGGCATAAGAAGAACTGGCCAGACCGATGCAAAGCTAGAGCATTGGACATGGGGCTGTAGTTGCACTCGGCAGGGGCGAGTCAGGGAGGATGGAGGATGGAGGACTTGTTCGTATAGACATGGACGAACGGCGGAGAGTGTCTGTTGACAATCGGCCGCGGAGAGGGCGTGTATGAGAGTTATTGGAGAGATGGGAGGCTGATCGTGAGGTATCTGGGATGTCCCGGGTTGCATACTCCCCGGGAGATTTCTAGAAACGAGGATTCAGGGAGGGGACTGCCTTGTTGCGGTGTTCGGTCACCGGTGGTGTGTTGAGGTGTGTCGAAGCAACTGCCTGTTTGTGTCTGGACCGTCGACTTCGGTCTGGAAAATGGCAATACTCGTGTAGAGCGAACGGAACCTCTCACGACTACCTGCTAATGTCAAAGCTGGCCGCGTTAGACTGGAGAGGAAGTTCTGGCTTACCATAGCTGCTGAGGTAATGCAATGTACGTACTATCTCACCCGGGCTCGGTGCTTTCCTTGGGTTCTATATACTTCCTGCCTCGAGGTCGTGGCTGGCTCGGCCGTGCCTAGGTGACGTAGAGCTAGTGGGCCCCACCGTTTTCGGGTTTACCGCAGCTGATATCCTGTCATTACCATTCATTTAATTGCTTTTCTATTCTCCATTTTTGTTTTCTTCTGACTATTAGTATTCCCGCTGTATGCCAAACCATATCGGCCACTACGAAAGCGTAAGGGGTTCTTGTTCCTGTGGCTGTCGGCGCCCTCAACGGCGTCCCTCTTGCCTCATACCTCATTGCTCACGTTCAAGTCCACTTGATCACACTACCAAGTGGGGTCTGCGTCCGAGGTGACGGCGAAACGGGATGCAAGCCCCAAACCAAGCAACCAATTCAAGCCAAAACTAAAGGGTCTTTTTCAATCCTCGTCAACTCTTGCCCTTCTGCCCACACGGTACTCAGGTACTTGTTGCTTCCATACGGATACTACCATCGCCAATGTACTGCCATCCCATGCCATGTCATGGATCCCAGACCAACCCCCAGTGGGGTGTAAGTGGGCGGAGTGCCACACCCTCCCTCGCTCTTCCGCCGCCGTCCGCATCGTTCCCCCGTCCATTGGGCTTTTCTTCATGCCGTCCATCGAAATCACCCGGCACCAACGCACTTAATTCCTCTATTGACACGCTTTTCGATTACTGTTATCGCTCGACGCTAGTACATGTTAGAAAGCGCCTTGCTCGTGGCCCCCTTACAATCTCTGACGAGCATAGCTTGCGTCTCTCTCGGTCACCCAACCTGGAAAAAGATTCGAGCCTAGTCGCCCGGAGTCTCCAGAGGCAGATCCAGAGCAGGGGACCAGTCGGCACATTCGCTGAGCAGCTGGCCCGCCGTCCGCCAAGCACGGGTTCCAATTCTCAACGGAGACTGGCCAGAGTCGGTGTTCGCCAGTTTCCACCAAGGCCAAGACGTCCATAGAACTGGAGTCGTGAGGCGAGACAGACTCGAATATGCTGCCCGCTTGGTGAGAAACATAGAACCCACCAACCCATCCCAGGATCTAGTTTGCTTATATCTGCTCCCGTCCCTCTTGGCAGTTGATCCCATCTTTCCTTTCCTTCTCTCGCCGTGGCCAACATCCTGTTCCTCGTACCCCTTCCCTATTCGCCTTGCTTTCTTTAGCAAAGCAAGGAAGCACTAGACTGGTGAACCTTGTTCTGGGGTCACCGTCCCATAGTCTCGAGGTTTTGCTTTCGTCTCCCCGCAACGCCCTGCGCGACATACCTATATACTACCAGCGCCCCCGTCCGTCTTCAGACGACGACGCACCTACTGTTGCCGCCAGCCTACCCGGGTCGCCTCCAGACAATCTTCAATTACGACCCAAGGTAGTTGTCGTCTTTCACAATGACGAACCGCCATTCCGCGCCGATTGGCGTGATTCCCGTGCCTCACGGCCCGGAGACGGGTCAAGAGATAGAGGACTTTCCCCGAGAGCACACCACCGAGCATGAGCGCCAGATTTTCAGCCACATTACGCGCCCCGACGACTCCTATACCCCAGAGGGTGTGTACTGGGCCGACCTGCCCTTCTGGAAGCGCATTGGCTTCGTGAGTGCCGTCGACAAGGCCGAGGCCGCCAAGGAGCTCAAGTCCACCGGCGAGATGATTAAGAAGGACCCCCTTTCGCCCTTGAGCTGGTACTTCCGCAACGCCGTTCTTCCCGGTGCCGGTCTCGGTCTCGAGGGTTACGTCCTTTTCTCGATCGGTAACTTGGAGCCTCTCTTCCAGGCTGCATGGCCTTCTTGCTGGAAGACGCACGCTGTGTGCAGCCAGAACTGGGTCGCATCTGTCACCTATCTCGAGATTGTCGGTATCATGATTGGACAGGCTGCCGTTGGTGTAAGTTCACACACGACTCGCGACTTGAAGACTGAAATCTGACCATGCTCTAGGTTATTGGTGACTGGATTGGCCGTCGCTGGGGTTTGATTCAGGATGCCGCCATCATGTTTGTCGGCCTGCTGCTACTGACCGGAGCCTGGGCCAGCTCTCTCCAGGGCTGGGTCATCTTCTACGCCTGGTCTCTGTTCTTCTACGGTTTCGGTGTCGGAGGAGAATACCCCATCACTGCCACCTCCTCCATGGAGAACTCTGTCACCGCTGGGCGCCTCTCAACCCGCGAGGATCGACTTCACCGTGGCCGCAAGGTCACCATGGCCTTCCTCATGCAGGGTTGGGGACAATTTGTCAACCAGGTCATCCTCATCGTTCTGCTGGTCATCTTCAACCGCGGCTCCGGCGATCCCCCATACTCAGCGACTGCTGCCCAGTACACGTTCCGCATTTCTTTCGCCTTGCCCGCTATCGGCACTCTGTGGCTCGTCTACTACAGAATTTGGAAGATGCCTCGCGCGAACCAGCAGCTCGCGCTTGCTAAGAAGAAGCAGGGCGTTACCGGTTACGACGTGAACGCCCTCAAGTACTGCTGCCGTCACTTCGGCGGCCGTCTGCTCGCCACCGCAGGCACCTGGTTCTGCAACGACGTTTTCTTCTATGGAAACAAACTGTTTCAAGGACAGTTCATCTCCGTCATCTCCAGCAACCCCAACTCCCTCTTGACCAAGTGGACGTGGAGTTTGATCAATGTCGTCGTCTCCCTCGCCGGATACTACCTCGCATCTCTCTTCATCGACAACAAGCTCTATGGCCGTAAGATGATGCAGCAGGTCGGTTTCCTGATGTGCTTCGTCATGTTCGTCATCCCCGCTTTCAACTACGAATACTACACGAGCCCCGCCGGCATCAAGGCCTTCCAGGCCATGTATTTCATCAGCTCTTTCTTCAACCAGTTCGGCCCCAACTCCGTCACCTTCCTGGTGGCCGGTGAGGTCTTCCCCACCCCCGTTCGCGCCTCTGCCCACGGTTTCTCCGCCTGCATCGGCAAGGCTGGCGCTCTCCTCGCCTCCGTTCTGTACAACTACATCGATACCCAGACCAAATTTTACGTCGTCCCCTGGTTTGGTCTCGTCGGTATGCTCCTCACCTGGCTCTTCCTACCCGACACCACCGGTCTCGACCTGAAGGAGCAGGAGCGCCGCTGGACCTACATCCGCAGCGGCAGGGAGCACGAGTACCACGGTGTCGCCGTCCACCCCGAGCATCTCAGTCTCTGGGAGCGCATCCGCGGCGTCGGCAAGTACTACGACGCCGAGAAGGACCACAAGGCGCAGATTGAGGACATGCGCAAGGAGTGGGAGGAGCGTCAGGCCCAGCAGGGCGAGAAGGAGCCCGAGGTCTGGGAGGACCACGACCTCTTCTCCGAGGAGATCCACGGTTACTTCAAGGAGGGTAACAAGGGCAAGATTACCCCGGGCGTCATGGCCAACGATATCGAGCCGTCGGAGTCGTCATCTGCGAGGGAAAAGGAGAGTGGAGAGGAGATTAAGCCCAACCCGATCGATGCGAGGCGCGATGCGGACTTGAACGAGAAGCAGTAATGGAACGTGGTGAAAAGATAGTTGCATAATAAGGAGTACTAGAATTGGGCTTTGGTGTTGTTTTTGCGGAAGGCAGCTTCTTCTCGCATCGGACTGAGTTTTGGGTAGATGTATATCTTTAGCATGGCGTATACTACGCCCGAATATTTCTGAAAATACTATGAATTTTCACCTTCTTCTTGCTTAAATTTGTTCTATGTGTTCAAATTTAACTAAAGCGATGTGAATTAGATGGCCTGTAAGAGTGAGGCTGGGGTCATCCACTGTGGAAGCTGGTGTTGTCATTGCGTTCGTCACGATCGACCTGTGTGCCCTCAGCCTCAGCCTCAGCCTCAGTGCGCTGCTTATATAACTTAATATTAACCCCTTGGCGTGTAGTAGAAATACTTTATATATAAGGATTTTTCTTATTATTGTAAATAAATAAAATCTATTTTATTTATAGGTAATTATTTATAGTAAATAGTATACTTTCTTCTTCAGTATATATATAGTTTTTTTATAGTAATTTATAGAGACTTTATATAGTAGTTTTAAAAAGTATATTATTATTCTTCTTCTTCTTAATAATAATATTATTATTATTTCTATTTTCTATATTTAAATTTAAAGTTTTTTAGTTATAAAAACCACTATACTTATATAGATATTATATCTTAAACTAGTATTATTCTTATATTTATAAAAAATAAAAAAGTATTTTTATTAATTATTATATCTCTATATTATATTAATATAATATATATATTTAAGCTTATTATATATATTTCTATATACTCTATATTAAATTAATACTAATTAGTAGTTTATCTTATTATTATTATACTACTCTAAATACTATAGATTTATAAAGTTATTACTTAAAGAGATATTTTATTATTTATAACTATAGTTTTTATAATTTACTATATAAGAAACCTCTTATACTACTGCTTATAAACTACTTAAACTTATAGATATAGTATTTATATATTACTTATAGGCCTAACTACTTAAACCTACTTAACTTTTAGGTATCTATAGGTAAAGCCTGCTACCCATAGGTAATATCTATAACTACCTACCTATTTCGCAGGTACCTATGGGACCCGCGGACTGGGTAATTACCCACCCTACTTGTTGCACTGGAAAGACATGGACCTCTCTCAACCTACTTGACCGAATCAAGTTGGGTATCCGTATGTAATATTGAACGCATTGGCTGGTTTACCGCGGATGGGTTGATGTGGTTGTAATGAAGGGACGCTCCTCTCAGCCGCCCTTTGGTGTATATGTACATGGTTACTGCAGTCAGAGGTGCAGCGTCGGTCAAGGCTCTAAGACTCCGAGGCTTGTTTATCGCTGAGCGACCCCTGCCCTTCTCCTCAAGCAGCATTTATGACAATCCCTAGACCTAGTCTCGATCAAGATAAAGGTTCAGACCGGGTCGCCTAGCAGACCTTTATCACAACCACACCTCGCGCACCTGAGGAAAATGGAGGGGTATAGGTGGCGGGATAAGACGAGGGGCTTTTGGGGGAAGGAATGGATCAGTATTCAATCTTCGACGAGTTCACAACCATGCAAGCGGTCGAATGCGAGTCTACTCGTATCTCTCATATATGGTAATTAGTCGGCGCGTCATGCTTCCATACGGGATATTGAAAGACATCGCCTAATTATCCACCCTTTCTCCCACAAGCGCAGAACAAATCAGGTCGCATAGAGAGTCATCCACTGCTCGATCAGAGCGAAAGCTTTGCTTCGACTAGTAGACGGAGGATTTTAAGCTGTCTCTGGTATTCCTTAGCATTCGAACTGGAAGCATGTTACCAATGGCTCTGTTGGGCAACGTTGTTCGCCCGGCATTGACCGATTACTGCTCGACTGTTGGTTAGAACCATTTGATCGGCTCTGCTGGTCAGCTCTGTTGATCAGCTCTATTGGCCATTGACGTTGGTCAGTGACGACGTTGGTCAGTGATGTTGGTCATGGCCAAGAACAGAGGTTGGCCAGAGGGTAATGCGAAATGATACGGGTGATTTATTTTCGGAACTGACCACGGCCACTTGCCTGGAGTGCGCAATTACACGCACTGAGAGGGATGTTGAGTTTTCTCACCCCTGAGCAATCAACGACATTATTTTTACTTCCTAGCTGCTTGCACTCAGGCTGGTCGATGCTGCTTTCTGTTTAGCTAAGAAAGGCTAGCACTACCTAGCTATGACCTAAATCCACTGAGATCACTATACTTGAAAATTCAAGTGCAGTTGATTTGAGGCATGCTCTCGGGTCTCCAATAAAAGAAGCCATATCACATTTCCGCTCAGGGGCTCGATCACGGTAGTCTCATTGACCCTTTCGAGCGAAGCGAAATAAATTTTCAAGTTCATGACTGAGAGAGAGCCCGCGGAGAGAGATGCCAGCACAGTAGAGATTGATCGGAAGTCCCGGTTCCGGTTCAGTGGGTCGGTTAACCGGAGTTTTCGAAGGCGCTTAAGGTATCAAGACTGCTCTTCCTGGCGTCTGAAGCGCCGATATTCCGGCCACCCCGTTAATGCAGGCCCGAAGCGCCCGCCGAGTCGCGGAACGGTTCACACCCGACCTAGCTCCGTACTAGCCTAGCCGCTCGCCAAGATAGCCCATGAGAAACAGGGGCAGTGTCCCAATTGCGTCGGGTATGCAATTACTTGCAACCAGATCCGTTATAGTAACACCTCGTTTTAGCACGAATCTTTAACGCTGACCTTCAACTTGCTTATGCATCATCATGTATGCTTCATGTCGCCAAGCGGGCTGCACTGATGGATTTACTTTTTATGGCTGCAGCCACAAAAAATTCCGTCGGTGTAGCTCCAATGATTTATGCGCACTACCTGGATGTCTAGATGATGATACATTAGCATCAATGAGCCTAATTATTCTATCCTTGAGTACTGTAACGCAATCGTTCATTATTCCTTCGACGACGTTCCTCTCGCCTGTTACAACAACATCATCATCAACAACAATCCTAAGTTCTCCGGGCCGACCATTACTGAAACTTTGGCAATGGAGAGCAATGGTGAATGTTTCCCGCCTCAGTGGATCTGTTCGATCATCGGCCTTGGACTTCCTATGATTGCCGGGTTTCCTTTCTCACATCGTGCACAAGAAAAAGGTCAAAGAAGACCCCCACTGGAAGTTCAAGTATGTCATGGCTCAATGAGACGGGACAACTCTATCTCCCTCATTGATGCCCGCCCGCAGCCCGGTTTCTCTGTTGCATTCAGCAGGGAGGCATTCACGGACAACCGACTTGAAAAGTTCAGCCCATTTATCAGTGACTTCCTCGGCGGCAACTAGTCCTTCTTCATGGCCACATCCATAATATACTTTCCCTTTCTAAGTTGTGAGGTTAACTGCAGTGCTGTAGCTCTCGATATTGCCGACTGTTAGAATGCCTATGCTGCCACCCTGGACGGAGATGGAAAGGGACGTCAATCATGTCCAGCTCTGACTGCTGAGTGTCGTCTCTGCGGAGGAGTTATCTCGTGAGTAAACTCATCGCCCTGAGGGGCACAGATGGCCGCATCGATACCAGGAATCAAAACCACGAGAAGTCGAAGCTCTTGCGAAGAAGGAGCGGAGACACGTGAATAGAGCAGGCTCGTCGATGTCCAGATAAGGGTTACCACGTTGGCCGCGTCCGCGCTGTGGCGGGCAACAATAAGCTCTTTAACAAACTTGACGGCCTCTTCAATGTCTCGATCGCTGAAGAAGCCTGGGAATACAGCATCAGCGGGATCTTGATCTTTCGCTAAATTTACGAGACAGCGCGTGAGGTTCAATGCCACCGGAAAGGGCTCGCGCACACTTTAGCCCACTGATTCCCCAGCTGGCGCAAGTCTTCATGCTCGTACGGCAGTAGACTCTTCTGAGCCACAAAGACTTACTGATCGCGAAGCATCGCGCTACTTATTGTGGAGAGAACTAAGACGAACATGGTTTAGAATCTCTGGCATAATATCTGGCATGTTTGTCTGTCGTAAACGTACACTGACGATCGTCACGGGCAAGACGTTGTGCGAAGGCTTCCCGTGAGCTCTCGTGACGCCCTCGTACACCTGTCCGAGCCAAGAATTGGGAACATATTCCCTCCGAAACCTCGATAGGCTTGCTGAAAGGGACATTGTGCTCCGCTGCACGACGCACCCAACCCTCGACATAATGAGAGTCTGTGCTCTGTTGTGTTCGCGGCCACTGGTGTCGATACGGGATGACCGGACGCTCGTCGTAAACGTCTTGGTAGTTTGCAACGATGCAGGCAGTTGCTGCTACTGCATAGAGACTCAGTCTGGGACGACTTTGTCTTCCAGCATCTTCTTCAACGGCTCATGGGGTTACAGACGATAAGAGGAAGAGCCTACGGGCTAACGCTCGCGTCTGGAACGACAGGGCCATTGTTCATGATGGCCGAGCGTGAATAGCTTGTCGAACTTCCGAGACCTGGATATCTTTAGCACTGCACCTCTCCTGGGAATCCGGGATGCAGCCAACTATGAAGGATGTGTGATGTGCTATTTCGAGGCGACACACATCATGGTTCGTGGGCGAACTCCTGCGTGCAAGAAACATTCTCAGGCTCGACGGAAACAGAGAGAACAAGAAGACCTGGACCGCTGTACTGATCTGCAGGGGACTTTAGACGTCATAGAGACCCATGAATACGAATTCACCAATGCAGCAGCTTGCAGAGCGAGTAGCGAAAGTGACGCACCCTGAACAGGAGGATGCTCCGCTGAAGCTCGTTGCTTACCTGGGCAACAAGGAGCCAGGCGAGTATCTTGAACTTGCTGGCATGCTCTAACTTCTCGCAACTATGAATAAGTTCTCTTTACTGGGCGTAGAGAGCCAGTCTCACTCTGAATTCGAATGATAGGTGTGCCTCATCCTTCCGTACTCGACAGAATGCTACTCCGTTTACGGCCAGATTAGATCCATTCGGAGAAAACGAAGGGCGATGAGAAATTATGTGACTAGAATAATTTGTATTCATCGACCATTTCAACGGGAATTTTATCGACAGGTAAGAAACGCTCAAACTCCAGGGGTATCTCGAACAAGTCCCGCCCCATTCTCCATACCTGTAGTAGGAGGACAACAGCAAACAATGCCTTGGGCGCTGGCGCAAATACACTTTGGCTGACGCGAATCATCAGGACCACGTCACTTAAGGTAGACCTCAATCGTATCCATGTCGTCGATATCGGCATCGGCAACCGTCGAATCCTCGTCAAGCTCATCGCCGTCGAACATGAGCCTTATCGGCGCGTCAGGCGGTAAGTTTCTCGTCTTCCGGAACAGCTCCATGATCGTCGCGATGGAAGTTGACGGACGCACAGAGGTCTTGAGCGGCTCATCCGTCTTGGTCTTGAGAAGGACCTTGATCTTCTGCTCCTCAGGCTCGGCCTCAACCACATCCCCCCCTCCACCCTCTCCTTCATCCTCAGAATACTCTCCGAGATCGTGCCTGCGCTGCCTTTCGAGCTGCTTCTCGTGCTCCTCCCACAGCGACGGAGTCCACATCTCCATGAGCACGTTCTTCCAGTCATCCCTGAATCCGTCGTGCTCGCCCTTGCACTTGCGGTACTCGCCGGGCAGGTCAAGGCTGTCGAGCGTGGTGAGGTCGTAGAGCCTGTGACCACGCCAGGTGAGGAAGACCTCGCTCATCTCTGGCATTGGAAGGAATATGCGGCGACTGTAAAACTCGATCCAGGCGGTGCGGAGGACGCGAAGGGGCTTTGTGAGTGTGAAGCGGAACTGTTTTGCGTCGACGCCCGGGATTTCCGAGATGACGAAAACGTCGATGGTCTGCTTCGCTTCCGCGCTTTTTTCTCGAGCCTTTCTCTCAGCTTTCTCCTTGGCTGCGCGCACATATTCTGCCATGTCGTCGTCGTCGTCTTCGCCCGCCCCTGTCGCGCCGCGGGGATCCTCGACGATCTCGAACGGGTCATCGTCGATGACCAGTGGCGAGGGATCGTCGCGTTCCAAGGTCTCGCGGATTGGTTTGCGGATGGGAGAGGCGTCGTAAATGTCATCTTCGTCGTCGTCGCTATCGTCGATCGAGATGACGGGCTTAGAGGGGAGTGGCTCCTGCTTCCGCGGCGTTCGGGAGTGCGCCGCGCGCGTTATGCGCTTGGAGGGCGTCTCGGTGCCCGCGCGTTTCGAAGGCGACGGCTTGATTCTAGATTCGGGGGATTCGTCGCTTGTGCGAGAGCGTTTTGAGGGCGGCGGAGTATCCGGATCTCTGCTGGACGGGGTTAGTGGTTGTGAGCAGTGGTGGCGGCGCGTTGTGCGACGAGGCTGGCATTACCTGTCGCGTTGGTCATTTTCCCCAAATGAATATTTTCTCTCGGCGATTGGAGAAGACTCTTTTGCGCTTTTTTCTCTCTGGGCTTGTTTGCGCTTCATGCGCCGTTCCTGTTCTTGCAATTCTTGCTCGAAGACGCTGGCTCCGCGGTTGAAGAGACTGGAGCCGTCATCGTTGTCGTCTTCATCGTCGCTTTTTTGGGCGGTTTTAGGAGCGGACTTTTGGCGCAAGGCGGTTGGCTTAAAGGGCAAGCGTTTCTTTGGTTTGGCAGCGTCCGCCATTATGGTCGCACGACAATAGTTTATAGAAAGGAAGAAAAAATCGTGATGCGATGAAGGGTGCAGGGATATATTCCGGGGGGTATCTCGGAGGGTTGTGGAATTTCGAAAGGGAGAGCGATGGGTTCAGCTGACGTCTGGAAACTTCGTAAACAAGCGGAATTTCGGGGATTTTAAATGCTATGCCAGAAGGAAAATGGCAAACAAGGAGGACATCACGACAATGTGACTGGGGAAAGGAGGCGCGAGCATTGTGTGTTGGGGTTTGGTTCTGGTGTGTTGTGGTGTGTTTCCGTGGTGAGAAAGAGAGCGCAATGATTGACTAGAACCCCACCAGCAATTGTGCCTGCTGTTGCACGCTGGACGGGCGTGGTCTCCGGTGCCCGGGTAGCTTTACAGTGCGAACCACCCCAAGACCTGGCGCCCCAGGGTATCGATGCGCTGAAAGGCTATGTGTCTTAGGTACTCGATCGGGCGTACCTTTTCCAGCTGCAGTCCACCTCGGGGTCTGTCTCCGTCCCGTTCGGACCCACTTTGGCATTCGCGCGCCAGCTGCCAGCAATCTTGGAACATCGTCAACCAACTGAGATCCATCAGCCTTACTCACTCACTCATTCATTCATTATCCATCACCGCCAAACACGAATCAGAAACCGCAATTTTTTTTCTCTGGTTATAACAAAGACTTGCGCGATGGAGAACGGAAACGTCAGCCAGGGTGAGGGCAAGGACCCGTCCAGCTTCCTTGGCGACATCATCGGTAACCCCGTCACGGTGAAGCTCAATTCGGGCGTTGTCTACAAGGGTGAGTAGTCTCATCTTCCCATAACCCAGGCCAATAGCTCTATAAGGATAGGTTGCAGGTGCATATGGTCTGGGTGATGAGGATACCGAGCTGACAGTTGCGGCAGGAGAGCTGCAGTCCGTGGATGGCTACATGAACATCGCTTTGGAGAAGACTGAGGAGTACGTCAACGGTGTCAAGAGGCGGGCATACGGTGATGCCTTCGTAAGAGGAAACAACGGTAATGAATTTCTTCAGTCTATTTCTACCTTCTGGTATACTGACGTTTTGTTACAGTCATGTACATCTCTGCGGATTAAGGAATGACGGATAAGGCTCAGACGGGACTGACGAAAGGTCTGGACAAAAGACGTCTATGGATGAGAAGGCACGGCTCATACGCACAGAAATTTCGATCAAAATGAATGCTATTTCAAGCAAAGAAATATATACCCCTCAGTCCGGCTCAGGCCGCCATGCCCTTCCCCTATGACCACATACAGCTTACCTCCTACAACCTCGAAGTCCAAGCAAAATACGTCACACCATGCAGTGCAACCTCTCCCGTCTCGTTCCTCTCCACTGTCCCGCCCCCCAGAATCTCATCAAACCTCTTTTTAAAGGCCCTCGCCTTCTCGCCCTCGAGCACGGCGACCTGGCTCAGCGTCCTCAGCCGGTTCCAGACCGCCTCGGGCGTCAGCCAGACGGTGAACGGCACTTTCTCCTCGCCCACGGGCACGCTGAAGAGGGGCATCTTGCGTCCGCCCTCGAAGACGACCTCGGCGACGGCCTTGAGCGGGTTGGAGTCGAGCTGAGAGTCGAAAATGTCCTTCCAGACGAAGTCGCGGAACCGCGGCTGGCCGTCGGTGCCGAGGCTGAAGACGAGCTCATTGAGGGCTTGTTCCCAGGGCGTGCTGGCTTCCCAGTGCTTTGGCTTGTTGTCTGGTGATGTGTTATTACGTCCGTGAGATGACTAAAATTGGGGTGGTGGAAGAAACTCACAGTCCTCGATGTTCCAGATCAGGCCTAGGACGGCCGTCGGCCTCAGGACGCGATGGATTTCCCTGAGAGCATCCTCATTTGCAAACCTAGAGATCTTTCAGTTACTCCCCCTTCAGTGATCCATGTGTATCAGATGCATAAAAAGAACTTACCAGTGGAAAGCCTACAGCGGAAACAGGTCGTCAGCCATTTATCCTCCTCCAAAAGACACTGGTAGAAGAAGGGACGAGAAAACCAACCTGTCCAACAACGCACGCATCACCCCATTCGTCTTCCAACGGTACCTTGGCCGCAAACCCATTCCGCACTTGCGTCCCCTTCAACCCCTTCCTCTCCAGCTCCGCGCGCATCTCCGCATGGGGCTCGACGGCCACGATGTTGAAACCCTCATGCCGTGCCGCCAGCACCTCGGTCAGCTTGCCCGTGCCGGCCGCCAGGTCGAGCACGTTGGCGTGCGCGAAGTCGGCGATCTTGAGATGCGAGAGGAACGTCTGCACCGCTTCGGGCGGGTACGAGGGCCGGTAGGCGTCGTACGAGGCCGCGTCCGCGAAGCCCTTTGTGCCGGGGTGGAGTTCTGTGGGTGACATGATTTTCTTGCTAGTTTTGATATCTTTGGTACCTTATTTCCTCTGTGTCTGTTCCCCAGAATCGTAAATGATTCACCCGCATGTACCGTGTATTGGGAGCAAGACGCATGCAAAGAGGCCACCTCAATTTGAATGATTCAACCGTGTACAGACGCCGGTGGGATTGAGACGAAGCTTCAAGGGCCGAGGTTCCAGGAACTGAGAGGTAATCGTCTAGGGAAAAAAAGTTACGGAACAGGACCCCCCAAAGACGTACGCAAATTGAACGATATCCCGCAAAGCCAAGGATTCCTCCGCCGCACGTCATGGCTCGTTGAGCCACTCATGGCCGGCGTGGGGTGGGAGGGGCAAAAGTGCGAGGGGCAATGGGAATGGGGGCCCCACGAGAGAGAGAGGCGCGTGGAGGTTCGCATATCCCGGCGGCCGATGCCGAAATTGCGGAGGTTGCGCCGAAGTACGGAGCAAAAGGGCGAGCTGCTGTTTGGGGGAGCCAGGGGCATTATGTGGCTGACGAATGACGTCGCAGGCTGATTCTGGCATCTAACTACCTGTTCGTGCCATCGGAACCACCGTGGTTGTATCTACAAATCCTACGAAGGTCGCGAAACCCAATGAACTCAAGTCGCGCTCGATATTAGCATAAGGATAGCCGAAAAGTCAGCAACTCGTCTCAGCTACTCATAATCCTTCTATTTATTCTCTCTATCTGGTTAAGGACAGTCGGTTGATAGGATTTCCCTGACGAAGATTCCATCGTTTGCCCAATCGTCGTATTTCTTTTGCCAGTCTTCCCACGTTTTTACAACCCTCAACGCCTTCGTACATCCTTTTGGGTGACGAGTTTCCTTTGTCCTTTCCATCATCCACCCTGCCCTCAATGTTTGGCAGTTTTGCTAATGATACATTGATATTAGAAATTCAAAGAGAATTTAAGAAGAATGTCTCAAGACATAATAGTAAAACAGGTAACAGGGCTCGCTTTGCCATCCAAATGCTATCCTCAATGTAGTCTCCTCCCATTTGATTAGCTACTCATTTTTACGAAACTTCGGCTTGCCTCAGTTATTGCTGCTACCGCTACCACTGCGGCCATCACTGGGGTGACGGTGGTGGTCGTACGTGGTGATGTACTCGTCAGGTACAAACGAGACATGATGGCCCTGCTGGGAAGGCAGGAGAGCGTGATCGGCACCGGGGGTGGTGACGGGGGAACGGCTCGGGGTCGCAAAGGGGTCATTGAACTGTTCACCTGGCGAGCCCTGAGGAACGGTTGAGTAGCCTTGCTTAGGGATGTTCAGGCTGCCGCTGAAAGACCGAACGCCACCGCCGGTCGTGGGACCAGGAGGGCTACCGCCGGTGCGAGCATTGTTCAGATGGCGGTTGACAGGTGGGGGACGGATAGGCACTCTGACGTCGACGCCGTACTCGCTCGGAATGCGGTCCGTCGGGCTGTACTCGTCCTCGTGCATGATTCCAGTTCCGCGAGGCTGGTACGTCTGGTAGCTCACGGCGGCGGTAGGCTCACCCTCGAGACGTCTCAAAGCATCGGACTGGCTGTTGACAGCACGGTTTGTCGAGGACATTGACTTGGGTCGGTAAGTCTGCGGGCCGTAGTTCTGGTTGCCTCGGGAGGATGACGATGTCGGGGAGTTGAAGGGATCGGAGTTTGTAGAAGAGGGTGAGACGGGACCTTGAGCAACGTATTTACCCTTGCCCTTGGCTGAGTTCGGAGGAGAGTCGGTAGCGGGAGTGCCAGGACGAGAGATCCAGATGCCGTCGACCTCGATGCCAGACTGGATGGCGCGGACTCCAAAAGGGATGTCTGATTGTTTTCGTGGAGGAGGGAGACCGGTCGACTCCATCTCAGAGGCGTGTGCTCGTTTCTCGGCGTCGATAATCTCGAGCTTTGCCATAAGGCGGTTGGTCCACCATAGTTTGACGAAGCCAATGGCGAAGACGACGGCGATGGCGCATGCGAGGACCTAGTGACGACGTGTTAGAGGTAAGGGATGTCGACGATATTCACGCAACTTACAAAGGTCATCTGCTGCCATAGCTCCCAGTCTGCGAAGAAAGTCTTGGCCATTGTGGATGCCGATGTGTTGGAGAAACGGAAATTGGTGATTGATGGGAAGCGTGGTCAATCTCCAAGCAGATAAGTGAGGAAGGTGCGTGATAGATCGGATGGAAAATTGTGAAGGTGAATAGCCATGCGAAGCGCTGCTCCGTCTTCTTGAGGCAATAGGACAGGTGAAGTAAAATTCTTTCTGGCCCAAAGTCGGTCACTAGATGTGACGTCCCCTTCTTCTGCTTTCGGTCAATGTATCGGTCGAAAGCGGCAGTGACGATTCGGATGAACGGTGTAAGTGGCAAGCTATTGGCCCCAACCTAGAATTTCTGGCGCTTGGCGAAAGAGAATTCCAATCTGGAGAAATTGCCCTTCAAAATCCAAAATAGCCGTAATATAGTTGCTGAAGCCGGGCTTCAAACTGGAATGTCGTCTGGTCGGTAGTCAAGCTCGAGCCCAAGCGACTAGTATTAGTCAAAACAAGTTGCAAAGAGAAGAACCCCCGTATTCAGAAGAGTAATGGCAAAGCGGGAATATTAAAGCCCTGGCGGTGAAGAAGTGGAGGAAACAAACCCATGTGGGATGCAGTGTACAGGGTGTAAATGGTTGGACGGATGGTAGCTGGTTTTGTACGAAACAGGGTACACGGATAGTTGCAGCAAACACAACTCATCACATCCCCCCGTCTACGATGAGGAGCCTCACGAGAGTCCAGACCTAGACTCTGGGAGGCGCTGGACTTGGACTAGACTGGCGACGACCATGAACCAGCGTCCGCCTCGGGCAGAGTGTGTCGACAGTGGCTCGTCAAACTCCATCGTCCAAGTGGAGATGGGAGGATTATCGATGGTGTACACAATAAGAGGCCGGCTGAGGACGTGCGAGCAAGAGTGCAACCAAGACTTTCGGCGTCTCCCAGGGGCAGTGGAAGTCGGGTGTGGTAGTCTTGAGTTTGTGGGTTTCTGAGCACTGCTCCCGTACTTCATGGCGGCTGCAGAAGTCTGAATCATCCTTGCTTCCTCCATCTAGATGCCCTATATTGCATCGAAACAAGACACTATTCCCGTTTGCGTTGGGCCCGCGGTATCTAGAGGAAGCTCTTACTTGGGCTGCAGAGTTAGCCGTGGGGCCGCCTGGTCGACATAGTTATTCCGGCGTGGATGCGACGGCTGCTTGCTCTTGAGTCGACGTGGGAATGCGTGGTGTAACGCCACTGTACAAAGCCGTGAGGATTCGAAGGACGGTACGGGAGAGAGAGCTCTGAGTAACAGAAGAGGTCTCCAATGTCCGTTTGCGGAATGTAAGGTACGGGACGGGTAACGTTAGCTTGCTTGCTTAGCGCCGAAGGATGCTCGGCAGACAAGCCACACCTGATTTCCAGACCGGGAACCTTGGGAGGGAGGGCCTGCTCTCCTCCAACAAGTTGTTCCGTTGTGCTGTGTTTGCTCACATACGTTTGCGGCGAGAGTCAAGCCACTCCCTGCCACGTTCTCGTGATGCTCAGTATTGTTCGCCGACTGTCACGGCTCCGTGCGTCATGTCGTGACGTGAACGTAGTTGATTCTAGACCTCTGGTGACACTTTGCATTCCCGACATTCTGGGAGCTTATTGACCTTAAGCTTGACTCTGACTCGGCCATCCACTCAAGAGGTCTTCTTTGCATTCTTGGTGTAGCTTTCTTACAAAACTGTGTAATTCGGACTTGAAGGCGGCTCGAATCCGCAATGCAGAACTAGGACCCAGAGCGAAAGCGGTGTCGACGCGAAGCACAGCCTCGTGGGCCGCTTCGGTCGCGGTACCCCTGGAGATCTCACTCTTGCCGTCCGACTCCCGCATATTGCAGCATGGGGGAATGTGTGTGTGCGTTACCTAGCATCGCATGGCGTGTGGAGTATGGCAGCGTCGACCTGAAAACAACCATTCGCCTTGGCATGCGATGTGCGAAGTACGATCGAGTGCGACTCTAGCGGCGAGAAGGAGTGTTTGAGCATCTCTGCTTGTGACGGCGGTTAGTCTGGTCTGCTTGGACGCTCGTTGGCCGATCATCTCATATGCTTCTTTTCTTAGCTGCTTCGATACCATGGCGCCGGCTTAGCACGACGCCATGTGTCCCGAGAGTGAAGATGGGAGAGAACAGACGTCGTCCCCGAGCGAGATGGACAGCTTGAGCTGCCTCAATTCAACGCTTGAAGTCAATGCGGTCGGTCTGTCCCCTGGCTCGTCCCTCCCACGGACACTTGGAAATTATCTTCGTCTCAGCGTGATGGCACCGCCTTAGTCCGCCTTTTGGTCTGCGCCATGTGGGAATTGCGCAAAACCGACGTTGAAGATTGACAAAATGACATGTTGTGAGGCTGGCAGTCTGCCAAGCCTCCTGTAGCCATATTTCGGCGTACTCTGGGTAAGCATTTGATCATGAGTTCCGGCAATTTCCCGCGAAAATCTCCGAATAGATTCGACGCAACTCGCCAATCTGCCTCTCATTTCCAGGCCCCGGCTTGGTTACCAACATACCCGATCGACGCCAGGGTACTTCAAGGTTCCATTGCCCTTGATGAATGTCTGCTATGTTCTTCTCAATACGCATACTCATGAGTTCGCATACCAGAATCTGCTTCTGCTCGCCGACCATCTTTGGTCATCCTGGGTCCACACCGGTTTCGAGGTGACCGCTGGTTTCCTTTGTGTGTCATTCCATCGAGATGGTGAAATGGTGTCCTGGATTTACACCTAGGGTGCGTTCTTGATCGATGTGCCTCAAGATCATGAGCTGGGAGATCCTGACAGGAGCAAGTTTCATCAGAGTTCGAGTCGATGACAGCCACTCCAGTGATCACAACAACCAGATGGTATTGATTCTGAGGTTGACAAAGGCCATGGGCAAGCGCCTGGTCGATCGCTGATACCTGAAGTCCAACGTTGCGACGTCACCCCGCGAGGCAGCCTCCGAAGGCTTGGGATCATCTCTCAACAAAGACAAGAACGGTAGATCTATCCTGATGCGGCGTATGTTGTCGAATATCAGCATCAGAATCTCTCAGCTGACAAGGGCGAAAACGACAGAGTTCTTTAGTGACATGTTCAACAAGGACGAGAGGTTGTTCTACTAGCGACTTTGCATCGCGTGAGTCCGTCGCCATCATCAACAAGACCGCTCAGAAACTGCGGAGCGCCTACCCATCCGATTAGCCGAGTAGCGAGAATGACCCGGGGCAGCTAGACGGCGATGCCAAATCCGGTGGTCAGTGTCGGGCTGCTTCGCGAACCCCGCGAGCGCTGGCGCGACGAATGATATGCAACGACTGGTCGCTCCAGCAGGACAACAAAGTTCCGCATGCGTCTTCGAGGGTATTCGGTGATGATGGAGGCGGTCCCATGTTTCTGCTTCCTGGAGACCCAACGATATGGTTAAGTAGACGCAACTGTCCCAGCAAATATCGACAAACGCTGCCCCCCCCCCCCCCCCACCCCCTTTTTTTTTTTTTTTTTTTTTTTTTTGTGGCTTGCTCCAGTAACCCGTCTTCGTCAAGTCAAATTTCTTGCTATTTTCATCGTTTGGTCGGGAAAACTTCGCGAGCCTTGAATACCGACTAGAAGACAACACCGGCCCTCTCGCCGGCATCGGTCGACGTAGCCGTCACGCACCCACAATCGCTAATACTAAAGCTCCAAATTCCGTAGAATTTACCTGTCAGGCCGGAGGTCAGTAGAAGCTGGAAAGGGGTTGTGCCTCGTGGCAAGCCGAGGAGGTGTCCCGTCCAGGAAAGTGGTAAGCTGTGCAGGTTGCGAATCGATGGAAGCGTCATCCATCTGATTGACGTATTACGCTCCGACGCGGTCAATCAGGACGGCTGGACGGACATGATGCAGGTCCGCGGCGGCCATGGGGGCAGAAAGGAAAGTCGGCGCGCCGATCTCGCGAAGTCCTTTCATCCCGGTGCCGAGGCATCCGAGACGCACCGAGAGCGGGTGGGGCGGTAAGGAAAGTCGTACTGCGTGTTGTGGAGTTACTGGAGTAGCGTTGACGGAAAGGGAGCGTATCCCGTGTGAAGGAGATGGTCTGTTGACCCATTAGAACTTGCCAGTGTGCGCCCTCGCAAGAGGTCTCGGCCTCTTCACACCTCCACGCTCAATTGGTGGTCACATTTAACCGCTGGAGCCAGGATAATCAGGGCAGGAAGAGCAGACGGTAGCGGGGATGGCGGCGGACGGACGAGGTGCCCGGATGACGGCGTCACCCCATCTTGGAGGGCGGGAGCGCAGGGTTTCCCCAACAGGCTGGCTTATGTAAGAATGAGGTACTTGACGTCTGCTGCGAGCCCGCTGGTATCCTGCGTACCGCCTTTGCGGCGATCCGACGAACCTTGAGATTTTAGCATCAGTTGGCGGCTGCCCGCACGGGAAGGAAAACATGGGACAAACACATGTCATTGTGCTTTACCGACCAAGGTGCCCTTGTCCGACAAAACCTTCACTGCAGGTTCGGTGTGTCCGGGCCATTGGAAATTGAATGGTTTGCGGTTCCGCCAAGTTTCCCGGGTGTCCAAATCTCCATCATTTCGTAAATTCGAGCAGTCTTCCCTGTCGTGCCTAGGCAAGTAGGCATTCCTTCCAATGATGAGATAAGAGCTGATGTACGGACATTGCGGCCTTCCATTTTACGTGCAAGCTGTTGGCTATGTCGGTGTGGAGAGTTGACCATTCTGGATACTCATTAGGGTTCTCGGGCTAAATCAAATCCCCTAGACTGACACTGCGTAGGAGTAGAGTAGACACTGAGTCTGCCGCCCCCAAGTGCCCACTTTGCTTGCCCTGAAGATTTCTAAGGTAGTGTCGAGTGGTGAGGTTTGGGGATGGTGTCGTTACCCCGTCTCTTGATCCAATGGTTGCAGCTGCAAGAGGGTCGGTCATTCTTCACTTTCGAGTCTGAAAATGCCCCTTCTCAGTCCTCCCAGGACCCCGCCTGGCAGTAGTGCGTAAGGTACCTGCTGCATGGAACATTACCGTGACAGGCCAAACGGGGGGCTAGAGGGGAGAGAATGCCCTGCGAAAAAAAGGAAGGGGAGATGGGTGCAAGGGATGGGAAAGCACAGCCCAAAACCTGCAGATTTCCCGCCCGATGATATTGACCTGGCGTCTCGTTTCGTCTTTCTTACATACATACAGCCCTCTCTCCTCTCCGCAACTTACGTCTGCATCCGCATCTTTGGCCTGCGCCTCCTGTCCTCCACAAATCGCATTCCATCTTGCTTCTGCACACCAATCCGACCTTGAGTCGCGCAACCAAGCCACTGTCTGACTGTAAACTAAGTCGAGACCTTGGACCCGACGAGTCACAACACGCACACAAATAAGACTTGCTCATATAGTTCATCGCCATCCCGTCTATCCATCCCATCCCCGCCCCCCTCCGGATCCACTGGTCGATTTCTTTGTCAACGGTCCCAGCGTCACGCTCGAAACTCGAGAACAGCTCAAAACATTAGGAGATCTTCTGAACAACTGGTTTATTACCCATACGGCACATTTACCAATCTCTAATTCCCTGTTGATCAGCTGAGTACAAAACTACTCTTTCTAGACGGTCTTTCCGACACTCCCGCCATCCTTTATCCGCTATGCCTACCATTCGGAACCCTTTTGCTCGCCGTCCAGGCCCGAGCACACTCCTTGCAGACGAGAACTCACGGCCAGACGGTCAAAACCCATCACATCCTGGGTTCGAGAAGCAGGATACCGTCGGCTCTAAGGCCTCGTCTTCGCTGAGCATCATGACCTCCAAGAGCCAGGACAATGGCGAGTACAAGATGAGCGGTAGGTGCCTCTGCCCACCACCCTAGACTTGGATCAATTCAATTGGGGTACCTTATGAGATCATTTGGCACATTCTAATGAATGACACAGTCGTCAACGACAGCGGAGTCTACCTTCCCGTATGTTTTCACCAACCTCACATCACACCTGACACATCACTAATGCATGCCTGCCTGCAGCCTTCTCCAACTGAAGAAAAGTCCCTGTGGCCGCGCAAGTATCTCGGCTCGGGTCGCAACTCAACAGACACTCGAACCGACAGCGGCGAGATCGAACACTTTCCCATCTCAAGAGAGTCATTCGACTCGTACAGGCGGTCATTCGTGCGTTGCATATTACATGCGAGGTTATCGTGACACCATCGCTGACCGCAGCTTCTATGCAGGACATCTCGGCACGGTCCCCAATCCCCCAAAACGATGTGCCTCAGCGCCAGAGTCTCGACTCAGCCCGATTCCCGCGTCTTCACCGATCTGCAATTGATAGGCGATCCGACAGAGACCTACCTCCAGCCGATGAGGGCTTTGAAGAAGTCGGTTTAGATGACCATAAGCAACAAACAAACCGTAAGCGCGGCCTGTTCTCGCGCTTCGGCGACTCTGACCACAAGGAGCCGAGCGCCAACTCTCCAAACTCGAGCGTAACGCGCTTCCTGTCCGGACGAAAACGTGGACAGAGTGGAGGTCAAGAACTTGGCACCATCGAACGACCAAAGTCTGCCGCCTCGGTCGAGACGACAGAAATCCATTAATCCGGCGCAACACTTTATCCTTCATATGTACATACTGGGCGGCCCGCGCGAGGTTTGGCGGCGGGTGATCTTAGCGTTACTGGCTGCGGCGTGGCCCGGGATATGGGACACAATTAGCATCGGACAAAGCTGTAAGCTCATCGGCATGGGCCGCATTATGCATATACGGGCGGCAGAAACACGTCTGACGAGCAGAGCTTATTGAGACCGGGTTGTCTGGTGAACAAGCTCTTACATATAATGATAATGATAACAGTCAACAAGCCTAACAAGGATCATCTCAGCATGTGACTTTCGTGACCGGGGCTCAAATCAATTACCAGTAAACCAACACTGATATCCGCGAATCGGAGACGAGTTTCCAATCATTCAATCTCTCATTGACGTGATAACGAAAAGATTGGATTCCACCATGCACTTGCCACACCAGGACCCATTTTCCGGGTTTGCTACGGCCCCACCTCATTGGCAATTGAGGGGCAGAAGAACACCTCCGTCAGAACCCCTCCGTCGCCGAGTAAATGGTTATCGAATCCATGCATCCATCACTGGAGTAATTAATAGCTACGTCCTGTTCCCGAACGTCGATCTCCGCCCCTCCATCAAGTGAAACCACACGCCTGGCTGTGTTTCGTTCCGCACCAGCTTCCCAAAAGACACAACAGTGACCCGCATCCTCCGACGACAATGCCCGCAGACAGCCCCGCGAACGGCTCCGGCCCCGGCTCGGGACCGGCGGGCGACCTACGCAAGCTTTCCCTCGCTACCCGTACCGTCCACGCCGACGACGGGATCAGCGCCCACCGCGCCGTTGCCCCGGCCATCCACGTTTCGACGACGTTCAAGTATTCGTCCAACCCGGACGAGCTTCAGCCATTACAGAACATCGACGTAAGTTAACCGTGGAAACACTCTCACATGCCGCTATGAGCGAGCGGGTGAGTGAACTGAAAGCATCACAACTAACTCGGCCTCTCTAGCCCAACGCCCCAGGCGACTCCCACGTCTACTCCCGCTACTCGACACCCAACACAAGCCGCTTCGAGACCGTCCTGTCCTCGGTCCTAGGCGGCCCTTCCCTAACTTACTCCTCCGGCCTCTCCGCCTTCCACGCCATGCTCGTCTACCTCAACCCCAAACGCGTCGCCATCGGCGGCGGCTACCACGGCTGCCACGGCGTCATCAGCATCCTGACCAAGCTGAACGGCCTAAAGCAGCTCGAGCTCGACGACACCTCCCTCGCCCAGCTCCAGGCCGGCGACGTCCTCCACGTCGAGACCCCGCTGAACCCCACGGGCGAGGCCCGCGACCTGGCCTACTACGCCGAGAGGGCGCACAAGGTCGGCGCTTACCTGACGGTCGACGCGACCTTTGCGCCGCCGCCGCTGCAGAACCCGTTCGACTTTGGCGCCGACGTCGTCGTGCACTCCGGCACCAAGTACTTTGGCGGACACTCGGACATGCTGTGCGGCGTGCTCGCCGTCCACCCGTCGCGCGCGGAGGAGTGGGTCCCGGGCATGATCATGGAGCGGTGCTACATCGGCAGCGTCATGGGCGGGCTGGAGGGGTGGTTGGGGATGCGGTCTATCCGGACGCTGGAGCTGCGGATCGAGAGGCAGAGCAGTTCCGCCACGAACCTGGTGCGCTGGCTCGACCGGGAGATCCGGGAGAATCCCACGGGCGTGGTGGGCAGCGTGGTGGACAAGGTCGTGCACGCCAGTCT
Source organism: Colletotrichum neosansevieriae (assembly GCA_036785495.1). Taxonomy (NCBI): domain Eukaryota; kingdom Fungi; phylum Ascomycota; class Sordariomycetes; order Glomerellales; family Glomerellaceae; genus Colletotrichum; species Colletotrichum neosansevieriae. Next base: position 248,174 of record JAVHLV010000040.1, on the reverse strand, counting down.
GCAGAAGGAGGAGTGGGTGAAGAAGCAGATGCCGGGAGGGTACGGGCCTGTGTTTGCGATTTGGTTGAAGGACGAGGGGGATGCGAAGAGGTTGCCGAGCAAGATGGCCTTGTTCCATCATGCTACGTCGCTTGGCGGCGTGGAGAGTCTGATCGAGTGGCGGGCGATGAGTGATCCTAGGTGCGATAGGCAGTTGTTGAGAGTCAGTGTTGGAGTGGAGGCTTGGGAGGATTTGAGGGACGATCTGGTTCAGGGGTTCGAGAAGTTGACGGGGGAGAAGGAGGGCAGGTCATAGATGTTGTGTTGTGACATTGGAAGAAGCAAAGGGAGCAGCAATGACTGTTTACCAAAAAGAATGTGCACTATCCACCTTCTCCTGATTCATGATTTATCTGCTCGGTAGATAATAATACCAGGGCTATCAGCGTTATCTCAGTCGTGACACATATATTTGATTGATATGTTGGAAATCACCTTGGACGACCTGGAGTTGAAGTTCTATCGACGAAGTCCTCAATTTGGGTCTTGGTGTGTGATTGGCTAGCGGAACGACATTCACTCGTGATCTTGTCAAGACTTCCCTTCAGGCTCTCTTATCCTACATCTCTACATCAGGTGAACACACAGCTTGCAGTCTCCTCGCATTGAGACCTTTCTTGAGGCGGGTCCTTGGATCCAAAGCCTGGACTATTGTTAGACTGCCTCCTTGGTTGCCTTTTTCCCATCATCTAGTTCTTTAATAAGAACTTCCAGGTTTCTAATCGAACACATGTGAAAGAGCTGGTAAAGTGCTTCTCCAAACTCTGAAGCTCCCCCCTGGAAGCCATGCGTCATCGGGCTCCTCTGCTCTTGGGCGTTGAGAATGTTGCCAATGAATTAATTGCCACAGGTAGATCATGGAGGCCCATGTTCGTGAGTAACTGAACAACTCTCCAAGTACAAACGACACAGCCAAGGGAAGTGTAATTGCTGTCTACGACCAAACGGAAAGACCCTCACAGCCTTGTTCCAAAGAGTTGACCTGGGAAATTGCCCCGGTTGTTTACCAACAAGATCGCTCTAGGTATTGGTGCTCTCTTACGCGCTCCCGATGTTTGCTCCTGCCCACCCATTTGGAATACCCCTGACCACAGGCTGGAAAGATCTCGAGCTCTTTCCCAAGGCGGCGGCTCTACACCAGTTACCTACGAGCTGGGAACTAAATCGCGAACCAGAAGTCGAAGAAGCAATCCAACGCGATATGAGCGCTGGTTTACTTTTTCCGGATGAGGCGCACAGAGAACCCACTCATCTGCGGGAGGGCATTTTGTATGCGGCGACTTTCATGGTCAATAGGTTGTTTGATGGCCGACGGAGCTAATTGCACTGCATACTCCTCGCTGATATTCTTTCCCTCCACTGGACAACAAGCTGTCTGTCCATAGGGCGCTATGTGTTTAAGTTGGGGGAGAAGTCAACTCGTGGCATGTCGCCGCCTCTGCCTGGACTTGAATATGTTGACTCTAATCCTTGCGGACTAGTCACGCCAAGACTATCATGCATTGGTAACCCTCGCACCAAACATCAAGAGGCTGCATCTTGGACAGGCCTGCGGCTGCGGAAATTCCGGGAATGACATCCGCTTCGACAACGTGACGCCGCTCCAGCTGCTGCAGCGAGCTTTCATCAGTTGCGAAGAGGTGGTGGATCTGTGGAGTTGATTTCCAAGCATGTCAGAGTTCACTTACGACGTCGCTCGACCCTCATTCAGTGTCGTTCTGGCCTGCGAGGAAGGAACCCGCCCTCCGCGCACTTCGAACCATGTGATTTGTGCCCTGGCAGCACTCACGGCTCATTTGAAAGGGCTTGACCAAAGTTTCGCTGGATAGAAACGTACCAGTGCCTATGGGGACGGCCTCTTTCTGAACACCCAGAAAAAAGCGATGACCTAGATGGATTGTCAGAACAAACCGAGATCGACCGTCTGATCGGGAAAGTCATTCAAACTGAGACTGTGTGGCCAGCAATCGTGAACAATGTCAAGTGTCAATGGTCGGAGTGCCAGATGTTTTAGGTATACTGGTGCGAGACAGAACACAAGGAGTCGGAGGGGATTGGGGAACTGACAAGTGTAAATACGCATGGAATAGTCACGTATAATGCTTGGAACATGGAATGCTCTTTCAAGACGACCAAGCCACGATATAGTCAAATCCAAGCCTCAGTGAGGCTTAGACAGCGGAGCAAATGGCTGAGGCCGGGACCATGTTGCAGGTTGTGGTCGAGTGCCGGCTCTATGCAGATGACAAGGCATTCTGCAGCTTGTCGGTTCGCTTCTTCTGGATGGTAAGCAAACCTTGAAAAAGTTCGTCTTAGTGCAGGAGATAAGAATGGAATTCCTGAAATGGGATCTTGAAAGAACAAGCACAGCTCGAACAGCAGAGCAAGAACAGAGCTGGCAAATGCGACGTGACTCTCCAGCAGAGCCCATCCCAACATGCAATGACTGCAACAGAAGTTTTGCGCCTCCTTCCATCCGCATCTGCGATTGCATCCTCACTGTCGTCGTCCACGAGACCAGGCCAGCACCCGCAGCTGCAGGTGTTCAGCATAGGTGGAGCGGTGTTCTTCGCGCTTCCCGAGGAGTTCCAGCGGAAAATCTGGACACGTAGAGAGGGCTGTGCAATTGTGCGCATCTGCAAAATGCCCCTCTGTGCCATGACGACACCGAGCTCCAACGGAGCGGGGTGCATTTTCGCAGAGCTCGAACAATTCGATGCATCTCCAGAGTATGCCGCTGCGGGAGGCATCTAAACTAGTATCCTGAATCTCTAGCCTCTCTTTTTTCCAGAAGACTTTGGTAGTCACGGAAGTCATGGATGAGGCCATCTGGGCAGGCACAAAGAGTCTGACTGTCACCGGCTCGTTCGTCCAAGTGTGTCTACCTGGAGAGACAGAGAGCGCGACTAAGCCTGCCGCGGGGTGATTCTCTGAGACTCTGACCACCAGCTGTCACGGCCGACAGGGATGGGGGCGGATGACAAGGCATGTCGGGGTGTCACGGCCTGTCATTGCCCTGAGCAGCCCACCCTCCCATGTTCGGATGGCGTGCCGCACCAAATCTGCCTGGTCACAAGGCTGCCTTGGCCGTGATGCTCGATGCTGGGAAGCTTTCTTTCAGTTTTGTTGGGGCTGAGGGGTACTCTGACTGATTTCCGGGAGAGGTGTCCTTTGGGTGTCTCGCTCGTGGCCAAGTTCAGTGATGGCAGTTGGAGGACACGAACTAAGGTAGGTAAGGTAGTGTTGGATGCCTTTTCTGAGGGTGGATTCGGTGTGGTCGGCACAAATGACGTAAAGCTTTTGGAGGGGTTGCTTCGCGCAGCTGTCCTGTCAACTCGAGGCTGTCTGTCGCAAGGGAGACGGGGTCATGACAATGACGCCCAGGCTGGCTGGTTGGCAAGCCATGGTGATATATTGGCTCAGATGAAGAGACCCAATGGTGCACAAATGCGACTTTGCGTGCGGTAGTTTAGGACTCGGGAGGAAGAAGGATGGATGGAAATAGCAAGCAAAGACATGGGTTGAAGAGCGTGGACGCAACGACGAGCATGGAATACCCTTCCAGGTGCTGCCTTTTAGTTGCATTTTCCACGACTTGACCTTGGCCGGACCGCGAGGGCACCGCCGCAGGGCACCCGGCCTGTCGTTTGAGGCCCTGGTCCGGGCCTTCCTTGCCTGGAATCTGGGAGGTGGGAGGGATGCCTCAGAGATGATCCCCCCCAGTCAAAGGGCCCTAAAGGAGGGGCCGCTTCTCAATCCTGCCTCCAGAACCTCAGCCCAACTCGCCCGTGGCCCGCCGACTAGAGAGGTGAGAGAGCCTGGTCTGCCCCTCCACCTCTTCGCTTCCTTTCCGTCCCTTCTCTTCCCCCTCCCCCTCCCCCTCCCTCTTCTATTCTCTCGAACGCCCTCCTTCGATTCTTTCCCGTTCTCCTGGGCACTTCCCTCCTTTCTACACACCCAAATATAGCCCGTTCGTTCAGACAAATTACATTTACCCAACCAGAAACGAAGGGTGGCCCACCAACCTCATAATAAATTCATCGACTACGTACCTTTCTCACCTCACCTCACCTCACTACAGGTACATCAGACTACCTTACCTACCTACTTACAAGGGCTCAGCTACGGATACTTATGTACGGGCCCTAGCCCATTCCCTCCTCCGTCATTATCGCACATTCTTTGTTCAACCCCGCCTGCAGTCGCCCATAGCGAGTTCTTTCCGCCGTTGAATTTCGTCTGCCGGTTTCCGAAAGCAGCGTTGTTAGTCTTCGCTTCAGTCGCATTTAGCGATGGCTGGAGTTTACAAAGAGTCGACCCGCCTCTACCGGGACCGCGCCGACTCCATTTCGTCCGATGAGGGCGGATACAAGACAACTACCGTTCGCCGTTACAAAGTGGCGCCCAGCCGTGTCGAGAGGGTCGAGCGCGAGCGAGTCGAGGTCGAGGAGGATGATCGCCGATCACGATACTCGGCCTATCCGCCGCGCACCTCCGGCGAGTTTCCCTACGCTGAGCGCCCCCGCTCCGCCTTCGACTCCCGGAGCCAAGTCGTCGAGACCCGCGTGTTGGAGCGCGAACGGGAAATCGACCCTTACAGGAGCGAAACCCGCAGCGTCGTCTACGAAAAGGATTACGAACGTGGACCTGGCCGCTTTGACGATACCCGCAGTGTTATCGAAGTTGAGCGCGATCGCGATTGGGACCGCCGTTCCAGAGGACCCTGGGATCATCATCACCACCATCATCACCATGACGACACTGAGGTCGTTGTCGACAAGCGCGTAGAGCGCCGTGAAGATGGCGACGTAAAGGTCGAGAAAAGGGTCGAGGAGTACAGAGACGATTACGGCGGAGAACAGGTTGAGAAGTACCGTAAGGAGACCGAATATTACTCTCCCGTCAGCCCCCCGCCCATCCCCCAGCCTGTCGTTATCCGCCAAAAGGCTCCCGAACCCCAGCAGATCATTGTCCAGGAAGCCCCTCCGCCAGCACCCATTGTTCTGCCCCGCCAAGAACCCAACATTGTCGTTTTGAGAGAACGTGAGCAGCCCCGCGAGATTGTCCGACGAGAGCCTCGTGAGGATGAGTACTATTACCGTCGTGAGGCCAAGGCTGTCGGCCGCCACCGGGACGAACGTGAGTATTACTACGACCGCCACGGACGTGGCCGCGACTATGTCAGCGACGATGAGGATTATCACTTCAAGAGGACCGTTATTCGACGTGAAAGGAGCAATAGTTCGGATCACCATCACAAGCGTCATCTTGCTGAGGGTGCTCTGGCTGGAGCTGGAATTGCTGCTCTTGCTGCAAGCCGAAGAGACAACCATGGTGAGCTCCCCACCAACCGCGGAAGTAAGGTGCTCGCCGGCGCTGCGCTCGGAGGTCTGGGTACAGAGATCATCCGGCGTGCTCGCAGTGCGTATGAAGAGAACTATGGGGATGACTACTATGACCGTCGCCACGGATCGAGGTCGAGATCTCGCAGCCGCAGCAACCGAATTAAGACTGGTCTCGGTATTGCCGCAGCTGCTCTCGCGGTTGCGGGTGCTGCTAAGTACATGCAGAGCAACAAGGTCGAGAAAGAGGAGATGACTCGTGGACGCAGCAGAGGTAGAAGCTATTCCGTCTCGAGCTACTCTGTATCCCGCTCTCGCAGCCGTAGCCGCAAGAGTCGCAGTAGATCTATAGCCAAGGCTGCCGCCGCGACTGCCGCTGCCGCTGGCCTGGTCAAACACTTCCGCGACAAGTCCAAATCCAAGTCTCGCAGCAGATCGCGATCCAAATCACGCATCAGAACCGGAGCAGAGATCGCAGCTGCCGGTCTAGCCGGAGGCGTCGCAAGCAAGATCTACAAGAATCGCAAGGATAAGAAGGAGCGTGAAGTGGAGCGCGATCTGAGCGATCAAGAGTATGAGGAGGAACTCAGGCGAGAACGGCGTGCGCGTCGTCGGTCGCGCAGCAGGTCCCAGGCCCGCTCTCTATACTCGGAGCCGCGCAACGCTGATACTGAGCTAGGCTTAGTTGAGTACGGAACTGCACCGCTGCCGTCCGAGCCGCCTTACCCGCCAGACGACGGGTACGAGTCTGCAGCGAACCAGAGGCGACGCCGGCGACACCGGGATGAGTACGATGACCCCGAGCCGGCGAAGAAGAGGAGCAAGAGTCGATTGAGAGACATGGCGGCAGCGGCAGTTGGTACAGGGGCCGCTGCCATTGGAATCAAGCAATACCAGAAGAAGAAGGAGAAAGAGGAGGACGATCGCAGATCAAGGGAGAGAAGTGCTAGATCACGCTCCCGAGACAGGTCAATTTCGCGCAGTAGAGCATACTCACGGGACCGTGGTTCAAGAGACAGTACTTACAGCAGGGACCGGCCAAGGAACAAGGAGCGCGAACGGGACCGCAGACGTAAGTTTTGACAGGTCGTCCAAATTGATTGAGTATAACTGATTCCTTCGCAGGCTACGAAGATGACGCTCCGGCCGAGGGCTACTACGATGATTATAACCGCCCGCCTTCACCTCCACACGCATCGGGAGGCTCTTACTATCCTCCTCCAGCAGCTGGCACTGCGGGATTCACTCAACATCCCAACATCTCTACGACAAATCTTCGGGATCAGTACCCGCCGTACCCTCAAGATTACCCGCCAGGACCTCCGCCGATGGGGCCATCTCCACCCATGGCCACGGGCGGTGCTAGTGGATATCCTCCACCTCCCCCCGCGGGAGGTCCTCCAGCAGGCGGCCCACCGCCGGCGACGAGATTCGGCCCTGACCATGTGAGTGAAGATATATCTCGTAGCGCCTCACCACAAGATGACCAAAAAGTTTCGCTGGGTCCTGAGGGTGGGTCGATCTGATCGTTGTCTCATTTGTATCTTCGTAGTGGTTGTGGCTTTGACTAACATATTTCAGATGGTATGAAATGGCGAGAGCGTGTAAAGCAGTTCTTGCCGCCTGAATCACAGTCTCGTTCTCGCTCGCAATCTGAACTGCGATCGCGGTCTTTATCTCCATCCTCGTCCTCTGTCTCGAGTGCCGACTCTGCAAAACGTCCAGCAACATCTCACTCCGCTACGAAATCCGTTGCCTTCATCCCGTTGTCCCCTAAGTCGTCACAGACTTTGCATCGGCACCATCAAGAGCAAGTCAAACACGCCTCTGAACAAGATAAGGATGAGCAAGACCCGCCTTCTTTAAGTGAGGAGCAACTAGCTACTGTTCGACCTGTTCTCAACCGTCGACGCTCATTGTCAGATCCCGTTGCGAACCATCCTCTTATGCGCCGCAGGCGTGGCATGGAGTTTCCTGTGGATTCTGATAGCGAGGTGGAGGTACTTCCCGATCGGTTCGACTCTCACGGTCGACCTTTGAACAGCAGCAGTGGCGCTATGCGATGGCGACAAGGCACATTCGAATCCCGACCTCAAAACGGGAATGGATGGCATTCAAGCGGAGCATGGGCCGTGGGCGGCACAGACGATGATGCGGTCCAGACGATCGCAAGTGATATTGAAGGCATGATTAGCGGCAACGGCAGTTGGAAAAACCTGTTGAAAGACGTGATTGGTGTAGTACAAGAGGCTCAACGCGGGGGCCAGCCTAGGATAGACGACGTTGACGATGATGAGGAACGTGACGGCCGACGACGACGACGAAGGAGGAGGAGCGGATGATGACTATTTTTATGACCATTTCGGCCTTTTCTTTACTTTGCTTGCATCTATCTCGTGTACGGACGATTATATGCTACAACCTAGACACGAAATCTTATGACTTATGACTCCGCTTTGAAACAATACGGATGAGATGGTTCATAGACATGTATACAAACAGAACTTGACGGGCTTTCTACACATCTCGCCTCAAAGGAAGTAACCAGCAGCCTTGCAAGTGCTCTTCAATTACGGCTGTCTATTTGTCTATCGCACACATCATCTACATCTCATCATAACTCGTCGTGCAGCACAGGCTTCTCCGGCCTGCCACTGTCCTTGTGCAAGTCGACGCCCACCTTGCCGCGCCACTTCTGAAATACGCTCCAAAACTCCTTCTCCATACCGTTCTCCATCTGGTCGGGGAGCACCACCACATAGTCCACAAATAGATTGCCAAACTCCGTCTTGTGGTACACACTATCGCCGTCTTCGTGATATTTTGGCATACCCTCCCCCTTGACGGTCTCCACATGGCCAGGCTGCACAATCTGACCCCTCTCTCTTTGGAGCCTGACAACGTGCCCGTCCAAGTGCGTCAGGTTACGAGTCCAATCGCCCATCCACGCCTCGCGCAGTGAGAGAACCTCGGTCCAGTACAAGTCATCTCCCTTGCGCCGGAAGAAGGTGCCGTCAACCTTGTCTGGGTTGTCCGTCTCCAGCTCCGGCTCCTTCTCGGCAAGCGTAACCACGAGGTTACCCGCAACATAGTCAGGGCTCGCGTCGGCTTCGTTCTCGTACACAATCTGGCTGTCGCGCCCGGCGCCGCGCGCAACGGTGAGCTGCACCGTCGTCGGCTTTCTGACGACCCTCGCGCCGCCACAGGTGTGGCACTTGTGTTTGATGCTCTGCCCGCGCCCGCCGCACGCGTCGCACTGCATCTGGACCTGCTGGAACATGCCGGGCGCGAGCTGGTGCTTGACGATGCGCACGCCGCGGCCGCCGCAGACGTTGCAGGTGTCGACGGTGCCGTCGGCGCTGCCCGTGCCGTCGCAGTCCTCGCAGATGTGCTGCTTGTCCCACTGGAACTCGGTGTTGATGCCGTTGTAGAAGTCGCGGAGCGAGATGCCGATGCGCACGTTGACGTCCTGTCCGCGGCGCTGGCCGTGGCCGCCGAAGTGGCCGCCTCCGCCAAAGAACCGAGAGAAGACGTCGAAGGGGTCGTGGCGGTGGAAGCCGCCTCCTTGCTGCTGCTGCTTCAGGCCCTCGTGGCCGTACTGGTCGTAGATCTTGCGGGTTTCGGGATCGATCAGGGCCTCGTAGGCTTCGGAGACTTCGACGAACTTGTCCTTTGCGCCGTCATCTCCGCTGCACGGGGGTTTGTTAGTAGGCTCGCCCAACACTGGAGGTGGGGGAGCGACACGTACGGGTTCTTGTCGGGGTGGTATTTCTTGCTGAGTTTGCGGTAGGCGGATTTGATCTCGCGATCAGACGCAGATTTGCTGATGCCTAGGACGTTGTAGTAGTCCTCAGCACAGAGAACTACCTGGATCAGGCACAGGAGCAGCAGCAAAAGCGCTGCCCACCGCAAGAACATCGTGGGTCTTTTGTGTGTAATTTGATGTAAATGCGATGCGGTGGAAAAAGGTTTGGAATTTGGGGGGAAAAACTCGTTGTGAAGGCGAAATTGCAGAAACTTCCCAAGCCCTTAAGGAGTGACTCAAAGGAAAGAAAGGACTTGTCGTGCGAAGAGAGATTGGGTATTGGAGGGGAGGCAACAATGTAAAGATGTTGAAAGAGGCGCGCAACAGAACAGCTGCTCAAAATGCAAGTTCCAACGTGTTAAGAACCAAGGATAGCTAGGAGGTCCGATAAGAATTGTTATCAGGTGGATACAATTGGGTGCCATGTCTTTGCGATTCGCCCCACTCCCGAAAGTGTGGAGCTGTAAGGTACTGTAAGTTCAGACGACCTGCAGCGGGACCAGTCCAACCTTGAGGCCAAATTCGACTGCTTGACTCCTGTAGGTTGCTTTTCACACACCAGACTAGCTCCGTTTTTGGCCTTGATTTTTACTTGGGGTCTCTATACTGCGCTTCGATCTCTGTAAACGAAATTTGCGGGTCGTCGCCACGTGTGTTGACATTCACCATGGCGTCGAAGAAGTACGCCTTTCTCCCAATGGAGGACGACGAAGTCGGCCCTGCGAAGGTGGTCAAGGAAAAGAAGAAACACAAGTCGCGGCATCGCGAACGATCACCCGAACGAGACAGGGATCGCGATCGCGACCGCAGCGAAAGGACGTCCAGACGCCGCTCGCGCTCGCGATCACCAGCCCGGCCATCCAAACAGTACCGCAAACGAGACACGGACCACGACGACAGATGGGCGGATGAAGAACCTCGTACAGACGATGAACTAGAAGCCGACGATGAGCCAGAGTTCAAGGAGTCGGCGTCGAAGCGCGTTAAGCGGAGCCATGACGACGGTGATCGCGATCGAGATGGGGATCTGTCGGACGGCGCGCGCGAAGAGCTGGAACGCCAACGCGACATCGAGGAGCGCGAAGCTTTTGCGAAGCGTCTCAAAGAGAAGGACGATAAGCGGACCAAGGGCATCGATAGTCGAAAGCTGCCGGACTCGGGGGATCGCAAGGTGACGATGGAGGAACTCAGGATGAAAAGTAGACAGTCTTACCTCGGGAAGCGTGAAGCTGAGAAGCTTGCCTTGCTGCGGAAACAAGTCGCTGAGGAGACTGCTGAACTCAGGAGTGGCGCGAGGTTATCCGAACGGGAGAAGGCAGAGTTCGCCAAGAACCGCGAGGTTCTGAGGTTAGCGGAAGAACGACTCCAGATTGACGACCACCAGGATGGGTACTATATACCGGAGGACTATATCACAGAGAAGGGAAAGATTGACAGGAAGCGAAAGGAGGATGCCATGTACAAGCGATACGTGGAGAAGGACGAGTACGGCCAGGAGAAGTTTGTCACGGAGCACGAGGAGTGGGAAAGGGAGCAGGTGACCAAGGCCAAGGCGCAGATACAGCGAGCGGAGAGAGAAAACGATGACTACGCTTACGTGATGGATGAGGAGCAGTATATCCAGTGGAACTTGGGATCGAGTTTGCCAGGGGAAGGCAAGTTGACCAAGGAGCAACAATTTCTGGCTGCACAAATCGAGGCGGCGGAGAAGAAGCAACTCTCGATCCAGGAGACAAGGAAGAGTCTGCCTATTTACGCGTACCGAGACGATTTTCTCGAGGCGATGGAAAAGTATCAGATCTTGGTCATTGTTGGCGAGACAGGTTCCGGAAAGACGACGCAGTTGCCCCAGTATTTGCATGAAGCTGGATACACCAAGAACGGGATGAAGGTCGGCTGCACGCAGCCTCGCCGAGTCGCCGCAATGAGTGTCGCGGCCCGTGTGGCGGACGAAGTGGGTGTTAAGGTCGGTCAGGAGGTTGGATACTCGATTCGTTTCGAGGATAACACCAGCGACAAGACCATCCTGAAGTACATGACGGACGGTATGTTACTGCGAGAATTCATGACAGAACCTGATCTTGCTGGGTATTCGGCTATCATGATTGACGAAGCCCACGAGAGAACGGTACACACAGATATCTTGTTGGCATTAGTCAAGGACCTGGCTAGAGAACGACCCGATCTGAAGCTTCTCATCTCATCTGCGACGATGAACGCCGAGAAGTTCGCTGCGTACTTTGACGACGCACCTATTTACAACATCCCAGGACGGAGATACCCAGTCGATATCTACTACACGCCTGCTCCGGAAGCCAATTACCTGGCGGCAGCAATCACTACGGTCTTCCAGATCCACACGACGCAAGGGAAGGGCGATATCCTCGTCTTCCTCACAGGTCAAGACGAAATTGATGCTGCAGAGCAGCAAATAGCCGATACGGCAAAAAAGCTCGGAAGCCGTATCAAGGAACTTGTCATTTGCCCTATCTACGCCAACTTGCCTTCCGAACTGCAAGCTAAGATCTTCGAGCCAACCCCAGAAGGTGCTCGCAAGGTCGTCCTCGCCACAAATATTGCAGAGACGTCTCTCACAATCGATGGTATTGTCTATGTCATCGACCCGGGCTTCGTCAAAGAAAACGTCTACAACCCGGCGACAGGCATGGAAAATCTAGTCGTGACGCCCTGCTCCCGCGCTTCAGCAAATCAGAGGAGTGGTCGCGCAGGTCGTGTAGGCCCCGGAAAATGCTTTCGTCTATACACCAAGTTCGCGTACATGAACGAGATGGACGAGTCCCCGATGCCCGAAATCCAACGCACAAATCTCAACGGCGTTGTTCTTCAGCTGAAGTCTCTCGGCATCAACGAGCTGCTGGATTTCGAATTCATGGACCCGCCACCCACGGAAGCGCTCATCGGCGCCCTCAACAACCTCTTCGCGCTTCAAGCCCTCAATCACAAGGGCGAGTTGACAAAGATGGGTCGTCAAATGGCCGAGTTCCCTACAGATCCCATGCTTGCCAAGGCTGTGCTCGCCGCTGATAAGGAGGGCTGCGTCGAGGAGGTGCTATCAGTCGTTTCCATGCTCAGCGAAGCCTCAGCTCTCTTCTTCCGCCCCAAGGACAAGAAGATCCACGCCGACAGCGCGAGGGCTCGTTTCACGGTCAAGGAGGGCGGTGATCACCTGACTCTGCTGAACATCTGGAACCAGTGGGTCGACAGCGACTACTCGCCCATCTGGTCCCGCGAGAACTTCTTGCAGCAGCGTTCACTGACCCGCGCGCGAGACGTGCGTGACCAGCTGGCCAAGCTCTGCGAACGCGTCGAGGTGTCGCCGTCAACGTGCGGCTCTTCCAACCTCCCGCCCATCAAGCGTGCCTTGACGGCAGGCTTCTTCCCCAACGCGGCACGGCTGCAGAGGAGCGGCGATTCGTACCGCACCGTCAAGAAGAACACGACGGTGTATGTGCATCCTAGCTCCGTGCTCATGGGCGTCGATCCGCCTGTTAGGATGTTGGTGTACTTCGAGCTGGTGCAGACGACAAAAGAGTACATGCGCAGCTGCATGCCTATCGAGCCGAAATGGCTTGCGGAGTTGGCGCCTCATTTCTACAAGAAAGGGGATGTCGAGGCGTTGGAGGAGAAGAAGATGCCCAAGAGTCGCAATTATGACCGGTGATGAAGGATGAAGAGCTACGGCTGGGCTCTCGCTTTATGGTGACTTCAGTTTGAAGTTCGAAATAGAGGGATAATTTGAATATCAATGGCTGGTTCTAGTCAATCACAAGCGTTCCTCCCAATTCGATTTATGGCAATAAATTAAGAGATTTTATGCTCTCAGAATATCAAACCATGGTAAGGCGACTTAGCTAAACCCACACGTAGATGATGTATCTTACTTCCCTTAGCTCAAGGCGGGTTCTGCGGCTTCCAGTTCGAGAACAAATTGTCCTTGAGATCGGTCTCTCTATTTGCTCGAAATGGGCCCTCGTCAGTGTGAGCTCGGAGAGGTCATCTCCAGCTGCGTGTGCAGACGCTGCATACTACGCCTACCCGACCATTCATGAGGGGATTCGCCACCGTTGCCAGCATCTCCGTTTGGTAGTGGCGTAGACCCAGTCAAGCCTCACCAACCCGAGTAAGAGAATATAGTTTTGACCTTCTTGTGATACGTGATCTCACTACGACACTTTTAGTACGTCGGCGCGGGAGTGACCAGGCATATCGAGGGCATTAGTTCGATTTGCTCATTACGTTCTATCTACGAAAGGCTAGACGTCGTGTCTGTAGCGATTTATTATAGGCCCGTTTCTTTGTTCTTGAGGCTTCCGCTGTTTCGGTCCTCTCAAACCAGCTTTCCCGTGGCACTAACCCAGTTGATTAAGAGCTGTGCGGATGCCTTCATTTGACATCGTAGAGTTGCTGGTCTGACAATCTTAGTAGGCCCAATGTTCTCGAACGATCAGAATTTCGAGGAGACTGCGGATGAAGGCAGGCTGGTCAGTGATGCCGTTCCTATAGACAGCTTACCGGGCCGGTGCAGGTTTCCGGCGCCGACGTTCGGGAAGCGGATCCGTGCGATAACCGGGCCGGGACCGAATCCATGCAAGTGAGCAGGGGAAAGAAGTTCTATTGTATAGAAAGTATAAATCAGGGGAGGGGTCCTGCCCCCAGGAAAACAAATTCAACATGTCGAGTATATGTAACCTCTCGGAGAATCGGGAATATTAGCTAAAAGAAATGGAGATGCAGCATCACCGAAGACGGCTCGGCGGTCGATGGCTCGGGGTGGGGCGTTCCGTCTCCGGCTTTCGGGGGGCAGGACCCCGCTGCCAAGGGGAGCACGCAATGGAGCCTACCTTAGCCCAGCGCAGTGTTGGAGGTTGAGCACAGGCGTTGGGGAAGCTCATGCCGACGCATCCTGGTGACCCATGCTCACCGGGACGCGCAGGTCACAGGGCGCGAGCTGGAGGGCGCTACGACGACGGGGTTTGGAAGGTGCATGCCGCTATCCCCAACGCCTGTGCCTCGAGGTCGAGTACCTCAGACAGCTCCCGATCGGGCCATGGTATTCTTCCGGGTGCTTTTTGGCAGTTATCCCACGGCGACAGTACTTGATCAGCGCCTCGACCGTGTACCATGCCTACCTTAAGGTACCCTAACATCACGCTCACGTATCGTGGCCAGCGACCTATGGATGTTGTTTTAGCTCAAGCTGCACTGCAGTGGTCGCGTCACTGTGCGCTGCCGCTGCATCGCCCAACCGTGCCTTTTTCCCCGCCAGGTCTCAGGTCGGCGGTCGCTGATCTAATCTGGTCCAATTTTGGCCTGCGCTTTCCAAGTTGGCGCGTCTCTTCCTCCACACCCCCTGGCACCACCACAACACCTCAGAATTGAACCTCACCTCACCCTTCCCTCACCATCCTGGTGCTATGTCCCGTTGACTTGCAATGGGTTCGAACATTGGATTCGAGTATTTGTGGCATTCCTTCTTCCGCCCGTCTATTATATCTTATCAAAATTGTTTTGTTTTGTCCCTTCTCACCTGATATCTCCACCGCATCTACCAAAAGATCTATCTCCCTTGCGTCATCAAGCCCGGTTGGGAAACCAGCATTAGCTGCGGCATTGGTGCCATCTCCAAACCCCACCTCCTCTTATCCCTCAGCTCCCAGCTCGGCTCGGTTGTGAGGAACCGAGACCAGATTGGCAGCAACGTAGCTCGAGCATTGCTCGTGCGTCTCAACCAGTCAAATATAGCTGGCCCTCTTGCTGCAGGTGCCCGGCATGGTTGTCTTTGTAGATTTAGAAGAGGACGACGAACCTCTCCATGTTATCGAGGCCCGTCGCTTAGCAGCAGCAGCCGCCGCCATAACGGAACGCATCGAAGCACGCAACCGCGAGTATCAAAGTCAGTTCTTCAAACCAGACATGGCTACCGCTGCCGTTGCTCTCCCAGTGCCCGCTCCGGGTATGCTTATGGCTCCGTCTGCTGCACCGGAGCCGACCCCGACGTTCCAGAGCCCGGCTACCGAAGCTCTTGGCTGCTATCCGTAAGCTCTCTCTGCTCCTCTGTTCACGGCCACATCTAATACGACATGAACCATAGCATCGTCATGGCCATCGCCGAGCACATTGATCTCAACACTCTCGACAGTCTGGCACGCACTTCGCGCATGGTCCGACAGGGCCTGCTACAGTACCGCAACATTCTCCTCACCTCGACACTACACTGCTCCAATGAAAGCGCTCCCGTCGACCCGGAGTCCACCTTTCGCTTCCGCGCAAGGGCGAGTAACCACTACTATATGGAAGACGGTCGCGCCTACAATGGCAAGAGCGGTAGCTGTGCCAGGGACCTGGTTATGGGTTGCCGAAGGTGCGGGACCGTTGTGTGCAGGGTATGCTGTCCTATGCCGTGCCGCGTGTTCTCTGATCTCTCCTCGAGAAGGGTGTTCCTTCAGGTGTGAAGGGAGGCGGCGAGAAACCGAGCTTCGAGGGCACGCGGTAATGGCTCGGGGAGGAACTGAGAAGTCTACAAAGAGCAATCGTCCGCTGACACCCAGAAACAGAACTGCGCTATTAAGCCTCCAGCCGGCGAAGGCATTCGCGAACGCCATCGCAGGTTATGCCAGGCTTGTGTAAAGGCTCCCGTCCCCTCGCTCGTGAACCCTGCTCTAGATCCGCAAACATCGCTTTGCGACGACGCTGTGCGACGGGAGATCTGCAGATGTGAGCTTGACGGTGTCTGGCTCTGCCAGCCATGTGGGCGGAGCATGCGCGCCGCCGATCAGGACTACCGGCGGTAAGTACCTCTCGCCACCGGCGTGACCCCACCACTGACAACTTCAAGCATCTGGAAATGGCGCGCTCAGTACGGGGAAGTCCTCGGTGGCCTTGGTACGGGTATCGGAGAAGGCGATCGCGGCGTCATTTGCGGTCGTGAACATGCTTGTTTCGGTGCCAAGGAGCGTGAGAATGAGACGGACTGTGACGCAGAAGACGCAGCTGTGAGCGGCGCGAATCTGTGGACGGCTACAGAAGATGTGCATCTCGACAGCGTACGCTATGAGCGGACGCCGAGCCCTCAACTTGGCCCTGGGTATGAGAGACATGAGATCGAAGGCATTGGGGGCGTCGTCAAAACCAAACTCGTGAGGATGGTCAGTGTGGGTGCATGTGTGCCCGAATGGGACGATGAGAGAAGTCCGCCCAAGATTCTTCAAAGAGAGGTCGAAGGGCTCAGAAGGGGCTGGTGTGGTTGGTGTTGGAGAGTCATTCCTGGAAAGGATGACTTGGAGAATGCCGGCGTAAAGACGATGGCACAATTGAGGGGTTCAGTTTAGGTGGGAGTGCTGAAAGGTAAGATAACAATGGTTTGGCGGCTCCGATAGCATTTTATAGGTCGCGACATAGCGACAACCACGGACACGACTGCAGCGAGGACGCAATCCTCGTTGGCTTGACGACGGTTAAAGAGATACAAAAGAGGCAGTCAGAGGGTTATGTCGGCCCCAGGTTGGAATGAGGACGGGCTTCCACTTGTCCCAGTTTTCATATTTAGAAGTGACATTATAGGTGCTTGAGAAATCTAGCCTCGCACTGAGACAGTAAAACAGCATACATGTAATAGCGAAGTAGGCATGAAAAAGGAATTATACACATAAGCTTTTTATAAATTTTACTCTTCGTACATATGTTTGGGTGTTATGCTCTTCGCGTTGTGAATCGAGCAATTGGTCCATCATGATCTCTTATCATACATTCTCCCCACCGCCTGTTTTGAGCGACAAACTCCCGTAAATATGATGATACGGAAAGCAGAGAATGCAGTCGAACAGTTCAATGTCTTCTTTTAGTCCCACATTGATACAGACAAGTCTGTTCGCTCTCCTTCGTCGTAATCTTCCCCATACACCCAACTTCAGCGCCCTTGGCCAAGAACAGCCAAAGCCACCGTTTTCTTCCAATACCTCCCGGCCAAGCCATTTACAGTTCGCCCCGGAAAAGCATCTCCTTGCGACGAGAACGGTCCTCACGAGCCTTGGTGCGAATGGTACCCCAGCGGTCCTTTACAGCCTCGAGCTTCTTCGCTAAGCGCTCCTTGTGCTCGCGCGGCGCAGGCGTGCAAATCGTGATGAACATTTCGGAGCAGTCGAACTTCCGCGCGAGAGCGGTGACGCTCCACGTTGCGGGGTCCTCGTTGCGCAGCCGGCGGATCTCGGCGACGTCTTCTTTGGTGAGGTGGTAGCGGGGGTTGGAGCCGCGGGAGGGCACGTTGAGGGCGGGGGGCAGTTTCGTTTCTGTCGTGGGCTTGGGCGTCGCCGCTGAGGCGAAGAGGGAGGAGAGGTTCGCGCGGCGGCGGGGATCGGTGGGCGGGAGGAACTTGAAGGGCGTGTGGTAGACGGAGGGCGCGGCCGAGGGCGGGTTGATCAGGATTGCGTCGCCGCCGCGGCCGCCGCTGGCGGAGTTGGTGGTCGAGGGGAGGAAGTCTGGGTGGGGGGCGATTTTGAGGGCCTTCTTTGTGCGGGTCGTCGTCTTGTGGCCTCTTCGGGGGACGAGGGTTGTGATGTTCGTTTGTTGGCGGAGGAGCCCGGCCAGAGTAGTCGTGGCTGGACGGGTTAATGTCCTTGCCTCCATTGTCGCGTGTCTTTTGGTGGTGTCGAGAGAAAAGCTCCTCTATCGGGTCGGGACGGACCGGACCAATTGGCGGGTGGACAAAGGAGCGGCAGCACGGCCAGCGTCACTTCGAGGTAAATCGAGGAGGCGGCGGTAGCTGAGGGGGCTCGGCGGGGGAAGGAGGTTTTGGGGATGCCGTGGGAGCTGAGCTGCCGGACCTTGGGGGTGAGTTGACCTTGAAGTTTTTCGGAGCCGTTGTGAAATTTTGATTAGGTAAGGTGTGGGGATGCTGTCCCGGAAGGGAGCTCTGAATGCTTAGCTAAGTTGTAGCTGGTTGACCAGCTGGAACTCAGGCAGGCATAAAAGCATCACATGATCTCGCACATGTGATTTGCATTGCCGATGGACGGCTTGATCCGAGAAGTGGGGCCCGAAGCAAGGTTCCATTGCCTTGGTCTTTTTCTCCCCTTCTCTTTGCTGCTGCTGCTGCCAACACACACAGAGAGCGAGAGCAAGCAGTCGGTGACGTCTGTGGTCCAGCCCCAACCCCTGATCAACGGTTGCGGGTTGCGGCAGGGGAAGTCTTGCCTCGTTTTTCGACAGAAACTGATCGCGAGGCCGGGAAAGGCGGGATGAGAGACAAAACGTACACGCAGTATACGTCGTTCTTTTTCTGCGGCCCGCACGTTTCAAAGTTTGCCGATGGGCGGTTCTGAGGGAGCACCTGCAACCGCGGCGCGGCCGAGTCCTCACCTCTCGAAGCATTTGATTCTCTTTTCTTTTTTTCGATTTGTTGCTATCTTTGGACGACACATCCTTGCCTTTGCGAGTTTAATGGCCCAACACTTGAGGATTCCCTGGGCTTTGGATTCGCTTTAGTCTGCGTGGAGTCTAAGAGCACCAATACTTGCAAAAGTCCCCGGTAGAAGTCGTTAGAAGAAGATGGACCCTTCGAAATCGACGTTATGCCATGATATTGATTATGCAAAATCCAGGTGACGTGCCTCGTAGGGCGCCAATCAGGCAAAAGGCGGGAAGCCCGATTGACACAGGGATTCGAAGGGGGGCAGAGTGCACATTACAAGAAGAATCTGTACCGAGTTCTTTATCTCTCTCGCCGTGGGAGGGGTACCGGTTTGGGAAGAAGTTCGTCATTGCATCGTTGGGCGGCATTTCTTCTAGCGTTCTCTGCCTAAGTAACCCGCCCTGCCTTTCCAGACCGTTGCGTGGAGAAAGTGTGATCCGTGGGGACATTCGACAAGAAGGACGGGGCCGAGGCTGACGAGGGGTGGAAGCGGTAAAGCCAAAGAAGGTAAGGATCTTGGATGAAGAGACTAAGGAAAACAAAAACAAGGAAGATAGAGTTGGAGCTGGCAGAGCCAAGGTAGTGTAGTTGAGGCACTTTGATGGCCGGAGGACTGTCGTTGATTTGTTTGTGTTGGCGGCTTTCTTTTCGCCTGAACAGGGACAGCCCCTTTGCGTCGTTTATTCGATGGAAGCTTCGTTTTACGGGGCATGTGCCGCTCCAGCCTCCAGACTCGTCGTCTGTATGAGGGAAGGGATCTGGGGTTGATTAGTTTACTTCAGACGGGGTTGGATGACTGACGGCCACATCATCTCCGCGTCTGGTTCAAAGGAGCCCTGTGGAGAGAGAGCGCTGGAGAACCGCAACTTGGCCCCGTTGCTTGAGAGATGCGCGAGTCAATGGACTGCCATCCCTGGATGGCAAAGAGTAACTTGTCTCGCCTCGTCCTTGGAGATGGCATTTTCGACTCGGCCAGCGGCTCAAACGTTGCATGTGTGGTGGTGCCGAGCTGCGAAAGAAGCCAGGTTGGTTTCCTCGGCATGAGAGACCCGTTTTCCTAGCGCGTCCGGGATAACAATAGAAACCCCGACGAACGCGCTGGTCTAAGACATTGAATCTCTTATGTTGTTGCCCTTAGCATAACAAGAGAGGGGTCCTAGGGATCCAAAATTGTTTAGGCGCAGGCGAGCTGGCGGGGGATGACTTGGCGACGGACGGCCGAAAGAGGCAAGACAGCAGGAGAAAAGTCGATAGCTGGTTATGCCGGTGGGAAGAGAAAAGAAATGAGGTTTCATGGGAACAAATGGGAAGTGAGTGAAGGAAGGAAAAAATGGTGTTCCAGACAAATTGCGCCGGCCGAACTCACGGACGGTCAGCCCACGCACCGTTCTGAAAGGGGTATCGTTTGTCATGGACAACATCAGGCCCAAGTATGTACATCGCGAAATAGATTCGATATCAAGGTGTAAGCCAAGAGCGAGAAGACGTTCGTTAAGCCAGGCCGCTTTGCAGAGATTTGGGGCCAACACGGAGACGTCGGAGACTTAGACTAGAGAAATATCTGGCATCGGGGTGTACCCAAGTGCTAACTTTGGGGAGCTACCTCACCTCGTAAACGTGAGATTTGGGCTTCGGATACTTTGGGCGGGTATCTGTGGCATCAGTGGACCAGAACCGACGGAAGCATACCTTACTTTACTTACGTGAGGGGTATACATGGCGACATAAGATGCGGTACTTGGTGAGATGTGACAGATGGTGATGGCAGTCAAGTCACTCCCTCGTGCATCACGTCAACGTCCGAACTCAAAACAATATTGTAGGGTGTGCGTGATGGCCCCCTTTCACAAGCTCGTTTGACGGGTGACGGTTGACTTGACTGAGCTAAGAGATGATGTGTCCTACCTAATTAGCGGCGGGCGGCTTGATGTCCTTAGCAGGAACACCCAGAGAAACAACCCGACGTGAAGGTGGGGAAGGTACTATACCTACCTTATGGTAGGGACAGGAACCTAAAGGTACAAAGCTACCTGCCTCAAAGGGGGAAATCCCGACTACAGTTCCTGACAGAAATAATAGCTCGCTGGTCTCCCTTTCTTTTTACGAGCGTACGACTGCCTTCTCTCTGCCTTCGAATACTCTCGCCCTTATCTCATTTTCACCGACCTATATCACAGCACACAGCATCCCATCCCGTGCCTGTGTCTGCCTTGCTCAGCAAAGGAGCAGCCGATCGACCGCGCCCGGGACCTCCGCATACTATTTTCATCCACCCTGCCGGGGGAGCGAAAAGAAAAAAAAAGAGGAACTCACTCCACTAGCCAACCACCAACAACGCCGACCGCCGACCACAGGTCATCGACCAGCAAGGCACAGCACCACCACCGTCGCACTAGAAGAACAAGAGCAGCCTAGGCCTGGCCCGCCCATCAGCACACCCCGTCAGCCAGACAAGCCATACCACAAGGTACGCTGCAAGCAGGGGCACGCAACATCGACCGCCAATCTGATTGCGAGTTGCTTCCACCGTTGCGTCACTTCTTCTCCAGTCGTCGGTCTCAGGGACTTGTCTCCATCCTGCGTCTACTCTGCCGTCGGCCCCTCATTTCTCGCCTCACTACAGAGTATCTTGCCTTCCAAACCGTGGTCCCTTTTTTTTCCCTCGTCTCGGCGACGAAGGAACCCAGAGGAGAAGAATATCAGAGACAAAGCAGATCCGATACAGGAAAACTCCAGAAACAGCACCACCAAGTGACACCTGACTTGGTTCCTTCAGCTGTCTGTCTTGCCGGCAACCAACGACTTGCCCGTGTAAATCATCCCATACTCCTCGATCGGCCAACCTCCATCCAATTCCAAGCCTGCACGCAGGAGAGCTGCGCCCATTACAGGTCGCTGCAGTCTCGGCCCTTCCTGCCCTCGTCCTTCCGGTATGTTCATCTCGATATTTTCATCCGCCCCTCATCCCCATGTGCTTCTAAGTGTGTAGCACGCTCGAGCTGCGTCGGGTCTGCTGCCTGGGTTCGTCGCCGACCTTGCTGTTGTTGCGTCGCTCAATGTCGCCGCTGATGCTCCAGCGACAATCACCGCACTTCCACAACCCCTTCCACTTTCCCCCTTCCCTTGCTCAACCCAAAAAGGGCGAATCGCGGGTATCGACGTCAGGGTCACAGGGTCACCAAGCCAATCTACTGTCCCCCCACCACCTGTTTTCCCAGAATTCGTTCCTGCTTCCCCTCTTCTCCCGGGCCTACATAATAACGTCAAAACGTCAGGGTCCCTGCTTGGAACATTATCCATAAACTCTGGACCTTTCCACCAGAGACATACACCTTATCAGCACTTTCATCAACAACCACCGACACTCTACATCAGCGCAGGAAATTCACACGCACATCAAGATGAGTCTTGCAGCGCCAGCGCCGATCACAGGCACTACCGTGTCTCCGATTTCTGCAGCCGCTATCGACACGGTAGTCGGTGATGCGACACCGCGCGCTTCGAGCCACAATGATCCTGCCACGGATTACACCAAGAAGGACGTCAAGAGCAAGGTGAAGGGCCTTTTTGGAATTGGAAAGAAGAAGGAGGACTCGAACACCTCCAGCAAATTGTCATCCTCCGCCAAGCCCCAAGCTTCGACTGTCACCAACAATCCCTCATTGTCAAGGGACCCCTCCAGAGCGTCTGCGAGGTCTACTACCGTGCACCCGTCGTCGCCAGGCCGTGGCATGTCACCACGCGTGCCCTCCCCAGCTGGCTCCCAAATTTTCGAGCGAGATGTCGACAACATGTCAATCAAGCCTCAATCGCCCGCAATTCCGTCTCACATTCAAACGGAAAACCACATCCCACCGGTCTTGGACGCATCTTCGGAGGCCATCACGGACGACCACCTGGACCCGGATAGCGTTGAGATCGTTACCCATGCACAGCACCAGCCCGCCGCTGCTGCAGTAACCGGCGCCAACGGCACCCCGCACCCGCCCGATTCCACGGCTGCCTCCTGGACTGAGGAGCTGCGCGCGTTCGCCGATGGCGACGATGCGTCAAACTACAATTCGCTCGAAAACGCCGATGTGCGCAGGCTCAGCTTTATTTCTTTCGCCGACGTCGTGCAGGCCGAACAGGGCGGCCACGCCGGCGCCGCAGGCTCTCGGGAATCGATTCACGTCGCCGGGCTGACGTCTCTCTCGTCAGTCAATGCGCGCTCGCCGTCCCCAATCCGGTCGCCCGTCTCGTCGCAACCAGCCACCTCTCCGCCAACGAGCAATCCCGGCTCCATCAAGGGACTGGAAATGTCCCCTGTTCGGAAGCCCATTGGCAGCCCAATCTCGTCCCATCACACGACAAGCGGCGACATCAACATTGAGACGATGTCGCAGGCGCTCAGACGGACGGGAAGCACGGATCTTGGTGGGGTCCGGAGCTTGCCCACGAGCCCGATCGAGGGACCGTCACGATGAATTACACCGTGTCTGAAAACCGGATGATGAAGCGAAGCAAAACATGACAAATTTATTGGTACGGAGTCGGAGGCAAACGGAGAAACCATTGATACCAAAGTGGAAGACCTTTCGCGATTCTTTTTCGTCACTTTCACCAAGTCTTTTTCAAAACAAACTGTTTTTAGGCGAGCAGCCACGGTTGCGATGCTGACTCATGGAATTATTCAGGGAGGGATATCGTCAAGTTGCTCTATGTTCCGGTCGTTACTTTGGGAGTTGGGTTAGGAAAGAATCAAATGTTTTGCTGTCGCTGAGTGCGTACGTGATCGTCGCAACGGATGATGTTCAATACGGACAGGACTCCTTGGTGAGTGTTTGGGTTACGCAGTGTATGAGTCCGCCCAGAGCGCCTCACTCTGAAAGTTAGACAATTCAGGTTGCATGGTTCAGACTATTACGTACGGAAACCAGGGGGGAAAAGATGCAGCTGGATGCCGATGTCGCAAGTTTCTTGTGTGTATGAGTAGCTAGAGAAACCTCCGCAGATGGCAAGCAGCAGCAGCACCAACGACGGTGACTTGAGAATGGAGTCAGACAAGCCTCATGGAAATGGAAGACTTTTGAACATAGACTATGATGGGTGACTAAAGACATCAAGACGTAGATGCAGAAGGGAAGCGGCGAGATGGATAAAATCAACATGCTTGCCGCCTCTTCTTCACTACTGGGTACCTTGCCTTAATGTTTTCTGTTTTGATTTCTCAACTCAGAAGGAGCCCTTGGTCAACATGAACCCTCTTGCCAAATTTGGTGGAGAAACAGCTACTTCCACGACAGGTGAGCCCACCTGATTTCCCTTGAAATTTAAACAACTTTTGCTGCAGTTGTCTCTCTCAGGCCACCTCTCTTTCTGAATTCAACACCAGACATCAAAGACAACCCGCTTTTGAGACATCTTGTGAGGACTATTAAGGCCGCACGACAATCACTGGCCTTCAAGATCAAAGAATATGGCAGGACGGAGCGATGAAATAACCTGCCAAGTTGAGGAGGTCAACATGGATATTGAGAGCCCACCCTCTTCAACCTTTGTGAGTGATGATCAGCTCAGTCCAGGTGTCCTATGATAGAGACTGATCTTGAGAAGGAGAGATATGTGTGCACAGAGCAAGTACCGAGGCAATCCTTTGCTTGGCGGGGAAAACGTGGGCAACAACTTCTTAAAAACCAACAATTCAGGCCTTTTGTCATCTTGCCAAGCTACTTGATCTACAAGATCATCAACCACTGTGCTAAAGTGGATTCGCGTCGCCCTAGAGGAGATCAAAGCATCATTGCAGCTCTTTCTCTTGTTGACCGCACCTTCCGCAGCAAGTGCGTCCCAATTCTTTTCCAGTCCATTCGCTTGGCATGCAATGAGGATGCAGTTGAGAATTATCTCATGACCATCTTGCACAGCCAATTTGAAATCGGAAACTTTGTCCAGTAAGGCTTCATTCATATCCTCATTGTTCCACTTGGTATTAATAAATAAAAGTTCCGTAAGCATTTGCACAGAAGGTCCAAACAAGCCTTGCCCTCAACACTACCCAGCCCAATGGCTCAACACCCCAGTTACCAGCTGTGCTTGTTCAAGGGACGTGTGGCACGCCTTGGTTGTTGTTCTGCAAATGATGAAGAATCTCAGGAATGTTCGACTTGACTTGCGCTATGGCAACAACACTCTGGTCAAGTCGCTCCGCGAGGGACTAGAAAAGAAACCTTCTGCGCTCTACAAAGTAGAGGTCCTGGCTTTCCCAACTGAGACCAGTATCAAGTTTATACCCTCAGTGTTTCCTAGGCTCCGTGCTTTGAGCTTAGACTTCAATGCATCTGACCTTGCTGCTGTTGCGCTGCGTCTTCAAAGTCTTTGTACCCTTGAGCTCCACAGTTTATCATGGTGTCGAAAGGCTCTTGCTAAACTTCCTGAGCTCTTTCCAAGAATAACTTGCCTCATTATTGGAGGTGATCATGCGGTTAGTGAAAAGGGTACTCTCAATCTAGAGGTAAGAACTATCTCATTTTCGTATTTCTTTCCTTCCTTTCAGATGCTAATGAATTGGAACAGATACTTATTCCAATCTTCCGACGCTTCGCTAAGCTGAAGACCCTGGCTCTCACTAGCTCAAAATATGAGGGCCCTCAGAAGAAGCTCATGGACAATGAGAGGGGAATCACAGTCTCCCCATTTCACGACATGAACATCTCAGGCTTCCAGGACGACTTAGCATCCAGGTTTCTCGAGAGCATTACGCAGCTGGACACCCTGTATATGATGGAGCGGAGGTATGTTGCTGATCGCTATGTTCGCAACCAGTTAACAGCAGGTGGCTACCAACTCCATGCCACATATAGATGCAATGGGTATGGATGGCCAGGCGTTTGAAGAGGGTTGGGTGCATTATGCGTTTTTCATCCTGCATTATCAAAGGAACTACTAGAGAAAGGCATCCTTACAGATCGGTATGGTGCTTAGAAGTGTGCGCAGGTGACAATAATGGTGTTGCTTGAGCTGGACTATCAAGAGGGCAAAAGCGACAAAGTGCTGGCAGGTCTGGAGATTTTCAAATTCACATGTGCGTAAATTTCTCTTATGCTCTTGGTTAGGAAGGGAAATTGCGAGCAGCTCCCCTCAACTATTATTACAATGGCCATTGCATTTAACTTGAGATCTTAGTAGATATAGGGGGGGCATGATCCAGAGTAGCCTGAGACATCATAAAGTGTGTCTCAAGCTTGAGAATGACCAACTGCTTGACCATGTAATTCCCTCATTTACATGTTATAATGAGCTGTTGACTCGATCATGGCCCTTTGCTAGTTAATATTTATTGAGAGACAAGAATACCTCATATTTAGAACACTGAGTACATGTTCTCTACCTGCTGTCTGCAAGGTGACAGAGAAAGGGCGTGCCAATACCTGAGCGACCTGTCCTCTGAAGGCTAGCGTCCGCCTTTCAATGTTATTCTCTAGAAAAAGCAGCATTTGATGCAGTTGCACTTATTGTATGTAGAGAGAGCACCTTAAGTTTAGGTCGATATGGATCGTGTGTTGAGATTGAGGAATGCCAACGAAGGAACAGAACTGAGAAGAAGTAGGGTCCAAGGGGGCCGGTCCCCAGCAGTCCCTCTTAATGGACCCAAAGAAGATAAAGAAGAATGTACTAGTCAGTCTCAGTCAAAATTGAGCATCAATCAAGGAGGTAGGCAGATGTTCTTATCTATCTACACGTGAAGCAAGCTCATGATCGATCAATCAACACTTAGGCCTCGCAAATCTCAACATAGCTGTGGTCAAATTAGCAAAAGAATATCTCCTCGACGGGGAATTGAACCCCGGTCCCCGGCGTGACAAGCCGATATCCTCACCACTAGACTATCGAGGATTGTGGATCGCATTTTGCGGTTACGATTTTATCGACGCGCAGGCTTCATGCAGGACCCGCATGGCGTGGTGGGATGCCCGATGGGCGCTTTGGTGGAGCTCCTCCCGTGTAAGTGCTCCGGCGACGAGAGACTTAGGCCACCAACACGGCGCGAACAGAGCGTTGGGGAGTGGGCGCGATGCGGCGATTGAATGTCTCTGTAATTTGATCTCGGTGGATTTGCTCCTACCTAGATACGGAAAGGGACACCAGTGGCTGAGTGCGACGTGACGGATCTGAATAGTGAACTTGCGATTTCTCTGGATCATGTCCAACGGGGGGAAGGGGGGGGGGGGGGGTTAGCGCGCCAGCCGGACACGAGATACTTAAAGGTTTGGCAGGGCCTCGCAACTTAATCGACATTGAGTGAAATGAAAGCATGTGATCATCGCTTCTGAGTAGGGACTCTTAATCCAAGGCAAACTGCAACGTCTCGAGAATCTAGGTCAACAGCAGTCTTATCGCGCTGTTGTCTAAAGTATATTTAGACGGGTATGCATTCTTCTGGAATTCTAGACAGCAACTGGAACTGTAACAAATAACATACGCACAGTCTACGTTCATTTCAAGCCAAGGCTTCTCTCCGTGCTCAACAACACAGGAACAGTTGCTTGTCGCGGGATTCGCGGAACGGGGCTGAGATGTCTGGCCAGGATAAATCCATTGCGATGCTGTTGTGTGAAGACGCGTTGCGTAGCCTGTAATAGCTATGCGATGTGCGTAGGGCCGCCCAAACAGGCTTGGGTAATGCTTGTGAGATAGGATAATTGATGGTGATGGTGGTGAGGTAGGTGGAGGTTAGAAGGTTGGAACGCTCGGGATAAGTCTACAGGTGTTCATGCCGAATAGGCTGATACCGACAGAGGCGAAGGGCAATGGATCGATTCATGGATCACGCTGGCTTTGCAATTGGGAATTGTACCTATGAACAAAAGCCTGAGCCAGATAACTCGTGAAGTAAAGCACCAGACGCTATTGCGACTACATCAAATACTCTGTTACCAGCCCAGAGACCAGATGTATGTAGAAAGAAGGTCTAAATGCGGGTAGCTTCATGTTCTCTCCCAATTATTCAATGACGATGTTGATGCAGACCTTGGGCCGAATCCCTTTCTGTAGGCAGCTGGCGACATGACGTACATGCCGCCCACATGCGAACCAAGGAAAAGTCTTCACCACCGATGTATAGAGTCAAGTCCATTGATGGCAGGATTTCTCTATGCAGAAAGCATTGTTTCACCCGGTCATCCGGTGAAGAACCCGAGTGAGGTGTTAGATAGAACCGGGACCCTGCTTACATTCAAGACCATGGAAAAGGCTCAGCTGCTCCTCATACTTTCCTGTCTCTGGGTCATGAGCACATCCATCATTATCCATAAACGATCAAGCATTCGCAGGTATGACGCATCAGAGATATATTCGATGCCAACCATCCCGGGGGTTTCATTGGCGATGGTAAGAAGTGCGTGCTCGTTATTTCGCCATGCCCAGCGTCATCAGGAGGCGAGTTCTACACATTTCACCCGCTTCAGACGGGGGCAACAGCGCTGACGGCTTGGTTCGAGCTTCTTTGAATACTCGGCCTCAACGGCGTGGCGCTCTTCAAGTCGTAATTGAAGGCTTTTTAGACGCTTTGTCGATGGACGACGCTGGACACCATGCCTGGCTGGTTGGATCTGCATTTTCAGTAGCTGACGGCCTTTTTCTGGTACCAGCTTCTGCTGATGTGCCAGTATCGGCGGTAAATCTTTCTGGAGGGAGTTTGGGCTGGCTTGCTTGAAAAGACGCCCGATCGTCCTCTGCTTTCATCCGTGTAAACCTCTGAGAATAGGTACCCAACAAACAAAAGAAGCGTAAGGAGACGGCGCCGAGAGCTCGATATTGTTTGCATGTCAAGCCATGCTGCTGACATGGTTGTCGTTTGGGACCTTCTCTTCTGGAGCCGTCTTTGATCAGCGGTGAGTATCGCACCAAAACTGTGTCGGTGTAGATGGATCTTGTCTAAGAATTCGAAAGTGACACCAAATGTTGCCATTTCAATACTGTCTACGAATGGGATCACGGCTGGCGGCTCTAAAGCCCATTTTGCGACTGCGACGACTGGCCTGCTACCGTGTTTTTGCTTACTGCAACGGATAATTTTCATGGTCAGAAACTGAAAACAAAGAATGTTATATCGACCGAGAGGGTATTCAATCTATCCGAGATCACCTCTGGCTAAGCCGTTGTATATCACAGAAATTACTTTTTTTGGTTTCCCCCCTTTCGATCCGCCCCAACGCCAGCGCAATGCATTAGTGACCAAGAAGAGAATCAAAAGCCGACGGTGTCTATGACAGCTTTCTCCTTCTCCACGACACATACCGTCGACCATTCCCACCTTTTCTACCAGGCTTTCAACAGACATACATGTTCAGGCGAACGTCTTAATCTCCGCAGAGTAGACTAGTCCTCCATTTTCCACCTGCACAGAGGCGGTGGTTGGTAGCCGGTAAAACGACTGCTCAAACAGAGCCCATCATCAAAGTCTCAACCATGCCCCCCGTCTCACACGCCAGCTCGGCCTTCTCGACCTCATTCACGACTCTTTTCCGCAGCACCTTGAAGCCCTCAAGCAGCTCGGTGCTGGCAGACGAATACTCCGCGTACAGCTCGACCAACAAGAGCCCAACCTCGACACACACACTGACGTACCGCGGGTCGATGATGTGGTTGCAGGTCCACTTCAACACGGGCTGCACAGTCCTCTCGTTCCTCCCCTCCAGCGCATCGCGCACCGCAGACCGGTGCCTCAGCGCCAGCAAGCACGTCAGCACGGCGAGCGGCGAGTGATCCTTGCCCTGGGGGTCGAGGACCTGGTCCAGCGCGCTGGCGTAACGTCCATGGCGCAGCGCCTTCTGCCAGGCATTCTCCTTGGACCGGACCGCGCGCCTGTCCTGCGCGACAATCACCTCGGCCTGGCCCTCTCCCAGCGCCTCGAGGCGGCGGTGGGCGGCGATCTTGCGCTTCTTGGACTTCGTCTGGGCGTCGTGCTGGTCGCGCGTGCCGGCGATGAGGGCCGCCATCTCGCGCTCGCGCTCCTTTTGGCGGGTCGCTTCGGGGCCGGTGAGGCGGGTGCGGACGGAGAGCACGCCGGACTGCATGCCGACGACGAGGTGGCGGTCCGCGTGGTCCGGGGAGTCGGAGGCCGAGAGGACGCGCAGGGAGAGGATGGGCGAGGGGTACTTAGTGCTCGAGACGACGTTCCAAGCGGTCGTCTCGAAGACCTTGACGTGGCCGTCGAGACCACCGGACACAAGACGGGTGCCGTTGGAGGCGAGGCTCAGGGACGTGACAGTCTTTTGGTGGTTTGAGATCTGGTGTACCGGGCGGGCTGCGACCAGGTCTAGAACGGAGACGGTAGGGCCAGAGGCGGCTAGGAGGGTGGTTCCCGAGGTGAGCGGGAGGACGGCCTCGACGGGGGCGGCGTGCTTGAACGTCATGACGGGGGTGCTATTTCCTATCCTCGGGTCCCAGATCTTGACGGTCGAGTCGTAGGATCCGGAGACGATCATGTTGCCGTTGCTGCTCGCCGCGGGGAAGAACTCGGCACAACGTACATAGTCCTGGTGTCCCACAAAGGTATGCGTCGGGTCATTCGCCGTCAGGTCCCACAGGCGGACCGTCTTGTCGTCGGACGCGGACAGCAGCGTCGTGAGCTGGGCGTCGCTGAAGCGCGTGGTCCAGACTGGCTGGCGGTGGGCGGTCCACGTCTTGAGGATGCTCCGGGAGTGGGTGTCGAAGACCTGCATGCGCCCCGTGTCCTCGGCCGCGACGAGGATCTTGCCGTCGCGGCGTAGCGAGCCGGAGCGCGCGACGTCGCCGAAGCGCGTGATTGTCTTTTCTAGCTTGCGGGTGCGCGACGAGTAGAGCTGGACGCGGGTGCCGGTCGTCACGGCGAAGAGGCCGTCGGAGGAGGTCGAGGAGATGTGGGTGATGGGGTACGACGTCGGAGACGGGATCTGCAGCTGGTTCTTGAACGACTTCCAGTAGCGCTGCTCGGCCGTGATGGGGGTTGGGCCCGAGGGCAGCTTCACCTGCGGGAGGGGTCCCACGGGGGCTGCCATTTTCGATGACGAGATGAGGTGTTTGACTCTCTTTTATGCAGATCGTTTATCGGAGGGGAAATTGTGCGCGCAGTTGGGGCGGTGTCTGGTCGGGGGCGCGCAAATGTGAGGGTATCGTCGTTGAAGGGAATCGTAAATAAATTTTTGGAGGTTGGAGCTGGTAGAGAAGAAAAAAAGATTCTGAATTGAGAATTTCTTTGGAAGCTAAGCTTGCTTGGGCTTAGCGCATACCCCACGCTCCACGCCGAGCGATAAGATAAACCGCGGGGCGTGAAAGCTTCGTTGGAATTTCTTCAGAAACGGAGCTCATTGGAAGGGGTTATGCTCATCGGGAAGATAGAATGCGATATGCGATATCTGTATTTCAGATAGAGACTCGATATGCGCTTGGAGTGTTGTGAGGAATGTGTATGTGTGATAGCCACAAGGGGCGCATTCACTCATCCTCACTGTTTCTCAAAGCTGAACCAGCTTCTCTCCAGGCTCAAAGTCAAATCGAGCATGCAATTCTACTTCAGATACCCTTACAGAGATTCCATCCACTTGCGATGCGTCAGAAACTTTTTGCATCAAAATTCTCAACTTCGGGAAAAGCTGGACATGTTCGTCTCTATTCATGATCCAGCATCGCAACGTTATCATCCATAATTCGCCCATCCGCCGGGGCTTTTATCAAACAAACAAGAAGAAGCCAGACAAAATGCCGAATGAGTCCGACGTTGCACATCACATTTCATAAAAACCAACACCCCGCCCGAACAATCCAAGACCTACCTGCCTTTCCCAAGCCACTCTTGGCTCACGTCCGAATTTCGCCTTTTCCGCCGGCCTCACCAAGCACGGCATGGCATTCGGCGGTATACGCCTACACCCACCACGCCCAGTCAGCCTCCCTCCCCTCACAACCCTTCAAAGAAGAAAAAGCTAAAGCACCCTCGAAACCTACCTCTCACTCACCGCTTTAATAAACTCGAGATAGTCATGTGTCACCCGGCTCAACTTTTCCCGTCAACCCGTCCTTCCTTTCCTCATTCCCTCAATCCCGCCCTGACTTTCCCTACCTTGGGAA
Source organism: Colletotrichum neosansevieriae (assembly GCA_036785495.1). NCBI lineage: Eukaryota > Fungi > Ascomycota > Sordariomycetes > Glomerellales > Glomerellaceae > Colletotrichum > Colletotrichum neosansevieriae. The sequence goes on along the minus strand of JAVHLV010000040.1, from coordinate 216,472 downwards.
CCACACATACACACAAATATCAGACGCTGAAGTCACCATGCAGAAACATGTTGCATGCTGCGTTTTTTGGAGTGCCTCCGTCTCGGGCTGGGCATCAAACTATAAAAATTCGGTAAACTCTAAACTGCACAAACGGCAGTTTCTCCAACCGTATCCAAACATAGATAGCCCCATCCGACAAAAAAAGTCTTGGCCGAAACTCACGATGCGCGTGTACGGGCGCCGCAAAACAATCTACTAACGGTCACACATAAACGGTTAGACTGTTGAACGTCGCGTGTACGCGCCACAGGACCTGACGGCAGATTCATGTGTCTCATGCTGGCAGTGGGGATGACGTCGGGATGTATGCTGCAGAAGCTGTTCACGCATGCACGTAGGGACGGTGGAAGATTTGTTTGAACCTTCTTAATTCTCATTAACCCATAACAACCATAGCCTGATCTATGCAACACGCTGATAAAAGCATATTCAAAAGACGCGAAGTCTTGAACGGGGTATACCATCCACTTTCTTGAACCTTCCCCTTTACTGGCCGTCGACGGAACCGTAAATTGTCTCCATCAAAATACCTGAATATCTAATTAGCATCGTACGGTGATTTCTGTGGGAGAGAGTAACACTTACCGGTAATCCTGTAAGGGTCGGCATTTGATGCGGGGCGACGGTCCTCGAAGTAACCATAGCCCTTGGCAGCACATTCTCTGGGGATACGGATGGAGGCACCACGGTTGGCAACACCATAAGAAAACTGGTCGATGGCACCCGTCTCGTGACGACCAGTGAGACGCTTCTCGTTACCCTCGCCGTAGACGGCAATGTGCTCCTTGTGGCGACCTTCAAGCTTCTTGATGGCAGCCTCGATGTGCTTCATTCCACCCTCAACACGCATTTCCTTAGCGGAGAAGTTGCTGTGGAGACCGGCACCGTTCCAGTCGCCGGGAATCGGCTTAGGGTCGACGGAGACCTTAGCGCCGAACTCTTCAGCAATGCGGGCAAGGAGGAAACGGGCGAGCCAGAGGTGATCACCCATCTCGATACCCTCACAGGGGCCAACCTGGAACTCCCACTGGGCAGGCATGACCTCGGCGTTGGTGCCGGAGATCTTGACGCCAGAGTACAAGCAAGCCTTGTAGTGGGCGTCAACAATGTCGCGCTGGACAACCTTGCCGGCACCGACACCGCAGTAGTATGGGCCCTGGGGGGCGGGGAATCCGTTAGAAGGCCAGCCGAATGGGCGGTTGCTGAGGTCCAGGAGAGTGTACTCCTGCTCAAGACCGAACCAAGGCTCATGAGAGGCGTGAGCCTCCATGAGCTTGGCGCATTCATGTCTGTAGTTGTACTTGTTGGGAGTACCGTCGGCGTTCCAGCACTCAGAAAGGACGAGGATGTTGGGAGATCCACGGAAAGGGTCGGGGAAGACAGCAACAGGCTTCAGGTAAACGTCAGAGTTATCGCCGGGGGCCTGGCCAGTTGAGGAACCGTCGAAGTTCCACATAGGAAGGTCTTCGGGGGTGTAGTCCTTCTCCTTGAGTGTCTACAAGCGCAAATCGTTAGCATCATGTTGAGTGTGTGACGTTGTGCCGCAGCCGTTAATAGCAGGTGCTCAGTGCGGGCCAACTTTGGCCGATGAGGCTGACATCATGCGACGCGCCTTGTCGTCGAACTGACGATAAGTCGGCGGGCCAGCTCCAGCGCCCAAAGGGTCTTGGACCCATTGTCTGTGGGGACATGGCCATTATCGCATTGCGCCGGCGGCTGACCAAGTTGGAAAAGGGTGCCGACGGCGTGCAGTACAGATATTGACCAGCAAGACCTGCAATACCCGGTGTGCGGCGTCAAACCCTGCACCCTCGCAGATCGATGATCCAGCCGGGTAGGGTTGGGGGTTCCTTGTAGAACCGAGTCGTGTGCAAATCCTGTCAGCCCGCCGCGAGCAGCCAGCAGAAGCCAGCTTACCGAAGGCAGACCTTAGCAGGTACGTACACTGACGGCCACTGAGCACCCGCGGGGCAGGTGTTTTGACCCCCGCCAAGCCCCCGTGCTTTCCGGTGCCGTGACCTGCTGCAGCAGCCCGCCTATTTTCAGCCCGGGGCAGACTCGGAGACACCCCGAGGGGATGATTTCCCAAAAACACACGGGGCCGCTTCCCCAGCTTTGTCGCGCCCGTCACCGCAGGTGAGGAGGGGCATTGACGACTGCAAACTGCGACGCATCGGGAAGCTGAGAGAGTCGTGATCCTTTTTCATGTAAAGTAATCTCCGGCTGAAGCGGGCGTTTTGCGGGCAACAGACCGACCCAACAACAGAAAGAAATGACCAAAGGGAGCAAGAGAATGAGAGAGGCTTATCAAGAATACATACCCTTGACTTGGAGCGGGTCTCTCCATCAGCATCGATCCAGATGTACTCGGCCATGATCGAGCCCTTCTGGTCAAGCTTCAAGTACTTAGCCAGCTAGATGACAGTCAGCACGTTTGCTTTTCCTTGTGTAATTCGGGGCTGATGCTGAGATCAGCTCGGACGTGGGAATCTCACAGTGCTGGGCTTGGAGGTGAAAGCGTCTTCTGTCGCCTGTTTAGGAACTCAAGTTAGCCAATGTCCATAATTTCTCGCCGTGAAAAGCAGCATTGAGGTGCAACCAGCCCTGGTCGTGAAAGCAAGGTATGACGTGGCCGGTCTGCAGGAGAACTCACCATGTTTGCGGTTTGTGTGTGTGATAGGAGGAAGAGGTTGAATACCAAACTGAACTGGGTCAATTGTGATCAAGAAGAAGAAAGGTTCAAGCAAAAATATAGATCTAAGGATCTAGGGAAATAGGAAGACGAGAGGATGTAGTATGAGTGTGTAGTAGAAAGGGTGCGATAAGAGAAGTGACGCCGGGGCGGTTGAGGGTTTTATGTTTTTAGCCCGGGCGACTTGGATGGGTTGACTGGCGGCGATGCTTTTACCCAGCTATCTTGGGAGGTATATTCGTACTGAAAATGCGTATTGCGTACCTGATCGATCCCGTCCGGTACCGTCAAGATACTTGAGACGACCGCATCTCGCCTCCTCTGGCCTTTGACGGCGGCGGTACAGAAGCGTACAGCAAGGTAGGCACTGCCGTACTGCACGCTCACTGGGCTGGGAATGGGTGACTGGAACTGGAACTGGGCTCCTCCCCTCCACTGCTCAGCCCAAGATAAGGCCTGCCCATCATGGCTGCAGGGGTGTGGCTGGCTCTGGGTTCTGGTATCGATTGCGGGTGGGGTTGGAGGGGTGGGTGTGGTGGGGTGTGGACCCGGGAACGTGAGCTCTTTGATTCGCTCTCCAGCGCTGAGTTTGGGGGACCACAGATACATGGCATTTTGGACGTGCCTCACAGTGCTCCCAGGGTCCCAAGAAATCGTAAAACACCGACTTTTGCACGTTTTTTCCAGGCGAGAGGACCGTACTGGCCTCGTCATTTGCACCGTCATCGCCGCCAGATACGTACCCGAGCCTGGTCAGGAATCCTGCACCAACGGCCATCATGTCTCCAAGGGAAGCGAAATGGAAATGCGACGGGCGGACCTTTCACCCCTAAGGGTATCGTCAACTTCATCGTCGTCGTGCAGATTTGCTCCTCTTTGGCCTCTATCTGGGTGGTTTCGTGCTGTCAACCCTAGTCCTCAAGAGTCAGAGACCGCTGATAGGAAATAAAATCCAAACTAAAGCCAAGGGTTGGGGGGGAAAAATTGTCCTACGTGTGACGAAAACTTCGACATGCTCAACAAGGGCATCAGCCAGCAGCGCCGCAGAAGCAGGGCCTGAGAGCAGCCAGTAAGCTGTCGCCGGAGGCAACCCGGAGGCTGCTACTGTACCTTACCTTGCGCGCAATCCTGCGGTACGAGAACCACCAGTCACGCAGTACTGCATAGTAGTCGGGTTGCGTGAGGTGAGCTTTTTCCAGATTTCGACCAACAATGAAGAAAGAAAGGGCGGAAGAGTGACACATACTGCTTGTACTGCAAGTATTCGATACCGCAGGAACGTCAGGTACATGTCATTCCCGCGCCTCGAGACCCCTCCAGATGCGTCGTCTCTCATTGCGGGGTACGTATCGGTACATCGCGCCTCGTCTCGGTCCACTGCTACTATCCTTGGATCTGCTCGTGTGTGTATGTCGCCCGTTCGTCCGCCGTCGCCATCGCCGTCGCCGTCGCCGCCGCTGGAGCTGGAGCTGGAGCTGCTGAGGCCGGGCAGCCTGTGGTGGTGGCTGTGGCACCCGCCGTCCAGCGACAGTTTAGACGTCTTCCTACCTTGAGGTAGTCTAAGGCAATGCGAGTGAGATATTCTTGGTGTCGGTGACAATGGTCATTCATCCTATGTTCCAGACCGCCTGCGAGCGGCAGCTCCTGGAACTCTAGCTCCCAAAAACGGCCGCTCATGAGTAAGATTTTCACCTTTTTCACCACTTTCTTGCATCCGGTTTGCTTGTTCCTGCGTGCCAGAGTTTCGTCCCATGCCCGTCTCCAGAACTCATCTCAGAATTCCAGACAGCTGCTAGTCAGAACTTGCCGAGACAGGCTTCCAGCTCGAGCCTTCTAGGCACGCAGCGGGCTCCGTCAACTCATTGCCCCGCGTTCACGGAAAAACCAACGGATGTGAATACCCCGAGAGAGGTAGAGACCGCCGCTTGCTCTGGTTCCACGCCCACGATCGCCTGGCCATATTGCGACGACGTGCATATTCCTGGCTGTGCTTTCTCGGAGCATTGTGTGCTCTCACTTTTTGGGCCTTGGGGGGTACAGAGACCTTGATTTCGTCCTCAATCTGCCCTTGACACCCCCGCTAGAGAACCCTAGAAGACGAGACATCGTGGCCCAGCCACTTAAAGTCTCATCTCATCACAACTCGTTGTCGCAACATGCGCTAATTCCCCCATCCTCATCAATATCTCCCACCCTTGCCATGGCTATGCCTGCTCGCGGCACAGGTAAGCATCTTCAAGGAGTTGCTTCCTTCGTCCGTCCTATCTTGTTGGCCAGACTGGAAGCTTTCTGCCACGGGGTGAAAGCGCTATCGTCCCACGAAATTTTCGCCGAGTCCCGACGGTGTCACGACGATATGAAGAACACCCTCAATCTATAAACCGTGCTGCGGTCGTGCGTCTCCGTTTGTGCTCCTGTAGAAGCAAGCCCTTCCCTTGGTGGGGTTGGTCCTGCAACCCCGATTCCTCTTGAAGGTATCGATACCTCTGTGCGTTTCTTGACGTCCCAATTGGAACCATACAACCACTCAGCCATCGACACAGTCAACCCATGTGGCAACGGTGGGGTCATTGTTGCTCCCGTCAGTACGTGTGTAATTAGGTACTCCGGAATCAAGAGGTCAGATCTCGGAGCCTGGTCAGTGCGATTGCTTCGTTTGTCGGTATCCTGTGAGCGACGCCCAGTTTAACCACACGTCTCGAGTCATTTGGGGGATTCAAGGGAACCCCATATTGCGCATTCACTCCGACAGCGGGACGGACAGCTCCCCAAACCTTCGGGATTCAGATGCCATCCGGCCAATATTCGAGCTTCTTTTCATCAGCGAACCCCCAAACTTTTACTCCATGAAGGGACCATGTCGAAGCTATCTCCGGAGGGAGAGCCAATCCACATGGGTACGGCCCTGTTGCCCTACCGCAACCCGTCCTGCAAGCATTGAATCTGGCTGATATGCAGCCCCAAACGTCCAAGAGACTGCAGCATGCACATTGTTGGAGCCACCTAAAAGTAAATGGGATTGCGACGCGTTTGACAGGAGACTCGCCTTCGTCACTGAAGTCATCTGTTGTTAATGAGTTTCCTCGGAGGGATCGAGATGATGCCCAATCGTTCAGCCGGCCGAGTATCCTGTCAGTCAGATCAAACACTTATGCTCCTCCGATACGGCACATCAAGATGGACTCCAACTCCCCCGCAAATCAGCACGCGACTATTTAAGACGGGTACACGGCGGTACCTATACTCGCTGTCGGTACGGTACTACGGGTAGACAATTACCCCCAACATTGTCATCCCAGCAGGCCGTCGCCCGTGGACATTATCGCATCGTGTATCCCTGGGATGCCGCTTGCCATTGCCGCTGGCAGACGAATGTTCAAGTAAAACTTTGATGATTCCATTATGGAACTTGTTCTCCAGATGTGACCTGCGTGTCTCCAAACCATCTGGTGTGGGACGCTAGTGGACGGATGGCGCATTTTGCATTGCTGGCTTATCGTCAAGTGCTGATTGGTTGACAACCATGTGCAGAATAATTGAATTCTCTCAAGAGCTGTTTCGGTTCCGTCGTCTCCTTAAAGACAGACATTAATCGCTCAAGAGCGCTGGGTTGTCTGTTACGCCGTCGACTGCTAAGCATATTTCCCTCTCTTGTCATTCGCAACTCCAAGTGACAGGCCACGATGCGCAACTTCATGGAGTGTCGTTGACCTCGGTCAAGTGTGACTGAGAAGCTTACTCGGTGGAGAGAGCGGCGGCAGTGACATGGGGTCGCCGCGAACCAGAGGTGCAGCCAAAGGTACCACCCCATCGTCCACCGCAAAGAAAAGGGTTGTCCGCGGGCTAGTGCCGCAATGTTGGATTCTGGAAAATGTGGATGGAGCAGCCGTGTTGGGTTGGGCGCCGGGCCGGCGGGGAGGGGTGAGAGTGGAATCGTGGATGGATGGGATGTTGCGGTCGGTTGACTGACATTGACAAGGACTCTGCAGATTCTGCCACTATCCAACGGCAGGCGCTTTTTGCGGACGGCTTGACGGCTGCCCCGACCGGACAAGACCGCGATGTCCGTATCCCACCTCGGCAATCCCATCGACAAAAGCCCCATATCGACCGATTTTCTCCCCTGCACTTGCGACCGCCTCTGAGGCTGAACTGCCTGCGCGACGACGAAATTCTCTAGTTTCATCATCCCTCCTTTCTCTTTTTTTCCCTCGAACGCATGCGAAATCTCCTCATTCCCACCGTCCGAACTCTGTGAACAACTAGAATTTGCCGGTCTCGTCGCTGAGTGGTCGGCGTTGACACACAAATATTGTCTGATTGGTCGGCTGCCACCCGCCACGATCGGGACTTGGCTGAACACTGCCGGGGCACCTGGGCCCAGGGCCCCGATCGAGTCTTTCACGAGATCACAATGACGTCTTTGGGAAAGTCGATTGGGTACTCGACGATCAAATTGGCCGCGATACCATCATTTCGACGGGTGTGACCTCGTTCAAGACCTAAACCGGCTGAGAGAGGCAATTCGGGGGGCCTCGGCCGGAGGACAGGGCCGCTTCCGTGACGTCGGCCACGGTCCACGGCCCACGGCAAGCGTCGGACAGGTCTCGACTCAAACGTGGAGACAAAAAGCATCAAACTCGGGGTCTTGTGTGGCTAGAGCTAGCCGGGAGTCTTCTTTCAGGGAGATGCGTCCCGGGGCGGCAAGCGCCACATGGGTTGAAAGAGAGACCGACGGCACAAGGCCGAGGATATGCACAAGCGCTGGTTCAGGTTTTGGTTCAGGCTCTTGCTCGGACGTGAAGAAGCGACACGAGCCCACAGCAGGGCGCAGTCCACATCGTGAACTGGGTTGAGTCAGACTCGTGTTCGGCCGGCGGCGGCTCTTGTTTATTTTCGGACTATCGTCCCGGGAAGGGCGGTGGGCGATAAGGTGAGGTTCTCGAGGAGGGTGTTCTGGAACTCGGAGGCGTTGGATCCATGAACCGATGGCAGTGGTACTTGGGCTTTGCGAGGTGCGACTCGCGAGGCAAGGCACTGAAAGGACTGGGGCTGCGTCTGGCCTGTGATTCCGAAAGGGTTGTCGCACCGGGAAGAAACAGTGGACTGTCGCCAGTGCGCAGTCTCTCATATGCATACTGTGTCAAATAGGGGTTGGGTGAAGCGGCAAGTGCAGCTTCCCGCCTCGACTATTGTTCTTTCCTGCACGAGCTGGAACCAGCATGGTCACATGACATTTTGAATATTCGGAAACTGCGATAACGACTGGAATGGAAAGAAAACACGGGTTTTGGTCTTCGTGAAGGTTTTTGTCCACTGGACATATCGCAAAGTGAAGAGCGAAGCCACCAGCCTCCGGAAAGATGATTCTGCCATCTCACGTTTGACCCGACTCTGCTACACTATCCTGACGCCTGCAAAGGCCGCTCAACTGACCAACCACTGATACAGGACAACAACACCAATGAATTGGACTGAAGGGGCATTGGCCCGCCATTCGCGACCTGTGCGAAGGGATATTGCTCGGCAAAGAGAATACTTTGATAGGGCCCGCTCCGGCAGGAACGAGGCGATGAAGCCAGACAACAGCATTGTCTCATACTTCCAACAAGTCCCTCTCAACTCTTCGGGGCACTCCCACAAAGGCTTCAAAGAACATCATGTGCTATCGTCGCCCCATTTCAAGCGTCACCTGAGCCAACATAGCGCTCACGAAGGACGTGACATTAGGGGAACCACTAGCTACCTGCAGCAGAGAGCAGACCCGTTCACCAATGCCCTAGTCGGTTCTCAACATGTTTCGGTCGCAGGTCATAGCGGGAAGCGGCAACGCCCGGTGAACACGACAAACACATTCGATGCCAAGAGACGTAGACTACTCCAGAAGGGAGACTGGGCCAGACTACGTATGCAACAATCACTCCCTATTCACTTTCCCGCCCATGAGAGCCGAGCGGGTCAAGTATGGAACTTTCAGAACAACAAGCTCATTAGAGAGCACGTTTCGTTTATGGATCAGAATGGGCGGGCATCGAGCGGACGACTCTTTCCAAAGTACGGAAGCACACAAGACGGGAGTCCCAGCCTTCGCATCAGGATTGGCAGCGAATGTCTCAGTGACGATGGATCGAGTCAGCAACTCAATAGCAGCAGCCCGTGCAGAAGGATTTCTATGAACAGAGCAACGTTAAAAACTGTGCATAGAATTGCCGATAATCAGCAATCCAGGTTTAAAGAACGACCGCGGCGTCTGCTTCACCGGCCTTCGACGCAGCTTCGATTGGGCAAAGCGGCACAGGATGATGGAGAGGCACCTACGAAAGAACTGTTTTCAGAGCAGCAAGAGCGCAATGTGGGAGATCACCAGCGTCGCGTTGAGCCAATGATACAGCCCAAATCATACGAGACATCGAGGCATTTCCGACGAGACAATCAAAGTCTGTACGTCGAAACTTCTCCATCCGTTCTTCACCATCCAATACCAAAACGGAGAAATCATCTACTCCTTCAGGACGAAATACAGGTGTTACCCGCAGGCAACGAGAGTACCGCCGGCCAGATTGGGCATGATGCCGTGCCGACCGTCGAGATACCCAATGGTGACGACTGGCAGGCGATACTTGCTAAGATGGAAGAGGATCAAGGTGATCTCGTTCAGGAGTCGGACATTGTCGAATCCCCTGCTCGCCCATACATCAGCCCCGGTGTGAGCAACCTACCAGTTGTCGAGAGCGAGTTCTTCTCTCGAAGTAGTGACGCTGTCAACCCGTCCGGATCCAACTGCCAAGCCGAGTGCACTTTCACGGAGGTAGAAGAGCCTAGTCCGCGCCGCGAAACCGTCTACGAAACAAGATTCGACAGCCTTCGTGTGATTTGTTCAGAGGCTGAAGACCTGGCTAATAGCCAAGGATCAAGAGCAGACGATGATGCCCTAAGAACAGACCCTGATCCGAAGTATGGTGACCTCGCGATGCGGTCTTCGCCGCATGTACAACTTACCTGCGAACCTCTTTTGCCGAATCCCTCCGCTTCAGATTCAGATTCAGACTCATGCATGAGTGAGATAATATTCGCAGCGGGTGAAAACATCCCCGGACATTTCGACTCGGGCGTCAGTCAGACAAGGCCAGCAGTTGATGAATACGCTCTCCGTTATGCAGTATCTTCTGAGGATGGCATCCTCGGGCCCGGAGCTGAAGACAACCGACAAACTGAAGACGTTGAAACGGAGGGCAATGGTTTCTCCATGGGAAAAGGCCCTAGAAACTTATTCATAGCACAAAAGTATGGCCCGGAGATTCCATGCCTCGCACAAAAACCCAAGACAGACGGGATTTCCTCGGAAGCGGAACCGGTCGACCAAAAGAAGGCCAGAGCAGCCTGGATGGATTTCTTATTCCCTAGCGATATCGATGACGCCCCAGACAGCGCATTCCAGGAGGCAGTTCAAGATGCTGCGCGTTTCATCAGGCCTTCAAGCAGCGCATCTGACGATTCATACGTGGCCCTGAGAGAGACTTCACGTGCAAATCAGGACAGAGAAACCACTGCAGGAACCTGTGGCACAACTGTATCACAGCGGGAGACTACCAGCGGCGCCTTCAATTCGGGGCTTTCCTCTGATCCCCGACTCGGTCACATAGCTGACAGGACGCCGTTTCCTCCTTCATTCTCGCCCGATTCTGACCTTGGACTGTCCAGTGTCGTGCAAGCTGGAAGCTATACACACCACTTTAATGATACGACAGCAAACATAATCGATACTCCGCAGACTAATCTTGCTACAATAGCGCCATCATCGACTACGTGCCTGAGGGACTCCTCGTTTCCTGCTTCTGCCTCGGCGTCAGAATTCACCATAGATGCTGCATCAATCATAGCACAGGCGCCCAACTCAGAAGGCGGCCAAGATCGTTCATTCACATTTACCCAGCCCAAGAATTTCGTCGGCAGATTGGCCAATGCATCGGCAAGAACCACCCCGCATCTTCCATCAGTCAAAATGCCGAGGAAAAGAGGTAGACCGAAGAAGTCTCAGAAGGCCAGAGACGGAAGAGTAGATATCCGGGCAGTACCCAACTATACCGAAGACCCCATCGATGAATCAGATGGGTAGTAGCGGATTAACTTTCAGCGTTGTGCAATTTTGGAGGGAAAAGGGGACAATTCGGGGGTTTAACACAGAGCCTTTGACATTCGTGGGATATCGACCGTTTCGACCGTTTTTGGGACCAGGCCCTATCTACTCTAAACGGACTCAAACATGTACAATGCAAGAAGAATAAAAAATGACCCCAAAAGAACAATGCTCCAAACCCGTCCTTTTTGTCTCCAAATCCAAAAACGTGCGTCCATCGCGTCAGTTTGCCTCAGCCAAGAACCCAGCACAGCTGTCTTCCGTCTGAAAAGCTTTCTTCGTCCGTGTCAAGTACATTCTTTGTTTTGATGGTTTTCACCCTTTTTTTTTCTGCTCTTTTTTTGTGTGGTCGACGTACATCCCATATGTCTTCCCAGTCATTTGATCATCTCAGAGATCAAGAGCGGCAACGAGCGCGCTCTGAACTCGGCTGAACCTGGGACCAAATCACCAGAGGCCGAAGGCACGGCCGTGGTGGCGCTGGTGGTGAGCCGCTTGGCGCTGCTGCTCGTCGCGCTTCTCAGCGGTACGCTTAGCAGCGGCAGGCTGGGTAGGAACAACAGAGACGGTCTGCGTGAGAACCTGAGTAACAGCAGCAGAAGGGCAAGAGCTCTGGGTGACAGTCACGGTGACAGCAGAGGGGCAGCTTCCCTCGTCGCCGACGCTGTCGCCGACGCTGCCGCCGGCGCCAGCTCCGGCACTGGGGAGAGCGGACTGAATGGTGGTGGCGACGGCGTCGGTCTGAGAGGGCTGGAGGGTTATCACGCCCGTCAAATCACTCAAAGTGACAGTAATCAGCGAGACAGGTGGTTGAGTGGGAGCCGAAGGAGGTGCAGTAATGTACACCGTAGTCAATCGCGGAGGAAGGCCGCTCTCAGCAGGCAGGGTCGAAGTCAGGGCCGAAGTGGACACCTCGGTCTTGGCCGGGGCAGAGGCAGTACCAATGGCGGTAGGTTCGATAGTAATAGTAACAATGGACACCCGAGGAGGCTCGCTTCCTTTGGCGGGGACGGTCATGGTAACGACAGAGGTGATGGGCTCAACCGGCTTCTGAGGAGGCTGGGAGATGGAACCAGAGGCAGCGGCAGACTCGGAGGCGGCGCCCTCGACGGTCTTGGTGATAAAGACAGTGCTGACCCGGGGAGGGAGGCCGCTCTCGGCAGGCAGAGTAGTAGTCTCAACAGCGGATGTGACGACGGAGCCAATTGCCTGGGAAGCAGAGCCCTCAGAGCCCTCGAGGGTCTTCGTGATAATGACCGTGCTAACCTGGGGAGGGAGGCCGCTCTCGGCAGGCAGGGTGGTCTCGACAGCAGAAGTGACGACGGAACCGACTGCCTCAGAGGCAGAGCCCTCAGAGCCGCCAACGGTCTTAGTGATGAACACAGTGCTGACACGGGGAGGGAGGCCGCTCTCAGCAGGCAGAGTAGTCTCAACAGCGGATGTGACGACGGAGCCAATTGCCTGAGAAGCAGAGCCTTCCGATCCCTCAAGGGACTTCGTAACATAAATCGTGCTCACGATGTTGCCGCCAGTGGCATCGGGGATAGTGGTGACGACGGCTGAAGTGATCACAGCGGAGCTGGCAACGGCGTCGGCAGAGCTGACCACTTGGGAAGCCGCAGGAGGAACATCAGCAGTCTTGGTGATGTAGATCGTGCTGACGATCTGCCCGCCAGTAGAATCAGGAACGGTAGTCACCATGGCCGAGGTAGTGAGGGAACCGACAGCCTCAGATGCAGAGCCACTAACAGCCTCAGACTGAGAAACAGCAGGGAGATCAGCAGTCTTGGTGATGTAGATCGTGCTGACGATCTGCCCGCCGGTGGCGTCGGGGACAGTAGTCACCATAGCTGAGGTAGTGAGAGATCCGACAGCCTCTGAAGCAGAGCCGCCAACAGCCTCTGAAGCAGAGCCGCCAACAGCCTCAGACTGAGAAGCAGCAGGGAGATCAGCAGTCTTGGTGATGTAGATCGTGCTGACGATCTGCCCGCCGGTGGCGTCGGGGACAGTAGTCACCATAGCTGAGGTAGTGAGAGAGCCGACAGCCTCTGAAGCAGAGCCGCCAACAGCCTCAGACTGGGAGGCAACGGGGACCTCAGCAGACTTAGTCACATACACTGTCGAGACTATCTGTCCGCCAGTTTCGTCCGTGATAGTGCTAAGGACGGCAGAAGTGATAACGGCAGAGCTGGCGACAGCATCGGCGGAGGAGACGACCTGAGAAGCCTCAGGTGAACCAGCAGAGCGAGTAACGTAGACCGTAGAAACAATCTGTCCGCCAGTGGCATCAGGAATAGTGGTGACGACGGCCGATGTCTCGGGAACGGTGGGAGTCTGAGCAGGAGGAGCACCGGGAGTTGGGATGCCAGTCACGAAGCTCACTCCTCCGGTTCCAACGGTGGCACCGGCTCCAGGGGGAAGGGTGGTGGTGGTGATGATGCTGCCGCCGTCGTCAATGCTAGTGGGGACGCTGCCGCCGCTAGTGGCAGGAGTATCGGGGACAACGACAGTCTGAGTGATGGTTGTTGGCACAGAGACGGTGACGGTGGCGGTGTTCGCGGCGTTCTTGCAAGCAATAAGCTGCGTCTGGCACTGGGTGACGGCGAAGTTCTGTCCGGCGACGCTCTGGCACTGGGTGAACTGCATGTTACAGGCAGCAGAGCAGGCAGACTGGAACTGGCCAAACTGCTGACCGCCGACCTTGAAGCCACCCTGCTCGCCTTGCTGAACGGCAGGCGGCGCACCACCGAGACCCGAGATGAAGTTGAAAAAGGTTTGCTGAGAGATGATGATGATCTTGGGCTGCCGGATCAGAGTCACCGGCTCTTGGGTCTGCGTCTTCACGCTGGTGACAACATCCGTAACAGTAACATTGTTGGAATCGGTGGTGGTGACGGTTGAGACCTCGGTCAAGGTCGTGACGCTGGGAACCGCCGGGATCGAGGTGTTGAGGAAGATACCGCTGGAAGAGGCGGGACCGGCACCGCCAGTGCCCGTGACCGACGGGGCGGGACGGATCGAGATGCTGGTCAAGACGGGCTCAGGCTCGGCCTGACGCTTATGCTGGCGGGCGAGGCCGAGCTCTGCCAAGAGGCAGACGAGAACAGCGGATTTGGGCAACATGGCGAAGGATCGTGAAGGGCTGTTGTCTAAGATAGCGGTTTGCGAAGTTTTTCGAGTCGGATCGGTTTTGGTTTTGGAAGGAATGGACAGAAGCGAGGCCCTTCAAGGGTTGAACGGGCGACTAGCACCGGGAAGAGAATGACGAAGTTCAAAGAGAACGAAAAAGAAAGAACTGGTAAGAGTGCACCAAGGTTGGAGAGCTGAGGCTGCTGAAGCAAAAAGAGATTCGTCGAGAAACGGGAAACCCATCCATCTTTAAAAGCATTCGTGCCTTACGCCAGAGGCAGGAGGCTCTCTCATGCCAAGCACCACAACCTTCGATAAATCGGGTACACGCCTCCTGAACCAAGCCTACTAGCCTGCCGTAGGACGGGCTGACCATCAATTCGGGTTAGCTATCGTGAGACGTTCGGGCAGATGGCGGGTCCAGGGTAGGGGGATGAGCTAGCTTATCGTCGTCTAGTGTTTACGATACTAAGAGAGGGGTGGTGGAGGCAGTGGAGGAAGGAGACCGGGGGCGCGACGGAGGTTTTTCCCTGGCAGGATCACCAAGTGACAGATAGGAGCAGGCTGACCGTTGGCTTCCCTTCATGTTTCCTGAACAGTCGACGTAAAGGCTGAAGGCGCCGTTGGTTAGAACGACGGGGGTCGACGGAGGAGATCCAGAATGACATGGGTATGGCCCTCGGGCCTCAATACCTGTGGCCTCCTTCGACGGAGGTGAGTGCGTAAACGGGGTGATTAAACCGAAGGCACGTCCTATAGCAGACTTAACAGAATGCGCGTCATCTCTGCCCTTATAGTGATATCGTAGCGGAGCTCAATAACTGAGTTTATGGGTAATGAGACGTCTTGCGGAATGCAACAGCAACTGTAGATCCAAATGTTTAGGCCACAATGAAGACTTCATTCGTATGACATGGAAACGCATTGCAGCTCACAATGATCTCCCCGTAGCGCTCCCGAAAGATCGACAACTGTCTGCCGTCCTCTGTCCTGCCGTCTTTCTCCTCCCTTATTTTCTCCGAGCCGTGCCTGAGAAAGCCCCCACACAAACGAGAAACGAGGCTATCTCGACCATCTAAATAAGGCAGGCAAACCCCCCATTTCGTTAGGGGAAAACGGTGGACTTTGTGGATTTGACGGAAGAGAGGGAATTCAAGGGAAGGAGAACCTGAGCAAAAACTTCTTTGCTCAGGGGAGCCGCTTGAACGTCTGAATTTCTGATCCAATAACATCAAGCTTGAAAGAAAGCTCTGCGTGTTTGCTGCATAGCAGTCCAAGGAACCAGCTGGAGGGCAGGAGATGTCGGACGGAGGCTCAGGGGCAGCGATGTGGAGGAGTTGAGGTTCACTTTGAGTGCCAAGAAGAAGGGGGATGGATGGAAGCGGTGTCCCCTTTGGTGGTTGATGGTGGTAGGTTGACGTCGGGATATTTCCGCCAGAAGGGGGGGGGGGGGGCGCATGATTTTCGCGGGGGGAAGGGAGGATCAATCGGACGTCGCCGCCGTGACCCATCGGATAATTACAGCCAATCGGGAGGGATTATGTCTCCTGCCGTGATTATATAATACGAAGCTAAGCCCCTCTTGGTCTGTTTGAACTTTGAAGATGCCAGCGGCGGCTCCAACCCTTTTCATCCCAAACATGGTTCGCCCCCTTGACCTGGCTGTTCCTGTTTCAGCTGATCTTCCAAAGGGGAAACTCACCCTCGTCCCAACTCCCCTTTCTGTGGCTTCTCGTTCCAACGGAAAATGCCCAGGGGTCGCTATGTCCACTTAGCGCAAGTCGAGATCCACGTTCCTCGATTTTGTCACCGACAACCCCGGTCGAACCCATCCACACACACACCCGATTCTTCCGTCTGATGTCATTTCGTCCGACTCCCTGGTCCTTGAACCCCTGCACCGGTTTCACAAAGGCTAATTGCAGGAGGCGTCTTTCGTGCAGACTTGGGACGATTGTGGACTTCACGCAGCCAGCCCTTTCGTGATTTCTCCGATGTCATAACACCGATCCTGTCGAATAGCATAGTGATATGCCGGAGAGATTAGACTTGAGGGAGAGTCGCAGCCAACGATTTACTTTCGGACCTCTGGCTTCATCAACCCCTCGCTTTTGCCATGGTCTATCACGTCAACCACCAAGCCCTCCCGCCAGCTCTCTTATGATCATCAGCACGATGTTGCTATGATCCGCAGCACCGCGACACGTCAGTGTAATAAGGTCTGGCTTGTGCGACCCATGCTGGAGATCGCAGAACTCACTCCACCGCTCGGTTTCGACGGTCTTCCCCAGTTTAAACAATTGATTGTTTAAGATTACGGCAGGGGCCTTACAGAATTTGTACGAGACTGCTCTTGTAGCATCATCCTAGAAACGGTGGCCTCCGCGAGCTGGACTACGAATCCTTCCAGTGTCTCGTGGCACTCCATCACGCCAGCTCCATGATGGAAGGCTGGGTCTTTCTTTTTCGTGAATACGACCTCTTTCGACCCCTGGAGAGTACCCATACGTGGAGCGGTTTTCTCTCTTGTTCGGTCCCGATCCGGAAATGCTATCGGTTGGCGGCTCATCAGCTCCATTAGCTGCTAGAGTACTTGCATGCAGCATGCCGAGAAATCAACCGGCCATTCATGACGATTATATAAGGCTTACCCGAGGGCAAGTGTGCATGTCCCGGATATCCAAGAGGTTGATTAGACCGCTGCCGCCCATGCTCGGGTCACATCTTGATGTTGCCGTGGGCAAGCAGCGCCACCATCGCCGGCGCTAAGCTCAGGTTTCCTTGGCTTTGGCTTTGGTCTGCCACGTAGCTTGGATGAACTACACTGGACCTTCAGACAGATTCTGCTTCGTCTGAACCTGCAATTACCCTGATGATAACAGCACTAGCGGCTACAGCAAACAGGGTCTATGGCGATAACTAAGCTCATGGTGCAGCGATAGAACACCCGCAATATATTCCCTCACGTCTTCCCAGCCCGTTTGTGGAAACAAGCGGAGGTTAGTCCGAACGTCATGCGACCGCCACCATCATATTTAGCATTGCGGGAGATTGTCTAGACCGCGCGACGTCGTACTTTTGAAGCCATCAGCCCTGCTGGAAAGCCAGGCCCCGACTTGAGCGCGCCAAAGCCTCCTGAATAATGGGGCCCGTCTTCTGCCACCACTCGGGGAGTCTGGGGATAGAGCATGAACTAAGAGTTGGGGTGCCGCTGTGCCCTTTGACGATCTGGTCTGGAACCTCCGCTACTGGTGCGGCATTTTTGCGAGGGGGCTCTCAAAGAGACACAGCCTTCTATTGCATCATTATTCGATCTCGACCCGCTCGGGATGCCGTCGTGTACGGTACTTTAGTGGCTAAGGTTCTTAGCATCAGGCGTCGACCGTCCTGCCATCTTGAATGGCGCGATCCACTTCACGCCATAATCGGTATCCAGGAACAGACCATCTCCAGCTCCGTGGTATGTGTTGCTACTTAGAAGCGAAAGATGAATGTACTCAAACTCGGCCACCTTCCAAGCCGTGTGAACAATTGTCGATAGTGACTGCTTCCACCGCTCCTAGTGCGTTGGTTCTTGACACGGTCACCCCCTTGTATGAGCTGGTACGACCTTGGCCTGTTCATGACTGGTCGTTCCAGTACGACTTAGCGCAGTTGGGAGGATAGCGTTGCTCCGCAGGCTTGGTGATTGATGGTAAACACGAATCGCGGAGAGAATGCCTGTGTATGTTTTTTGCCAAGAAAAGTGTAGATCTATGAAGGGAGAGCTAAGCTAATACGAAGAAAGGACTCTGCCAGACTTTACAACATGGCGGCAGCTTTGGTTCACTGGTATGAATGCGATGTGTGGACAGTACCTAGAAACCCTACCTTCGTCACAGCTAGAGCTGTCTGAGATAGCAGAGTATTTTCTTAAGGAACTTTCTCTCCCTCCTTCGTAATCACGAAGATGCTCAGAGTGGTCTGTCAAGTATTGAATAGTTGAAAAGCAGAGGGTTTGATGCTAGGGGCATTCAATGTATCTTACGTTGAAAGCAAGAAAGAGCGCCAGACACCGGTCGAGGATAGTTGGAAACATTTTTTTCGAATTCATCGCTCTTTTGCCGCCCGGGAAATAGTCTCTCAGGAAAGAAAATCCCAGTAGTGAAAACGCACAGCTAGAAGTTTGCTAAGCTTGACTGATCAGTTGGGTGTCCTAGATAACTTGTCATTGGGGACTACTGATTCAGCGGCCGTTGAGCTTGGATGGCTATGGCTTCCTTGGGTTGATCATTCAAACGCCTAGTATTCGTGATCTTGAAGAAGGTGACACAAAGAACATTACTGCAATCCAAATACAAGATGCTATACCATTTACTGCCTAACTCTCAGCTGAACCTCGAAATCTTCATTATATGCAGTGCCACCTACCACCACCAATCTTCCAGCCCGCTTCATATCAAAATCGAATCGACGGACCACCTAGAAATGATACAGATTAGCATGGTACATGGTACGCCTCGATGAACTCACCTCTGGAAGCAATTTGTACATCTCCATGGTCGCTACGTCCTTCCCCAAACAAACCCTCGGCCCAATCCCAAAAGCAAATATGCAAGCCTCCATCTCACTGATGGTCTCCTTCGTGTTTCCACCAACCTCACCTTCCAACCATCTCTCCGGCCGAAAAGCTTCCGGGTCCGGACCGTAAAGCCGCGGATCCCGCTGCACTACGTACGCGTTCGCCGTCATCTCCGTCTCTGCCGGCACCCAGGTCCCGTCTACGACTTTCCCCCCGGCCGGTGCCACCCTTGCGAAGAGATTCGTCGCCGCAGGATGCAACCGGATTGACTCCTTGATGCACGCCACGAAGAACGGAAGATGTGCGCGCGTCTCCTCGTACTGCACCGTCGCGCTGAGATGACCTGCCGCGTCGGCCGATGCAATCTCGGCGCGGGCACGAGCGAGGGCCAGCGGGTGAGTGATGAGAAAGCGGAGAGTGCTTCCGAGGGTGGTTCCGGTTGTGTCGGCGCCGGCTTGGATTAAGAGCGTGACATGTGCTCGCTTCTGGGAAGCGGTAAGTGGTTTTCCGTCAAGTCGGGCTTCGAGACAACTGCTAGGTGTTAAGTTCGACATTCTGGAGGAGCACCATTGCGCAAATAGGCTTACAGCTGCATGAAATCTGGTTTCTCCTGTGCATACCCCTCCTCCTCGATCCGCCTCTCCCTCTCGGAAACCTGCCTGTCGGCCTGGGCCATCAGATATCCCATGCCGACGTCGTCGCTCGAGCTCGGGAGAAAGTAGTGCCCCCACCAGACCCTCGCGACTCTATCGCGCAGCCAGCCAAAGCGGTTGATGAATCCAAACGAGAAGAGACCTTGGCGCCAGCTCTGAAGCATATGGCGCTCGTCGCGGCTGTTTGTGACGAAGCCCCAGGGGTCAGTGAACGAGACCATCGTCATGATGTCGGCGGCGAATTCGCTGTCATAATCGTATTATTAAGAGACAAGGTGATGTGTGAGGAAGACGGGAACGTACGCGACTTTGTCGGAGAGGACCACCGTCTCGTTTCTCTCGGCAAATTCAGACATTCGGCGGACGAACAGTTGGACGTGGGCGTCGAAGCGCGGTTCCCAGTTTTTCTTGAGGCCGCCGATGGACCACTGGCTGGTGTTAGTGGGAAGTTCTAGGAAGACAGGGAGAATATACCTGAGGGCCGCCGAGGGCTTTCCGTAGGGACTTGTGGGCATTGCCATCAAGGGTCGTGAAGAGGTGCGGTGGCCCCAAAGAGCCCGTGCCGTAGAAGCGGGTTTTGGTGTTGCATTTTGGATCGCAATAGATGTCCTTCAAAGCGGCAGTTTGGGGGAAAAGCAGTAGGGTTGGCGCGACGCGAATTGGTTTATCGGCTTGATTCGTTAGCGAAGCTCGATTGTGAAGCATGGCATCAGGTGGGACTTACTTCCGTATTATTTTGATAGCAAAAGCATCCATTGAGGCTCAAGTTTGAGAACAGAAATGAGAGCGTGGGTTATTGAGAATGATGCGGCATACCATGGTCCGTGATACTTGGAAAGAGGATGGAAGTAGAGGTTGTAGATTATGCGGAAGATGAGAGCAAGGCAAGCTGCAAGAACAGCAACACCTGCGATCGAACTCGCGGATGGTATTTGGATGCTTGTTAAGGCCATGTTTCTACAGCTCACTGGAGGCCGATTTGGATTCACAATATAAAATAAATGCCTTTCTTCGAGGGATACCGCGAGGACGACGGCAATGGCCAGGAGAACAAATGGAAAGAAGCTTATCCCGAGTTCTCTACCTAGAGCAACTGACCGCCCATTAAATAAGACTGTCGCTTTAGTAGGACTATGCCAAGTATATTTCCGTATTGCCTCGACATGCAGAGAAAATCTCACCTGTGTTCTTCCAATGGCACTTCTCCTGACGGAGATTATCAGTCAGCATAGGGTCTCATTACCATACCGTGTCCGCAGCTCATTGCATGATGTGGTGACGACGCAGGAAAACTGCATGCTGTGATGCTACGTCCTGTAGTCCGGTGCGGAACACACAGTAAATCCAACCTGAGCGATTGGCCAGGATGATATGCATGACATGTAAGCGGCGCGGATCTGCCCGCACGAAGCCGCAAATGTACAGACGATCGACAAGCTCGTGATTGTAACGTCTCTCTCGCTTGTCAATGGGAATTATTCCACCTGACAACTGCTCAGACAATGGGACACTTCACGAGCTATTCGCGGGGTATGCTCCTCGACTCAACTGGCGGAATAATATCTGAGTAAAAACACGGACATGGAGATCCAGATTTCTCAGACCAAATGTTGGAAACCTCATCCAGTCGTTCACCACATTAAGTATGCCAACGGTCTTTGTATTACCCACCCCACGGTGTGGTGTTGCATGACTTTTGTCCAAGAGTCCAGGCAGCATTGCACCTATCAGTCATCACAATCGTCGTGCTTCCCAAGTTAATGTGTCTCTAAACTAAACAGTTGTAACGGAATATGCAGCTCTCATTATTAATGTCTACCATATGATACGTATAGCAGCAGAGTACCGTCCTCATTCCACTCCTCATGCCATGATCACTCTGGCTGCCTTACCAAAAACCTAGGTAACTCTGCGGAACCTGAGAACCTTTCCAATTGAAATCTTTGAGGGTCGTGTCATTCTTTGGCCTGGATTACCCAATTAGTCGTCTGGAATGCGCAGTTAGTTGAACGAAAGTGACATCTTAGTAAGCCTCGGAAACATTTCGTCGACTTCCAGGACGAAACAAACCGCCCAAATTCCACCTCAATCCCGTCGAAGCCTTTTCTTGTTGATCACACTTCTCCATTCATTTTTGTCTCGATTGAAGATCTTCTCAGAAGCCCTCACGAATCTGCAGCCGACATACCCGGCCATACGCCTGGAGACTATCACCATGGATTCCATCCCTTCCAAAACCCTCAAGATCTCCCCCGCCATATCATACAAATACTACTTTTCAAAGCCTGCAGCTCTCAGCTTTCCTACCGTCTTCTTTCTCCACGGCTTTCCATCCAGCGCCTCCGACTTTGCCCCACAGGTCCAACATCTCGTGGCCCCTGGATACGGCGTAATCGCGCCGGATCTCCTTGGATATGGCGGGACCTCGAAGCCAGATGATCCTCGGGAGTATGTCTGGCGGGCGATGAGTGGACATATCGTCGCCATCCTGGACGCAGAGGGCGTGGATGCCGTCGTCGGCGTCGGCCATGATCTCGGATCGTGGTTCCTCAGTCGCTTGTACCACTTCTGTCCCTCTCGTCTCCAGGGTCTGTTATTCTTGGACGTTGGTTACTCTGCCCCCGGTCAAAAGTTCGACGTCGAGATGATCAACCGCATGACGAAGGAAATGACTGGCGACGAACGATTCCGGTACTGGGACCTGTTCACGGATGCCGAAGGGGTTGCGTTGATGGATCAAAACGTCGAGAGCGTCGTCTCTCTGATGCATGCATCCCCCGAAGTCATGGCTGCAAACCTCGGGCCTGCCGATAAGGCGAGGGAGTGGGTTGCCGCCGGCCGTGTTGCCCAGATGACTTCTGCTGATGACGAGGACGGTCAGTATTTCCAGGAAAAGGTGGCCATGTTTAAGGAGGGAGGATGGACCGGTCCAGCGAATTGGTACAGAGCTTTGAGGGATAACCTGTCGTGGGACGATGAGAAGAACATGAATCAGGAGCTTGAAGTCCCGGTGTTGGTCATAGGGTGCGGCCGTGACGCGATGACTTTACCAGGGACGCAGGATCAAATGACAAGACCTTGGGCGAGAGCTGGATATCGATACGAGATTCTTGATACGGGTCACTGGGCTATGAATGAGGATCCGGAAGGGACCAAAAAGTTGCTAGAGGAATTTCTGAGATCCATGACATGAGTTTCCGAGAAATCAGCTTGTTTCGAAGTTCTTCAGAACAGTTTTCAAATATTTAACGGAATAAGGTCAGGATGTTGCAGATGTGCAGAAGCTCGGTTTGCCGGCAATCAAGAACCCAGCCATGTAAAAATGCACAAATCCCCTATGTTGTTGCATAAGCCACCACCCCACTGCATAAAATCCCTTCACAACCCGACCCCATAGCTCCGATCCTGGCCGACCGACCATCCATTTCGTCACTGATCCGTCTGGGGACGCACGCGAGCGAGAGACCCTTGACGCCTCCATCCGCTCCCTCTCACTTCCTTCCAACCTTTCGACCCTCATCTCGTTCATGTTGCCGCGCTTCAGATGACAACCGTCTTGCCCGTCTTGCTGCCCCAATTGACCTCCACTAGTTCAACCGTTCAGACGCCGGTGGAACCAGAGAAAGTATGAGGCATGCTCCTCCGCCGGCTCACACCCGCAGCGGCCCGTCCCCTCCGCTCCGGCGCGATATCACCCCAAGCGCTGCAGCTTCGGGCTCGCGCCTTCACCACCACGCGCGACCTTCGAGATGACGGTGCTTCCGCGAATCATTACGAGACCCTGAAAGTGTCGCACAATGCCTCGCCCGCCGAGATCAAGAAGTTAGTGGCCCGCCAGATGCCGCCTGTCTAGGGGATTGAGACAGGAAGCTGACGATCCCCCAGATCCTTCTACGCCCTCTCCAAAACGCACCATCCAGACCATAACCCCAACGACCCGAACGCCTCCCACAAGTTTCACGCAATAGCGGAAGCATACTCCGTGCTCGGCACACCGGCGAAACGCTCAGCCTACGACCGCTCCCTCCCCTCGACCTCGTCGCACGCCCACAGACGCGGCTCCTACCACAGCACGGGTCCTGCCGGTGGGCGTCCCGCCTCGGGTCTCTCTCGGCGGCGCGCGACCTTTCGCGGTCCGCCGCCGAGCTTCTACCGGTCTGGAGGATGGGGAGAGCAGTCCGCCAAGCGGAGGGCCGCGCACGAGGGGAATAACAGCCCCGGCGCAACGGGCGCGGAGCGGGAGCGCCCGGGGATGGGGTTCGGGCAGGATCCGTATTCGCATACGCAGAGCGCGAATGTGCGACACTTTGATCGGCAGGGACACACGAAGACGCAGGCGCGTCAGGATTCTAGGCGCACGCACAGGATCAACGGGCACGAGGTCTCTATAGGGCCACAGGAGACGTCCGCGGGAGCCTTTTTGGTCGTGAGCGGCATTTTGTTCTTCTCGTTCTTCATCCCCTACATGTTGTTTGTTGGTCCTAGGAAGAAGGATAAGAAGGCGCAATAGGTAGACCTTGGGAAGAAGCTTAGACACACACAAGTCCCGTATAGATACGAATCTCACGATCAAGTTACTTCACGATTGTCACGCATGAGTCCCGGTCGATCAGACTCAATTACTCCCCGAACTAATCTAACACTAGACAGGAGCCTCCCGAAAACGCGGCCGAGATTAGATTGAAAACTTTTCATCGTCAAGAATACATGTAAGTGAAAACGGCTTAGCCCTCGAAGGTGAAGCTGGCACCGAGCTTGTGGGTAGCCTGGTCGAGCTTCTGGGTATCAAAAGAGGCACCAAGACCCAGGGTAACACCCTCGCGGAGGAGAACGTTGTAGGCGAGGGCGGCAACACCGTTGTTGTTGACCTTGAACTGTACGCGGAGTCTCGTCAGAAGTCTGCTCCTTCAGCAGTAAATGGGGTATGACAAACCTTGGCGAAGGAGACGGGGTCGATGCGGTACTTGCTGGCGACCTCGAGACCAACGTTGTTGCCGGCCTTGGAGTTCCAGGTAGCCTTGGCACCGGCCTCAACCTGGCTGTTGACCTTGTGGTAGTAGGAGGCAGCAAAAACGCTCAGGTTGTCGCTGGCAGTGATGGCAGCAGAGTAGCTGGGGGCCTGGTAGCCGACGGCGGCGGCGTAGCCGGTGACGTTGGCCTTGTTGACATCGTAGCCGGCGGAGGCACCAGCCAGGAAACCCTCGTGGCCGACGACGGCGTCGATGTTGGCGGTTGGGCCCTTCAGGAGGTCGAAGAAGGCACGGCTGTGGAAGTTGGACTGCTTGAAGGTAAGGTTGAACTTGGCGCCCTTGTTCGCGGGCTTCTCAGCGGCGGCGGAAGGCAGGAAGGAGAAGACACCCTCAGCCTTGAGGCCCTTGGCCAGGCTGTCAGCGAGCTCAACCTTGGTGTCGAGAGCGGCGGCGGTGTTCCATGTCTGGGTAAGGGTCAGGCCTGCGCGATGGTAGAACATTAGTAACTGTGCGAAACCGGGCTGGACGACTGCTCCGAATGTCAACGGGATGCCGTAAGGCTCTCCGTATATTCGACCCAAGCTAAGGCTTAGGTGTTTTAAACGAGTGCGCGTTGAATGACTTTGGGTGGTTGCTGTACCGGTAGCCTTGTCGGAGTATTTGCCCTCGATCTGCGTTTGGAAATATATTGGTTAGCCGAAAGTTGTTTTGGATTGTTGTGACACCACGGTCACCCGAAATATCGCGTCCGGCGACAGAAATGGCGCGACTCACAGCTCCGTTGGTGATCTTCTCGTGGGAGGTCTTGCCGGTGACCTTGAAGGCAACGTTGTTGGGGGTGTTGCTCTTGAGCTCGAAGGTGGTGGCAGAGAGGTGGTAGAAGTCCTTGTTGAGAAGCTATCAAGGGTCCAATGTCAGTTGAGTGATTTATCGTCAAGAATCACCTCGATGAGTAACAGACGCAAGAAGCTCTGCTTTTTTCCCGCCGAGGGTCCGTGAATACCCGATCAAGGGTCTGAGGGAGGGGAGGAAGCGCGTACGTCGTTGGCCGACTTGGCAATATCTCCGAAGTTAGGAACAGCCATTTTGGTTGATTTGAGTGGGAGGACTTTGGGAGTGGAAAATTGAGTTGACAATGGAAAAGCGCAAGAAGTTGACGAGATGCGACAAGCAAAAAGGCGGGTTGCAGGTGTTCTTTCAGGATATGTCCTGCTGCTGGGGGCGGAGCTGTTCGAGAAAATGTTTTGGTTGCATCAATTGGTTGACGGGGATTCCCGGCACAATTCGGTCCGGAGTAGCTTGGTAGGTAGTGACGGAGTGGGCCACACTAGGCCGACTTTGGCGACACGTGGGGGTTGTGCTATTGGTTTGTTGGGATTACAAGAAGCTCAGAAGAGCGATGGGTGGATGCTGTTCGCTGGGGTTTGAAGATGCTTAATGCGACGAGCTGTGTTGCTGGGTTCGTTGCGCAGGGTCGCTTGAGAGGAAAAACGACGACATTTATTGGGAAGAAGTCGAGGCGCGAAGTTCCTGTGTTCAGCACACAAAGAAACCTGCTGGAGAGGAAAGCAACAAAATATGGCTGTGGCTTCCCATCTCACATTCTTTTTACTCCTGCGCCCATCTGCAGGTCTTCCTTTCCTTTCTTGGGGCCTCACAGGATGTGGAATAAGGTAGTCGGGTTCAGTCGCTGCGGTTGACCTGAACCAATCATTCGCTCCGCAATTTGAGGGTCCGGTTCCGGGCAATCAATCACTGTCGCACACGAAGCCTGGACAAGTGGTTCCTGACGGGGAATTGAGATTGGGAAAGGGCTCAAGGATACCAAACATTCGACCCCAGGAAAATAGTCTGCGATGGGCAAGGTCCTTCTTTGCTGGCCGAGGGGTTCTCAGGGGTTTTACACATGACCCCTGGCTTCTCATCAAAAAGGCCACGGCAAACCGTATTGCAACAACCACGGACGGGAAACAACATCACGAAGGTTCAATTGCATGCATGAATCGACCCATTTGAGACTCTAAATCTTCGTTGAGCTCTACCTAACCCAACCCAGGACGCCTCTACCTTAAACCGCCCGCATTGACGTAAATTGCGAGGATACAGGTATCTCCCTACTACCTTAATTGCCCCTTTATGCCTCTTCGTACTTTTGCTGGTGAATGGAAATGGCTCTGTCATGCAACGGGTCAGTAAATGCCAAGGCCCTCCTCTCGAGACCGGGTTTGATGTGACTCACCTGCCACTGGGGTCCGTCTGCTTGGACCAAGTGGGGGTCCAGCGCATGACCGTGGAAGCGCAGTGCGGCGGGAAGTGCTCGTCGAACATAAGACGGTACCAGTAGCTGTCAGGTAAAAAAAAAAAGGTCAGCGCATCGTTCAGCACAGAGTAAGGGAATATTGCTGGCACGTACGCCTCCTTGGTGTCGGGAATGTCATCGCCCCACTCGGGCTTGGGGTTCTTCATCATCTCATCCGTCACCTGGATCTCGGCGTTGTCCTTGAGAGCGTCAATCCACCCGTAGCCGACACCGTCCGAGAACTGCTCCTTCTGTCTCCACAAGATCTTCTCCGGGAGATACGGCTCCGCCGAGGGGTCGTCCGAGGTGTCGAACGCTTTACGCAGGATGTACTTTTCGATCTTCTCTTTGGTGATCATCTTGTCCGCGGGGTCGATGTTCATGCACGTCTCGAGGAACTGGAGATAAAGTCAGCACATCTCCTGAATTCAGATTCGTCCACTTCACTCACCTCCTTGTCCAAAAAGGGCACACGGGCCTCAAGACCCCAAGCGGAGGTCGACTTGTTGGCACGCAGGCAGTCTGCAAGATGCAGGTTCTTGACACGGCGGACTGTCTCCTCGTGGAACGCCTTCCTGTCCGGAGCAGCATGGAAGTAGAGGTAACCGCCAAAGATCTCATCACTTCCCTCACCACTGAGTACCATCTTGATGCCCATGGCCTTGATCTTACGGGAAAGGAGGTACATCGGGGTAGAGGCACGGATAGTGGTAACGTCGTATGTTTCGAGGTGGTAGATGACGTCGGACAGAGCGTTAAGACCGTCCTCGATCGTGAAGGTCATGACGTGGTGCTTGGTGCCGAGGAACTTGGCCACCTCAAGAGCAGCCTTGTTGTCGGGTGATCCAGGCAGACCAATGGAGAAAGAGTTGAGCTGGGGCAGGTAGGTGACCGTCGACAGCTTGTTGTCGTCGTCGATACCGACCATGCCATCACCGGTCTCGGGGTTCTCAGTCATAGGAAGTGCGCCTCCGTTGGCGTCGAGGGCCGCCTTCTTCAGACGCAGAGTCTCTCTTTGGGCAATTGAAGCGACCAGACTGGAGTCGAGACCACCGGAAAGCAACACGCCGTAAGGGACTTCAGCCATAAGTCTCTTTCTGACCGATTTCTCCAGACTTTCGCGGATAGCCTTGAGGTCGACAGGAGCGTCGGGAACCTTGGCAGGGTCCCACCAGCTGGGCTGGTAATATCTTGTGGTCTTGCCGGTGGCAGAGTCGTAAACGTGGCCTGGAGGGAAGGCCTCGATCTTGTCGCAGACGGAATGGAGGCACTTGAGCTCAGAAGCAAAGTAAACGGCATCGGGCTCTTTTGAGGACCAACCCTGGTAGAGGGTGGTGATGCCGATAGGGTCGCGAGCGGCGATGGTGCGGTCCTTCTTCTTGTCGTACAGAACCCAGGAGAACATGCCATCGAGGTGCTTCGGGGCGTCGATATCGTACTCCTCGTACTGTTATGCTCCGTTAGACTGTCATGTCTGTCTGATTGCGAACGCGTGACTCACCAAAGGAATGACGACTTCGCAGTCAGAGCCGGTCTTGAAGTTGTACTTGTGCTTCAGAGCCTTGCGGATCAGACGATGGTTGTAAATTTCTCCGTTAACGGCGAGAATAATGCTCTCGTCGTCATTGATAAGGGGCTGGGCGCCAGACTCTGGAGGCGCGGTCAGCCAATTAACTACTGAGGGTTGATCGAGAGTGACTTACCGACGCCGACAATGCTGAGACGCTCATGGCACAGAACTACGCAGAACGGCCAGTTAGTATAAAACTAGATGCTTTGATCGCGATTGGCATACTCGTGTGGTTGGCAATAACGTTGCCGCCTGAGTTGACACGGTGGTTAGTTTTCTACTTTTGCGACCAACCTCGCGGTGACTCAGAACTCACTCCAATCGGGACCGCGGTGACGGATACTGTACGGTATAAAGTCAATTGATGCGCCAAAACCTCTGGGATCGTTCTACTTACGCCTTGGCCAGCTTCAGGGCCGTCGGCTTGAATTTTTGGACGTCGGGGTGACTGCGCGCAAATAATCAGCGTCGTCCTTCAAAAAATCATGGCGGGGTTGGATTTTGGAGGGGGAACTCAATTGCCCCTCCACCGCGCCGATGTAGGCGACGTACCGGTGACAGGCGAAAATACCACACATGTTTGCGGTCTCGAACTGCTCTTGGGTATAGGTTTGTGTTTGGAAGAAAAACCACAAGCTCGAGATCCGAAAGCTAAAAGAAGAGCCCCGGCAGAATAAATACGGAGCAAAGAGGTGGGAGGCGGACGGAGGAGAGTGGGAGCGGAACGAATTATGACTCTTCTTGCGCTTCCACCCGATTTTTTTATTTTTATTTTATTTTATTGTTTTATTATGGCTCGGTTTGCCGCAACGGCTTTCTCCTGACACAATGGCACTCCTTGCCCCTAGCAAGCAACCCGATGAGCCCTGGCGCATGCCGTCCCTACCTTAGGTAGGCCGTCGATAAGATAAGGTACTCCGAAGTTGCCTCTGCCATTTTGGTTCGGCTTCAAGAAAAAGAATTTGTCTACAGTAACTTACACCCGCACGATACGCTAATCTAAGACGCCGCGCTAGTGTGACGCAGCTGTCCCCTGGGCCGATCTCGGCTTCTGCGACAGTTGGTGTCCTGGCCACTCAGAATCCAACAGTCTGCTAATTACCTAACCTGCCCGACTGATAAGAAACTCAAACCCCCCTGGCCGACCAACAGGACCGCGAGCCGGTGTGGTGCTGACGGCAACACCTTCCAGTATGCAGTTGCGAGAGCGACAACGGATGGAGACTCGCCGCAGGCTGGTTACGATGGTCCTGAAGGGAGATGTGTTCTCAGCACCAGGAACGCGTGTCGGAAGTGTGCATC
The DNA here is from genome assembly GCA_036785495.1 of Colletotrichum neosansevieriae. Classification (NCBI taxonomy): domain Eukaryota; kingdom Fungi; phylum Ascomycota; class Sordariomycetes; order Glomerellales; family Glomerellaceae; genus Colletotrichum; species Colletotrichum neosansevieriae. The sequence goes on along the minus strand of JAVHLV010000040.1, from coordinate 187,117 downwards.
TTTGGTAATGCGCCCGCTCCCATTGACTTCGACAGATTTACTCGTCGCTACACGGTACCGTCACGGTTCCAGGTATTTGGTGCCAAGCAAAGCTATGGTGGAGACAGGCTCCTCCGAATCTAAGCCTCCATTGCCCACTTCCGCTCAAGAATATCCACCACGACGGCTGGCGGCGGTTATATGTTGCCTTTTGCTGCGGACCGACGGATGTGATCCAATATGTGAAGAGTCACAGACTCACAGCACGTAGACCGCGCCTTGCATCCTCTACCCAGACATGTCGAGTCGCCTTCCAATTGCCGTCACGCGGTGTACATCTGAGCCCTTCGTAGGTATTTTGTGATGATCCCTTATTCTTTTAAAGCAGACTACGTCTAGGCTCTTCCTGTATTGACCCTCTGGCGTTACCTGCACTCAAATTCCTGGTGTAGCGTCGTCAACTCGTCCAAAAGCAGAGAAGCAAACCTTTTGGTATTCCCTAAACGCCGAAGTCATGTCCACAATACGACATTGAGATCTCGTGACTCTATCTATCCCTTCTAGGGAGCTGGGTTCTCTCTCACAACGCGCTTGATGCGCTTCTCGTATTCCGCCTTGTCCTTCTTAAACAGGCTGTACGCCTCTGCCTGCGCCGGCGACTCAGGGTTGGGATCATCCAGTAGGTTTTGGATTCCGAGCAGAATTTGCTTGACCGTAATGGCAGGTTTCCAAGCCTCCTCTTCGTTCAAGATCGACAGGCAGACTGTGCCGGAGGGGTAAACATTCGGGTGGAACAGAGGCGGAACGAATTTGCCTGTGTATCCTGTGTCAGCTTGAAGACCCGGGCAAAAGATAGTCGAGTAACTCACACTTGGGAGGCTTCGTGGGGTACTCTATTCATCAATCGTCGTCAGCAAAGGCTGTTGAAGTCGAATCCAAGTCAACTTACCCTCAGGGAATGTGATGGTAAGCTTGAACAGTCCACCCTCCCAGATCGTCTTCTCTTTACCGGGGATACCGCAGTCCCAAACCTTCAAGTCGAGCGTTCCTTGGGCATTCCGCTGAGGCTTCGCGAAGAAGCCGAAGGGATGGTCCTTCCGCCACTGCTTGCTGGGACACGTTAGTCGAGATGGTCATGGTTATTTGTATCTCGAAGAATCGTACCGCTCCTCCTGAAGTCTGTTCTGGCAAAGCGCCATCGTGATGTAATTCCCTCGTCGTCAAGTGAGTCTCGTTGTCAACGGCTGAGGTTGTTGTTTCGCTTCGTCGTCACGATGCGATATCCGTGAGTGAGGTTCGGGCCGGCGCTTGGTCGATAATATCTTCGCCCAAAGACGAAGACCTCGGGCGTTGAGGATAGACTGCGGACCACAGCTGGTTGTAGAGTGAGGCAAGGCTGTCGGATTTCGAGAGCGGTGGTTTCTGAAGGTAATCCGTCAGAGAGCGTCCGCCATCAAACCGTCGCTAGGTAAGGCTTGCCTCACTGTGCGCCGGGCCGCCTCAGTTGGAAGGCGGTGGAATTTTTTCGGGGTCGCTGGTAGGTACGTACCTCACGGCTGCCACCGGAAAGTGCGACCTTCAGCTCAGGGCACCTGAAGGGGGGCGACATGCGGGTCGAGTTGACGAATAGGAATGACCCCGCTTAAGCAGTTGAACCACGGCTCGGTAAGTACCTTAGCGCGGGGTGCTGGGAATCTGACGTGGGGCAGATGGACCTGCCCAGATGCAACTGTCAAGGAGCTTCAGGCCCGATTCCTCGGCTTTCATCTGACAGTCTGCCTTTCTGCACGCGTACAAAGCGATCATCCCAGCCCCGTGCGACTTTGCATCTGCTTTCCAGCCCTTTTGCGCTTGTCCGGATTGCCTGCAGCGCTTCTTAGTTCTGGGCTGTCATCGTCGCAGTTCGGCTACGCCCCTGGCAACTCTTTGTCCGACGGTTTCTATATTTCTGGTCAAAGGATCCGTTGGTCCGCGAATCTGGCTGCTCTCTACTTACGCAAACCGCATTTCGTCTCAGAGGAGTATCAATATTGCGCTATCACCATGGAGAAAGAGGCTGCATCGGGCGACTCAGCCAAATCCGACGAGACGAAGAGCGCTGCGCCTGCAGTTGAGGAGAAGAAGCCGGTTGAAGTGATGGACGATGTACCAGATCCCGACGAGGATGATTTGGACGATCTTGATGGTAGGGCTTACTATTTTGATCCTTGTCGGGAATGGAGCTCGTGCTGACTCTGCCAGACATGCTCGACGAGTTTTCGGCGGTGAAGGTGGATGCTAAGAAACCGGACGCGTCAGCTCCTGCTGCTGCTCCCGCAGCCGCTGGACCTGGGAGACTTGCGACGGTTGAAAATGATTTGGAGGACAAGAGCTTGGAAGATATGCTTTCTTCCGATGACTTTGCGAAGCAGCTCCAAGCTGGCATGGCAGATCTGATCGGAGAGCTAGAGAAAAACGTAACATCACCAGGGTTCAAGAAATCATTTAGACCTTACCGACTAACAATCAACTAGCCGGAAATGCAAGCGCAATTCGACGACATGTTTAAGCAGATCAACTCTATGGCGCAAGAGCCCGATTCGTCCCAGCCACCAGCATCAACGTCAACAGCACCACCAAAGCCATCTCCATCTTCTAAGAGCAAGACAGCGGCATCGGATCCTATTGCAGACGGCTCTTTCCAGGAGACCATTAAAAAGACAATGGAGCGAATGCAAGCGTCGGGCGAACAAGCTACGGCTGCGGCTGCTGAATCATCTACAGAAGACTTCCTCGCCGAGATGATGAAGCAGCTTGGCGACGGTAACATGGATGGAGCGGGCAGCGAGGAGGAGTTCTCTAAGATGCTGATGGGCATGATGGAACAGCTTACCAACAAGGAGATCTTGTACGAGCCCATGAAGGAGCTGCACACAAAGTTCCCTGAGTGGCTGGAGAAGAACCGCGACAAGACCCCGGCGGAAGACCTGAAGCGATATGAGGAGCAACAGGCTTTGGTCAAGGAGATCGTAGCCAAATTCGAGGAGAAGACTTACGCAGATTCTAATGCGGCTGATAGAGAATATATCGTGGACAGGATGCAAAAGGCAAGTCCACGGGCATCGCAAGAAATTTCGCGCCACTAACGTTACATAGATGCAAGCCGCCGGATCACCGCCTTCGGACTTGGTTGGAGATATGCCATCGGCACAAGAAGCGTTCAATGCAGATGAAAGCTGCAACCCGCAATAATTGGAATTATCGGAAGCTCACTGCGCGAGATTTCAGCTGTATTCGCAAGCAGCTCATAAGTTCATCTGGGCTCTGTATCCGTACGAGAGCCATTCATATACCATACGCCATCCTTCCTAGTTGGTTAACGCCCGAAGCAATTCGTGATGCCAATGCCATTATTTTCCCAAACTCCAGGATGCAAATACGCCCATCCCTGTCCCAGCCTGAATATACGCAGGTAACTCAAGTCTATCAAGACATATCCATGTCCTGGGACGAGGCATCTGGTTGACTGCTTCCTGCTGATACCAAAGTCATGAAGAGCTCGTCGTAGTCTTCGTCATCGGAAAGATTGTATGGATCTGACTGTGATGATTGCTGTACATTCGAAGATTGGCTGTAGGACGAGAGCAACGCGTCGAGCTCTGCTTGTTCTTCCTGTGCAATTGCATCGACCATCATGTCATCGACGTCATCGGGTGTCTCCGGGACATGGCTCTTAGCAAGAGCCGCAGCATCCTCAATGTCTGCTTCTGAGTAAACCGCATCTCCCTCGAGTTGCTTGGCCTGGAAACGTCGTCGCACATCGCGATCCCAATCAGACTTCAGGAGCTGTGCATCGTTCAGTAACGCCCGCGGGTCACAAGCAACAGCAAAACACTTACAGTGCCCTCCATGTCCCGCCTCTGGTATGTCTTGTCATCCTGGCGCTGCCTGACGTTCTGAAGAAATGCCTTGCGGCGATTCTCCTGCACATCCTCGCGTCTCCGGACTACGGGATTCGGCCTCGTCGATCGCGATGCATACTTGGACTTTGGCGCGGGAATAGGCGAAGACTGTGTTTGGCGGACGGAGTTGTCATTAATGGGGGAGAGTGGCGATGATGCGCGAATCGGTGATGAAGAAAGAGGCGACGGAACAGCAGGCTTGAAGTCGAAGGCAGTCCATTCGTTGAATACGGAGACGGGACCGACGACGGAAAACATGTTGTCTTTCCTGTTCCTCTCCGGCGTTCTGTTCTGTTGCATGGAGTTGGTCGCTAGCAATACCTAGGGTACCGGTGGTGGGATGGAGACGTGTTGGTGTTGGTGCAATGACTACCTAGCAGGCAAACTCGTCGCGGTTGTTGCTCTTGCTTAATTGATAGCTGGACGCGACTCGGACGCGGTCCGATGCCAATTTAGCGCCACATGCGTGTGGCTTGCGTATCAACACGTGAAAATCCACTTAACGGAAGAGACGCCCCAACCGGGCTGTGTGAGGTGACTTCATGCAGTTCAACAACGGCAGGCCCAGACCCTTCCTCCCGGCGGTTCCCGAACGAACACCGAAGCAGGGATCGACCAAGCCGAGCGAATGAAAACGGCGCCGCATAGGCAGTAGACGCCACTGTTCCCAACGATGCCACAGGCGCAGTAGCAACTGGTGGGGAAAAAAAGAGAGAAAAAAAAGGTCTCTGGAATATTGACTGACGACATGATTCCCGTCTAGTTCTGGGTCCTGAGGTCCTCGCCGAGCAATTCACCCACTGGACGACTCCACTATCTGCAGCGATACCGACTACGGCCTCGAGACCACTTTCAAAAACACTGTATCCACGCGACACGTAGAATGACAGTCGCCGCGGACTGTTCTTGCGATCGTCACAGTATTGGCAGCTGGCCAGCGTCCAGATGAAAGCCTTTTCCGTTTTCTCGCCATCGTTGCGCCGGCTCGCCACTCGACAACAATGGACCTGCTCCAGCTGTCGTGCCGGCCCATTGGCACAACCTAGTAGGGCGACGCAACAGAGATTTGCCAACTGCAGCCCTCGTGGGTTTTCATCGACGTCGTCCAGGGCCTCGGCTGGGAAGGCGCCGCCAAAGGGCGGCCGGAAGGGTGGTCGTGTGTTGCTTCTCGCCTCCGGAGGTGGTGCTGCGGCAGCGAGCGTCCTCGCTTTTACGGATGACGTTAAGCATGGTTATGAAGCGACGGAACGTGCTGGTCGGGTTGCTGCTGCTTTAGCAGTATGCATTAATGAGTACGAGAGCCTCTGGACGAAGCCAGATTAGAGTGTTGCCCTGGCTAATCCTGCTGCAGCTACCGAACGACCTTGAATCAACAGGAGAAGATCGAGGATCCCGAGTTCCAGTCGAAGATACTCAAGGACTGTCACCAACGATGCGCCGATCGGACGCTTAAGGTTCTGGAAAAGAATGGTGGCATCTTCATCAAACTGGGCCAGCACTTGGTACGATCCCTTACCGCACACCCTGCTACATCTAAAGCTAGAGCTGACATCGTGATAGAGTGCGATGAACTACCTCCTCCCGTCTGAATGGACGAACACCTTCATCCCATTACAAGACAAGTGCCCCGTATCCTCATTCGAATCGATCGAGGAGATGTTTCGAACGGATACAGGGAAGGAGTTATGGGACTATTTCTCCGAATTCTCAAGTGAACCGATTGGTGCTGCCTCCCTAGCTCAAGTGCACATTGCAACTGTCAAGGAAACGGGCATGAAGGTTGCCGTCAAAGTGCAGCACCCAAGTTTAGGTCAATGGGCTCCCTTGGACCTGGCCTTGACACGATTTACGTTCTCGACCCTAAAGCGCTTTTTCCCCGACTACGACCTCGAATGGTTATCTTCTGAGATGGATGTATCGTTGCCCAAAGAATTGGACTTTAGGGAGGAGGCCCACAACGCCAAACGTACTAAGGAGCACTTTGCCAAACTTCCAGAACATCCTCTGGTTGTACCCGATGTTCTATGGGCCAAGCAGCGTATCCTGGTAATGCAGCAAGAGTCGGGTGCCCGTCTCGATGATCTCGAATACATCGACGCCAACGGCATTGACAGGGATGAGGTTTCGGCCTGTCTAGCGCGTATCTTCAACGAAATGATCTTCGGCCATGATGCCCCCCTCCACTGCGATCCTCACGGGGGCAACCTCGCGATCCGGAAGAACGAGTCCCGTCGCGGTCTGCGTGGCGGTCACAACTTCGACATCATCCTCTACGACCACGGTCTCTACCGCGACATCCCCCGTGATCTGCAGAGATCCTATGCCAAGATGTGGCTTGCTGTGATCGACGGCGATATGAAGCGCATGCGCAAATACGCCAAGGAGGTTGCCAACATCAACGACGACCAATTCCCCCTCTTCGCCTCTGCCATCACCGGCCGCGACTGGAGCGTCCTGAACAGCGAGGGATCAGTCTTGCAAACGCGTACCGATGACGAGAAGAAGGAAATGGGCGATGCTCTCCAGGAAGGCCTGCTTGCTGACCTTGTCAAACTGCTTGGTCAAGTGCCGCGTATCATTCTGCTCATTCTTAAGACGAACGATCTCACGCGTAGCCTGGACGAGAATTTGCACACCCGTCAAGGTCCCATCCGCTCATTCATGATTCTCGCTCGGTACTGCACGCGCACGGTGTTTGAAGAACAGTTGGAAGATTTGAGGCAGCGCGGTTCGCTGTTGTGGCCGCCCAACGCTTTCCGCCTGGCATCGGCCTGGGTCGGGTTTCTCAGGGTCGAGTTTAAGCTTGGGGCCTTTGAGCTGTGGCTGAGCTTCAAGAGGGTGTTTGGGCTCAAGGGCGCCGAGTTTTCGGCACCTGGCATGTGATGCTTTTAATACCTGAATAGAGACGTATAGACTTGTAATCAACGCTGAACTGCTTCATACCTCGGATCTGGCCCGCTAAGAAGCTTCTCACAACGCCACTCGATGACCGATCTTCTAGGACTTTACGCGAGCCTGCGTTCCGCTTCTACACTCACTAGACCAGCGGACAAATTCTTTACTCAGGATGTGACAGAATATATCACGCTTAGGCCGTTAGCAAGGCTACCAAGTTCGCCGCCATGTGAAACCCATCTATGTCATGGAACATGCTTGATATCGTGCAGTAATTCCACTATGTTGGCTACGCCGTATTCTGGTCTATGAATAAATCATCATGAAATTGAGCAAAGTTGTAAAACATGACTCCAATATCGGATGGGATGGGCTTTATTTGTCACAATGATAATAACACCTCTCAAATTGACACCAAAATAGATAGATAATTGAGTTTAACAGTGATCTTATTGAATGCTTGCATGCGACAAGCAGCGATTTATGGCTGAGATACGCTCACATAACTCGAACAAAACCCCCCTCAATACTCCTTATCCCAGTCACTAGGTTACATGTAATTGGTATCAAAAAATGATACCAAAGTACAGACGCTGACGCTTTACATATTGTCAAGTCTCTCCTTGGCAGACTGCTTAGCCTCCTCGGAAACATTCGGGTTCTTCATGGTACTATACAAATGGTGGTTAGCAAACAGTATTCTTTCAACCTCAAGACAAACGACTTACGCCTTGAGACCACCCGCAACGTTGCCAGGGTTCTTCTCCTCGTTGTCTCCAGCCTTGGCAACATCACCACCGTTGAACTCGTTCTCGAGGATGTTCTTGGAATTCTGCTTAGACTCCTCGGAAGTGTTGGGGTTGTTGATGTTGGCCTTGTGGCCGCCAGCGATCTGAGCTTCGGTAGGCATATTGGTGATTGGTTGGGTTGATTGGGTGTTTAAAAAAGGTTGGTAGGCTGTGAAGCTGAAACTGTGATAGATGCTTGAGAGTGAATTGTGATGATGGAATGGGAACAAAAATGTTTTTGAGTCGGAGGATTACTCTCTTCTTATACAACTTTTGACTTCATTGAGGGTATGGCGTCGTGTGTGTTCTCTTGTCGAAACAGTATGAGATCTGGCTGAGAGACAAGGCTCGCAAGTCAGCTGACCCCTGAGCTGCATCACAACACAAAGAACAACGGCACGCGGGGAGCGGGTGATTTGGATGCAATCATGTCATCATTGACTTCTCCTCAATCTTTCGTCGGTACATGGCGTTTGCTCGCCTGTCTCTCGCGTGTGGGAGGGATGCCCGTCAAATCGAGCATCTCAGGCACGCAACCGTAACCCCCTTGCCGGCAAGCTGCCGGGCCAACGCCCGAGCGGTCAAAACCGTGATGCCACTTTCACCCGCTTGTCAATTTCTCGATCATCGACCACAAAGCCGGATGGGATTCATCAAGTCATGACGTGTTGGGGCTCTCGGAATAGACGCCTGAGCTACGGGGATCGAGATGGCAGGTCGTGGTCGAAGTCGGTCCGTGGCTTTTCCATTGTTTCTTTTTCTCCTTTTCCTCGTCTCTAAGCTCAGAACGGACCTAAGCGCGGTTACGTGCCTGGACAGACGACTGCCGTAAGGGGTAAGATGGGTCCAAGGGAGAGAAAATGTGGGGGAATTGAGTTGATCGAGGCTCAAGCTTGTGTGATGTGTGTGTGTGTGTGTGTGTGCCAGTGCCGCGTGGTTAAAGGTGACGGAGGTCTCAGTTAAGGACACCACTATTCCAGCCCTACGAATCCTTACGATGTTACACCTGTCACATTAACGGGTATTAACTGGCGGAGGAGCACAGCACAGCACACTAGTGGGACTTCGGACCAGGCGGGACAGGCACCGTCCGCCTTCACATCTCCCGATCGGTGAGGCGGGACGAGGTGAGATCACCTGATGAGGTCGGCAAGTTGGAGGCGTGATAAAGCTCCGGCGGTCGATGATGAGGGGGCTTGTGCGGGTTTGGAAGAAGCTGCTACTGCTGCAATGGATCGAAGGAACATGCGAGATGGTGTTTCCGGAGAGGGCCTAGAAGGTCGATCTTGGCTGGGGCCAAGGCGTTACCCCGAGCTTCCCCTGGCCGTCGTGGTGTTTGTCTGTGTGTGATGCGCTTCTGCGATTCGCCGCTGCCGCGCTTGGATATGATCAGCAGAATAAGAAAGGGGAGATCAATGCTTGACGTAGTGTATCTGGAGCTATTGCTCCTGGCTAGGTAGTTTCCCAGTCCAGAGGGGCTCAAAGGAATGCATTTGTGCTTGTGCAAGCAACACAGTAATTGAATCATCGAGCAATTGAATAATTGAACAAATCTGGTTTCCAAATTGTGCTGTTTTTCACAAATTGACAATGGTAAACACAATATGGACAACTTTATCCGTCTAAACAACACCATGGGACGACTCGTCCCTGCATTGGCAGCTGACTTACAAGCACAAACCCTCCCCACAAGCGCCATCAGTCCCGCGAATGCCAAATTTTAGATCGGAATCTCAGATGGGAATCTTCCACTCCCCCGTCACGGGAACTGACTGCTCCACCGAGCCAGGTCCAAACCGGCCAATGATCAAAGAATCGGTGTGTGCCTGGCTCACGGATTTGCGGGGGGGACGAAACTCGAGAGTAGATGCGTACGCGCGGTGCGTATGGTTTCGAGCAAAAGCCTCCCATCATGACGGGACGACGCTGCGGTACGTCGTTTGATGCGGCTGCTGATTTCCGTGTTCTGCCCCACCAGCTCGCTGCGATGATGATTCATCGAAGCCTCAATGGGAGTCATGATGTCAATGACACCAAGCCCGCCAAGACATATATGCACCTTTTGGGGGGGAAAGCACAGACGTCCGACGGCTGGAACTTTGGCTCCGGGGAACGCAAGTTTTTTGGTGCTGATCATTAGGGAAACGACTGCGAAGTCTGGAGGTGGCAAACTGAGAATGATATAGATATGTAGAATGCCCTACTGGTCGCCTATTGATGGAAGCATACTTGATAGCCGCTTTTTCACATCCTCCCGCTGACTAGCACTTGTGTAGTAGATCGGCCTTCGCAATAGCTTTGCGCAGCTATCCAGTGCGAACGCATTCGAACTTCAGGGTGCTCTTCTGCCAAGTTGAGCGAAATGAGCTTTTATTGATACCGAGTTGCACACGATACCTGCAATACCGGGATTGGTCATTGTTTTCCACCAGCCAGATGAGTTGTGTAGCCACACCGTCAACCTAGACGATGAAAAATACAAAAAGAACCTTCCAGATTATGACAATGAAATGGCTTCCTGGGCCTTGTCAGTTACTGAAATCTCGCGAGATCACGGTATACTATGCACACTGGAATGGGCATCCCGACGGTCTGATCGTCGCATGTCAGCCTCGTCTCAATCAGCGTATACTTCGTCCGCAGCCTCAGATTGTGACCACATGCGTTGCCGACGAATCATTGCAAACCGCTGGAGTCAAACGCGGCTCGTATCTGCAGAGTTGCTTATCGTCAATTCTCATAGAGGAAAAGAGAATGGATAACCCGAAGATGTACCTTGGTTGGTGATTGCTGCAGTAGTGAATATCTAGTACGGCATGAGAGGCCTCTCGTCGAGATGGTGTATTCTGCGGCCACTGCTATCATTGTGGAAGATGCATCATTCAGGCGAATCGGAGAGACCCATCGTGACATTTCATTTCAGCGCATGGCGCTAAGATGATGTCGGCGTGGTAGCGGTGAAGTCAGCCGCTCGGCTAGGGTCTCCGCGTTACCCCTGACACCCCAAACGCGACTCCCATCCAATCACACCCCTTCCGGCGGCTGCCAAAGACGAAGCCCCAGCACAGCCACGCGGCTGGTGGGGCCTCCCCCCTGTCCATCCCGCGCCCTCGATCCGACTTCACTCCATCACATTCCGGCATCCCGGGACCACGGACTCGATATACGAAAGGCTCTATCAAAACTCACAACTCACTTCAGCCTTGCCATAGTGAGGCCGCTTCAGCTCGTGCAACCCTACCGGACTTCACGAGGCTGGTCAAGCTGAATTAGACCCCGAGAGAGAAATGACACCACCGGTCGCGGACGCTAGGCCGGCGGTCATCAACTATGTCGCGGGCTTCCTGCTGGTCGGACTAGCATGGGGCTTCACGACGCCCTTCATCCGCCGGGCGGCCAAGGACCACAACCCACCGTCGCACCCAATCCTCGAGAGCGACGGTGTCAAGTCGAGCTGGATCAAGAGCCGTTTGTACGGCGCCTTTTTTGGCGTCGTCGACCTCTTGCGCAACCCACGGTATGCCGTGCCGCTACTGATTAATCTGACGGGGAGCGTGTGGTTCTTCCTGCTCATCGGACAGGCTGGTATGTCTCTCGTTTTTCTCGTGTCGAAAACGTGCGCGGGGCGTGGGGGTTGGGGGGGAAAGGAGGAATTCGTTGACGAAATTTGCCCAGAACTGAGCTTGACGGTCCCGATCGTCAACACCCTGGCCTTCCTCTTTACCGTTATTGGAGAATGGTGGGTTGAGAAGAAGGTCATCAGTAGAGGTGAGTCCCTTGCGATGTCTCGGTGCGTGTGGTTGGGTAAAATGCTAAAACTTTTCCGCATCAGACACCATGCTTGGAATGGTGCTGTCTCTTTCCGGAATAGCGTTATGTGTCCACAGCAAGACCAGGTATTGACATCGTTCTTCGCTGGTTGGTGGGAGCGTTCGCTGGGCACATGGCCAAACGTCCACGCACGCGCTTGTTTCTTCTGGATCGTTGCCGTGTGTCTCATGTTTCGGGCATCTGCGCAGGGAATGTTTGAAGGGATCTGGGGGCCGTATCATAGAAATGTTAATACATAGATATTAACACGTCGAAGCGAACAGCGCCTTTGCGCCCGGCGGTCAATGTCTTCCAAATGCTCCTCATGGAACTGTCTCTTCCAATATCTCTGTCAAACGTGGTCCATTAAAAAGCAATTCTTGAGGTGGATCAAGTGGCCAGCCACGAGTTTCTTGATACTATTAATTGAAGGAATTTGAGACTGAAAACAACTCGCTTCTCGCATATGTGGTATCCTCCATGCGCCGTTTATACACAATTACACCGGGATGCTGGTACTATCATGAACCCTTCGTAATTTCGTCAAACATCCGTAAACATCCGGCCTGGTCAACCGAAGTCGCATCGGGGTCTACTGCCGTCGCGCGCGAAGCCAGCGCTGCACACTTCGTAGGTTGGGGTCCTCAGCCGTCCAGCGGCACATCGAATGATCCGAGGTCAGCAACTCATTATAGATGGTCTCGTCCGTGATCGCAGTGAGTTCCTGGATTGCCTCGTGTTAGTCGCATTCATTCCGCAGAAACATCCCATCCTTGCGCGCGCGCGCGCGCATCAACGTACAACTCTCAACTGCTGGTCACACGCCCTCAAGTGGGCTTGGTTTCTCCCATTCGGCCTCTCGCCCTGCAGAATGCTGCCCCGGTTGCCAACCCACCGCTGCGCAGCAGCTTGGCGTAGATAAATCTTCTGGCATTCGTGTCGCCTCGCATAGGCGTCGAGTAGACACCTGTTCAACCGGTTAGCTTCCTTGCGCCGGCGGCAGGTACAGGAGCGAGAAGACTGACTGCTTCAGCTCCGCCTTTTCCTGCTCAAGCGGCCAGCCGCTTGCCTGCGGAACAGTGGTGTCGGCCGCGCAGTTGAGAATGTGCTGGCCGTCGAGGGCGCACTGTCGTAAGGCGGCCCAGCCTTCGGTATAATGGTCCTCCATGTTCGCGGGTTCGGTGGGCGCGGCTGCGATGTAGTATTGAAGGGTTTGGAAATCGGAAAGGACTTCTGCGACTCTTGCGATTCGGTACTCATTGACTAGGACAGGTCAGATTTACCTTCGTGAAAGTGCTTACCGGGAGATTGTCCCGGACGTCTGTGATTGAAAACCTACATCCGTCCATTGCTGCAGCCAACTGAGAGGAAATTGATATATTTAGTAATTAGAAATAGGAAATTAGGAGAAAGAACAATTGAGAAGAAGGAGACTGTCGGAGTGAAGAGTGCCAGAAGGTCTAAAGAGAGGCTGCTGTCGATGAAGTCGCTTGTTGGTGCTCTATCATCTACGTCAAAGTCGATGCCACGCCGCTCGCCTTTTGTACATTCTCGACGGCCTCCGAAGATAGAAAGATGAAGAGCGAAAGAATGAATCACGAAGATTGCAGATCAAAGTCCGAGTCAATGGACCAGGGACCACCAAGCAGGCATGCGTCCGTCACGAAGTGCAATCTTGTGCTGTCTGTTCGAGCAGAGACTCCCCTTAACGGAGAATGAGCCCCATAGGGCATGCATGAGCTCATTCGACATGCTTGGCCAATGAGTGAGCCCATCGTTCATCTGAATGCACCTTGGCCCCAAGTTCGCTGATAGACCCGACGGGCGAATCGGGGAAAAGAAGTCCAGGTTTCTGGGTCCTGGCAGTTGGGATGGCTTCGCAAGCTCAAAGCTAGACTGACCCCTGCCGAGCTGGTGGCGCGCGCGGCCGACCCTGGCTCCCGCGCGAAAGATGGTGGGTACTCTGAATACTGGCAGCAGGAGACACGGAGACAGAGTAGCAGCAGAGACACACTTGTCCCAGGGGGGGGGGGTTGTCGGGAGGCCTGACGATGATGCAACTCGCGTGCTCAGTGCCTACCGGGCATGATGGTCTAGGCTACACCTGAACGACAATCGTGTTGATGTGCTGTAGGGATCACGTCGAGACAAGGGGACGAAATAGGGCTGGATTGGGCGTCAGTCGCTCGACTGTTGCTGATGAGGCTGCGCGGGAGGTGAGACCAAGCCCGAGGGTGTGGTAGCCAGCATGTCGCTGTAGGGCTCGTTCGTGGTGGTGCTACCTAGGTAGCAAATGGAAAGTTTCTGACTCCTGGGACCGGGGGAGAAAAGATGGAATGACGACAAAAAAACGTCCAAAAGGCTTTCGGACGGGCAAGTTGTACCTCCCGTTGAGTGTAAATGGCGATTATCCACCAGAATTTTCTCCCGGGCTGGCGACAGGGGTGAAGAATAAGGTAAGGTCGCGTGGATCTTCAGCTGCCTCCACGCATGCTAGGCGGCCGCATTGGGAAATGGGCTGGAGCCTTTTGGAGCAGTAAGAATCCATTCATCTGTGGCTTGATTGGGGATGCGACCAATGAGCGTCGTCATTCTTAACGTTTTGGCAAGTTTGGCACGTTTTGTTCCAGCTGAACTCGAACCCGTCACCCGCACGCCGCATTAGAGCCACACCACTCCATTGGCACCACATCCCGTTGAGTGTTAGCAGAAGGCAGACTCGAGAATTTTCCTTGTGGAACCTGATTGCTGTGAAGAAAGACTGGATGAAACAACTCCAAGCTGGCCCCATCCAGATATGTCTCGAATGCCATTCCCGCTTCTCATTCGTTCCCACAACTCTGGCTCTAGAAATGTGGTCAACGAAGGCCGCGTGTGGGGGCCGGCAGTGAGGAAAGGGACCCTGCCTCTGCACAACAAGGCCGTCTCAGATTCTATCTGTTAGAGTCTTCGTACTAGGAGTCGCCGTGAGAGTCGTGTCACTTCAGCCTTCTCGTGGCCTCGGTGGCTTGAATTCCACATATCCCCTTTGCGTTGCTTGCTTTTTCCTACTCGAAAGCCAACCACAATATCAAGCGTCCCGTGGAAATCTGTCTCGGCGAAAATTAGACACCCGCATTTTCGACGAGTGTTTAACAAGTTGAACGGTTTGGACAGAGTACCCTGGAATACTACCTTGGAAGCTCCCTGAAATGCATGAAAAGCAAGACAGTTTATGCCAAACACTGACTGCTGGCCTTTGCCAAGCCACAAACTGATATCGATCACGCCTGCCCGTCCTTCAGTTTTCAGCCACGCCGCATAGGGGTATAAGGCCGGCCTTGTGCCGAAGTCTCGTTGGGTTGATCATATCAACGTCTTTTGAATGTCTTGATCTATATCATCTGGAGGCTGGCTAGTAGTACAATCGTGGGCGGGGGATTCTGGGTTGGTGAGACTACCGTTTGCACTCTCGTCTGCATATCCCGCGGCGGCCGCGTGCGAGCTGTCCTGATAGCGAATCGTCGTAGTCTGAGGGCTCGTCATCGGACGCGCCGACCATGTCCAGCTTCGCCAGCCGGGCTCTGTCTCTTCCATTTAATCCTTCTCCGCAATCGCTTGTAACCGCTCGTCGATCTCGTCCTCCGTCAGCGTACGAAAGCCCGGGTATGTGCCCTCCTGGCCGTCCGGACGGGGTCCTCCAACGATGCCAATCTCGATCTCGCCCTTCTTGAAGTCCATGCTGAGGACGGTACTGAGCGTCGTGATGGCGAGCTCAACAACTTCCGTCCAATCACCGGGGGCATGGTCCTTGTTACGCAGCTTCTTCTCAAGATGGTTGAGCGCCTCCTGTTGCTTCGGGCCGGCCGCGGTACCCTTGTAGCCGATGTAGTATCCGGCGGGATCGCACTTGAAAAGCTGAGGTCCGAACTCAGAGTCCAGGGAGACCAGCGTCGTCGCAACTCCGTACGGACGCATGTACGCCTGCATGTCTTATTAGTCGCAATCCCGGATCATGCCAGCAACCAAACAGCTTACTCTTTGTGTGTAGACCTGGCTGATGTTGGCAAGTCTCTTGGCCAATGCATCAGCAGGCATCTCGTAGCCGTATTTGTATCGAAACTCAGCCGCCTCGCCCTGGGCACGCTGGGAGAATGCGCGGGCATCGGCGATGGAACCCGTCATCACGCAGCCGACGGATGGAGAGAGCTGGAAGATGTGGGAGACGGACGCGGGGTCGATAAGCTTATCCTAATCTTTGGGTCAATCTTTCAACTCATCCAAGCGTCCCTATAGGCCAGCTTCAACATACGGGAACTTTCTTCTGGGACAGGACGACGGCACAGTCCTTGCCCCTGACGCCTATCGACATGATGTTGGCAGCTGTGATGGCCTTGAAGGCATATTCTAGCCGGGAACTTCTCGTCAGCTTGGTCGAATCTTGGGTCGGTGGCCCCGCTCGATGGCATTACCACAGGGAGGGGCAATCGGTCGGGCTGGCGGGCGAAGTGTGAATACATACCGACTTGGTACAATCTCCCCTGCTCAGAGAAGATCGTAATGTGTCGGTCATAAGCTGAGCCACCTGGGTGAAGAAGTAATGTCAGCTGTGGTTGAAAGACCATGGGTTGGGGGTCGCTGGGGTAGCCGTGGCAGGAGGAGCACGCACCCGACATGTTGGCGGTGTTCTCGAGTCAACGTCGATCGAATTATCGCTCAAGAAGTTGTGATTGATAGACCTGAGCCGGAAGAAGGTGTTGGTGTTCGTGAGGGAGACGTAATGGTTGTTCAACGATGGTGTTGAGCTCTGACAGAGCTCTTGGAGTATCGACGCGTTTGCAGGAGCTTGCCTAGAGCCGGCGAGCAACGTACCTGACCGGGAAGCTCCAGTGGGAAGGAAGGCTGAGTGGATGCCTGGGATTGGTCCAAGCAGCGCTTGATCAACCTGAGGCAGCATCCAAAAACAGCAAAGCTTACATAAGACGAGCCCGACGGCAGACGTCTGATACGTACCTCATTGAACAGGGGTATGGCGGGCTACCCCTGCTCATTGCGGGACGACATTGCTGCCAAAAAATTGGCAGGCGGTATCTAGAAGGAAAAAAAAATATTGAAAGGCCATTCCAGATACTCTCTCTCCAGTGTCGAGCAACCCACGTTCGCCCAATCGGACTGCTGGACAAGAGGCCAAAAACATTCCACTTTGTTACGTCGAACACACGTGGAAAAAACTGCAGCGGCCCAACTCTGCATTTTTCTCTTCGACAGGCCAGACGCGCAGACAGCAAATTCCGATCCAGCACCCCTCCCATCCCTCTGTTACGTGCCTGAGAGGACGAAGCAAAAAGAGGGTGTGCCCGCTGCTGCCCGTCATGTCCGCAAAGATCCCAGCCTGGAAACGATTGGGCCTCAAGCTCAAGCAGCCCGCATCCGGCTCAGAGATTGGCGGCCCTGCGACTGCCAATGCCGAGAGATCGAAGCCCAACGGTCAACAACACCACGACGACCGGAACGGCGTCAATGCGGCGAACGCCGCCAGCGCCGCCGCCGCCAAAAGGAAACGTCCCGAGCACTCGTCGACTCCCCCTGCGTTCAGCTCCCCCCTCAAAAGGACCCGCACCGACGACCATGCTTCCACACCCCCGACCTTGAGGAAGCAGAAGTCCGTCACCTTTACCGAAGACACAAAGAATCCCGCCGTCGCCGAGCCGACAAACGCCGCCACCGCTAAGAAGAAGAAGAGCAAGAAGGCGTCAAAGCTCGCGACTCAGCAGCAGGTAGCCGACATCAAACCCTCCCTCGAGTACTTGAGGAACTGGAAGTTTGCCCGCGAGTCGTGGAAGTTCAACAAGAATTACCAGACCATCCTCATGAAGCGAGTTTTTCAACCCGATTCGATCCCGTCGAGCGACATCGACACCTTCTACGATTACATCCAAGATCTCAAGGGCTTCACGAGAACCCGGTTGAGGGAGACGGCCGAAGAGGTCAAAAAGGAGGACGCCTCGAAGGGTAAGGCTGCCTTCCCCGAGGGCACGCCGAACATGGACAGCAAGCAGTCAGAGTACGAGGAGGTTCTCGCCGGTCTGATGCAGCTTGGGTCGGACAGCAATGGCAAGAGAAAGCGGTTCGACGAAAGCGGCTTCGTATCGCAATCTACTGATGTTGCGATTACGCAAAGGGTGATCAAGCGTATGCGCGCCGAGACGATAATGGAAGAGCTGGCGGACAGTGCCGAAAGCGATGCCATGACAATTGACACAGAGGATACGCCTGCCGCGGCGCAAGCAGCTCCTCAGGAGGAGGATGTCGACAAGAGGGTGAAGCTCAATGATGGGACGAAGCAGAATGCCACCCGTCGCCGTAAGCAGCGCACCGCAAACATGGACGATACGAGCTCCGACGAGTCTTCTGACGATGACTCCGACGATGATACGAGCAGCGACAGCGATTCTTCAGACGACGACTCTGATAACGAGTCTGAGATCCAGCGTCAGACTGCTCAAAGGGATTCAGAGGAGACATCAAGCAGCTCCTCGTCGTCATCCGAGGCTGAAGACGACGGCGATGATGACGACAGCTCAGAGGAAGAGGACAACACGAAGAAGCTAGCCGGCAAGAGGTAAAATAAGAAGAGCGGTGTGTATGTGTGGTTTATATGCGAGATACCTGTACAATCTCCCGTGTCATTCGCATAGTCGGAAACTCGAAAAGAGGGATTTTTTGTATTTTGTTGGGGTAGGCTAATGCTATCAATGGATACCCACAAGCAAGCTAGCTATCTTATGAAGCATATAATCTGGTAAACCCAGCCTCGGGCGGCTGCAGCCAGTTCCTCTTATCGTACTCGGTGCCTTCGCCCTCAATAACGTGAAACGTGTAAATGATTCGTCCCTTCTGACTCAAGTTCTTCTCGCTCTTGTGCAGCAGGTTACCGTGAATGAGCACCAGGTCACCAGCCTTGACCTCGCCAGGCACATAGGCACCCTCGTCGCCGTCCTCACCTTGCGCACCGTACTCATCGCCGGGAGGAAACCTCGGTCCCTCGTTCGCCACCATCTCCGTGCCCGTGTCCCCGGCCTTACGCACCAGACGATTCGACACAGGCGCCCAGCGATGCGACCCGGGCAAGAAACTCAGACACCCGTTCTCCAACGTCGCGTCTTCCAGCGCGTACCAGAACCCCACGGCGGACGGGGGATCCGTGTACAGAAAGGTCGAATCCTGGTGCGGCGGCACGGCGCCCCCGATCTCGGGCTGCTTGCAGATGACCATGCTCTGGAGGCACTTGGGGTCGCGGAAACCCAGACTGCGCGCCACCGCCGCCGGCCTGCCCTTCACGGGTCCCCCGGCCGCGGGCGTCGACTTGGGATCCGAGACGGCGGCGAAGGGTGGGGAGAGCACGTGGAGGTAGTGGCCTATTTTGTTGATGGCGCGAGCTTTTGGTTTGGCGAGGTTTCCCTCCGAGTCGAAGGCGTCTTCCTCGAAGAAGAAGCGGATCTTGTCACCCGAGGTCAGGAAGTAGTCGTCGCCAACGTGGTCTGCCTTTTCACCGGTGGAGAAGCGTGTCATGGGGTGATCGGCGAGGGAGAAGTTGTCGAGAAGGGAGTGGGTCTCGGAGAGGAGGGCCGAGACGGTATCTTGTGAAAGGGCGCCGGGGATGATGAGATAGCCATCGCGGTGGAAAGAAGTGAGCTGGTCTGGCGTGAGGCCCTCGTCTTGGGCCGGTACCGTCATGGCCATGGTGTCGGTGATGTGGCAAGTGGGACGCGGGCTCAAAGGTGAACGTAGGTTGAAAACCTAGAGTCAAACGTCTAATAAGTATGAAGTCTTGTTTCAAGCGAATGAGATTGGAGGAGCATGGTAGTCGGTGGGTGCATACGGAATTCGATGGTATAAAAGCGTTGGTCGTTGGACCAGCGTTCAGTTTGAGTGCGGGGATGGCTAGCCCCGCATCTGCACCAAAGCGCTTATCTCTATCGCCTCAATGTCGTCACTTGCGTCTAAGACAGGAACACACTCAACGTCTTGTTTGGATGCTTCAAGAGCTCGTATATTGGCTACGTGAATTATTTTGCGCATAAACCAGACGCGAGCCTACCATCACTTCATCATACACGCTGACATCAAACGCACAAAAACTCCCCATTAAACCGACCTGCAAATCAAAACTAGACGCCATGTCCTGGTATGCGTGCAGAACAAGAATGCAAGGAGGAAAAAGTCGAACAACTGACGTTATGCCGGGCAAGAGGTTCGGATTCACGGCAGAGGATCGTTCAGGAACTCGTAGCCCTCCTCCGGGGGGAGGACAAACGCGGAGATGGACAGCCCAAGGGCGCAGAGAACCGAGACCGATGCGCTTACGGTGCACAGAATCCAGGAGGTGTCGAGGCCCCAGCCAGGAACACGGAAGAACTCGTCGTTGTCGAAGAGATATGCCTGCGAACATCAGATGCCTGCCACATGAAGCCGATTCCGTCGGCGCGACTTACCACGATACCCATGAGAATGAATTCAACGACTGCGACTAGAATGAGGATTCCGCCGAGGATTTTCCAACCTGTTTCGCGCTTGTACTTGCCGCCGCCCATGATGACAAGGAAGGTGACGATAGAAGCCAGGTGCAGAATCGTGGAGAAGGATGCGAGGAAGCCGACGGAGCGCCACATGGAGCAAAAATATCTTTCGCCATCTTTGCTGCACAGTTCCTCAGTCGGGAAGACATGGCATGGCGGGTTTGACCCGACGTTGTCGCACTCCTTGTGTAGTCCGATGTTCCTCGTGAAATGGGCCCCATCAGCGGCCGTGACCGAGTAGCTGATCCAATTCGGGAGAGTGATGGATGTGATGATCATCGCCGTCGCTGTTGAGTATTGCCGTCAGCATCGTGATTTTACGATGGCTTCTACTACCTCTGCGTGGTGCTGCTGCGACATGCTACCGCCGCGAGCTTCGAGCTTCAGAAACGGGGGATGACGATGGAGGTGGATACCTCCGCGTTTCCCCCAGCCCAGGGAGTCAGGTACTTACCAGCGACAAAGGCCACAAGGGCAGAGCTGTAGACGGAGACTCGTGTCATGATCGCTGTGAGAACGTTTGCTGTGGGATTTCGAATGTGTTTGCCTCTTTCCCCTCCTATCTGCCTGGGGAACACAGAAGTTTGCAACAAGTTAAAAGAAACCACCTTACCAAGTCGCCTTGGAAAATGGGTAGGAAAACAAGCGTTTCGGGGGCGCCTATCAATAGCTGGTGGTGGGCAGACTGGCAACAGTTATGACGCTGTGGCCTCTTGCCGTACTGCAGGTGGGTTTGGTAGGATGCCCCAGGAAAGACGTTGATGTGGTTGGGGGAGGAGGTACATAATTCACGAAGCAGATCAGGCCTCTCATGGGAATGAAGTGATAGCCAGCAGGCAGCCAGTTGAGGTAGTTAAGCACCTACGGTGGGTGGCTAAGGTAGCTACTTTAATTGCCTGCACGGGCTTTGCAGCAAGCTGGAAGCGCACTGGATGGACGTGCCACTCGAACCAACCACTGCCGCCATCCGTCTCACCTCGCTGACGCTCACCCACCACTTCTCACAACTCGCCTACTGCTGGTGCATCCGACCAAGATCACATCGCCTTAGCATCGACTCGCAATCTTCGGGATTCTTCTCGATCTTCACCCAAATGTTCACCGCTCGCATTGCACGGACCATAGATGGGTGATTCGCAACCATTCCACTTGAATTTGAGACGGAAGCCAGCTACAGCGACAGCATCTTCCAAGGCAGACCGAATTTTCAGAGAATTCGCCATCGATGAGTACGGACGACGAGGGACGAGGCTGATGACGGCGTTCTTCTTCAATTGTCTAACCGTGCTAACCGCCATTCGATAACCCCCGTCGTGGGGGTAAACACCAATAAAACCGTTATCAGCATCGTCAGCGACCGGCGCCCAATAGATGTTTAGCTGGTCCCTTCGCATCCAACAAAAGCATTGCCGTTGGCTCCGGTGTGCGTGATCTGACCAGCCAGGGCGCACTTTTCGTTGATGATGACTCTGTCCGCCCCAGGCTTGCCTGGAATCGTCGCCTTGATCAGCTTAAGCCTCAAATACTTGGTCGCCCTTACTGGATTCGAGCTGGATTGTGAGGGGAAGGCAGTTCTGACACTAATGCGTCTTGGCGGGCTGTGACTGATAGCTCACACAAGCACCCACGCCAGATCGCCGATCTCCGCCAGAAAACCGTATTTGATTAAATTGCTTACCGCCTTGGTAGACACCAGTTGTCTTCATCGGAAACTCGACAAAGGGCCCCCCGACTCCATTGAAGTAGAACCCTTCCTGATTTCGATAGGTATGCGGGTAGCTCGAGGTGCCGGCCATCGTGCCATACTCCACGTGCTGACAAGCCGCATCCGCCGCCGACTGCACCTCGACGAGAGTATACTCGGTCTGGCCGCAGGAAATCTCCGAGTCATTGGCTCGTGGCAGAATTCGGACGTAGCCGTGTCGCTGCCGCGGGTAAGCGTGGGCTGTGAGGCTCAAGGCCGCAATGATGGCAACGCCAAGACGCATGTTTGCAGGGAGAGAGAGGTCGAGAAGTGAAAGTATGAATGGAGAACTTGGATTCTTCGCTTTTCGCCAGCCCCTTGAGGTTCACCGCGGCCTCCTTTTCAACAATTCTTTGTATCGCTCGACTGCTCAAGTCATTCAGATGTTTGGCTCTGTCGGCTGCGACAGTGACAAACTTGCTGTGCACAACCGTGATACTGCCAAATGGTTGGATCGTACCAGAACGAGTTCAGCGATCCTTATTCTGGCTCTTGCCTTAACTGCCGTGCATCGCATTGCGGCGCTCAGGCCCAGAAGTCGTGTTGCCAATGGCTCTTCTGATTGGCTCGATGGCGCCCCTTCGACAATCTCCCACGAGCAAATAAGAAGCTCGAGTTACAGGCGTTCAGCAAGATGTCCATCACGACGGCTGGTAATCCAAGGTACTCTTGGGAACGTCGAGAGTAAAGATGGCGGCAGTAGTAGTCAGGACACTGAGGAAAACAGGACAGACCAACGGGAGCAGAACAACTCGCTTCGACTCTACGAGCGAGGGTGGATGGTGAGAGTTCAACACGACTTGAAAACAAAAACAACCCTTGAGGGAACCAACTCTGTTCCTGAACAATAGAAAACGACCAAACCTATTCAGCGACATTCGAAGCGGGTCGCTCGAGAAGAGACCGGGCATTTCGCGGCCTTGTCTTTCAGCTAGGTCCGCTAGGGTCCTCGGCGATCTGTTACCCATGAAAATTCAACCGAAATCTCCGCTGAAATCCGATCCGATCTTTGCAATATCATGGCCGTTCACTTCACAAGGAGAAATCAAAAACCATAGCTACCCAGCACGTTCGTGGCGGTCAAAGAATTTCCGCAGTATAGTGCCTGACCAGGGTACTCTAGTCGGTCGATTTTGACATCTGCCAAACGCACGCATCATCGCATTGTTTGGCCGCATCGATGTCCAAAACGCATGCTCAAAAAATATCGATGGATCATAGACTCCCGGAACCCCACCGGGTGAACAGGGTTCGGGTTGCTTGTGATCCCGACCTCCTCTCTTGGGAGCAACTCATACCGCAGGCTGTCTATCGCGCCCGTATCTTTGTCCGGTCTGGCTCATCAATTTGTTAGTATCCCTAACTGACTCGACCAACCGGCCGTCCGGAACCGGTGGGAGCGCCGTCTTCTTCCACAAAGCGTAGAGGCTTTTCTCATTCCAAGAATCCATGCTTATCTCAAGGAACTCGAGACTGTCCGCCCCGGATCTGATTACCAACCGTCCCTACCTCGGGATCCAGTTAGGGCACCCAATTCGATCACGTCAGAGGCAGGGCAGGCAGAACAATTCCTCCAACACGCGACATGCCGCACCAAGAGATGGGTTTATCGGCCAGTCATGGTACCCACTCTGCTTGAAGCTAAGTCAAGGGTAGCCCCGAATGGAGGGGAAAGCAATTACTGTTGTAAGGTGAGTTTGGGAAGGCCGCTCGCTTCTTGCGCAGGGTCCTCGGTATCTCTACATAAGGTAACTTACGTGTTCGACCTTTTATTTCCCTCTCTCTTTAACTCAACCGCGCGCGCCTCGGACAAGTCCTCACTAAACCCCAGCCGTTGCGAAATTTCTCAACGTCATGGAGTTTTTCTACAACCCTGTTCTTCATTCTGGCTGCTCCTCGCGACTCAATTTTAGGTGAACTGAGCCCTATTTCTGGTTCTTTCGCTTCCTCGACAACCAAACTTTCGAAAGACAAAGTCGCATCGCGATTTGCAGTTGGCGGCGACACCTCGGAGCTTTCTGAGTGATTACGATAACGAAATTGACGATCTGTTTCTTGATTGCAAAATTTACGATAAACCCTAGCGACTGTCACTGCCTGTTACGCAAAAAGAATATCACAATCATGGGAGACCACCGTCACATGGAGCACCGTCCGGTGCAGACCAGCGCCGTTTACGTCCTCGGCGCACCTCATTGCGACTCAATGCCACCTCCTTCGCCGCCATCGCCGCCAGTATCTCCACCAGAAGACGAATTCCTCGAGGAATTGGAAGAACTCAGCCTGGGTTCCCCCAACGATACCCCCGGGACCGATGAGAGCTCGGCAACAGTGCAAGACCGCCTAAACGCAGCGACACACGTGCTCAGGACCGAAGCGGCAGCGCTGCGCTCCGTGGCAGCACTCTACGAGACAGATCCCGTCGCCCGGGATGGTTTTAACCGTACAGTCTCAGCAATTACGCGGCACAAGGGCGAGAAAGGCAAGCTCATCATTACGGGTGTGGGCAAGTCCGGACACATCGCCAACAAGCTCGTTGCAACCTTCAATAGCTTGTCTATTCCCTCCGTGTTTTTAAACCCCATTGATGCCTTGCATGGCGACCTGGGTATCATTCAAAAACATGATGTTGTTATGTTTATCACTTTCTCCGGCAAAACATCAGAGCTTTTTACTTTACTACCCCACCTCGATAAACCATCCTCCTTGATCGTTCTCACGGGCCACACGCGGCCGGATACGTGTGAACTGATCAAGCTGAGGCCAGATACTATTTTGCTGCCAGCGCCCGTTCACGAGAGTGAGACGACTTCGTTTGGGGTGTCAGCGCCGACCACGTCGACGACTGTTGCATTGGCTGTGGGTGATGCGCTCGCCATTTCTGCGGCGCAGGAGTTGCACCCAAGCATGTCGAACGTCTTCTCGCGCAATCACCCTGGAGGGGCAATCGGTGCCGCATTCAGAAAACCGCAGACAATATCAGAACTGGCCGTTCCGTGGACGGATGTCCCCGACTCGGATACGCTTTGCGACGACAGCGTCGGCGCCGACTTGTTCAGGGCAGCTTATGATTCTACCTCGGGATGGGTTCGCGTCGGCACCGATGTCGCATCGCCAGCCCGGATCCGAAAAATAGCCACGGAAGACTTCACACGACAACTGAAAGATATCCCAGGGCTGATGGTGCCGCGAGCTGAGATGTTGTCTCTGTGTTCGACACTGACGATACGTCGGGCGGTGGATTTTGTGAGGAATATGCAGATGATGTCGGACGATAGCGAATACGCGTGCAGCTCGGACTCCGTCCTTGCGGTACTGGACCAAGGGGACATTGTAGGCGTCCTGGAAGTCGGGAAGCTTTTGGAATGGAAGGAATAGAAAGGGGGTGGACGCCGGGCGACTGGCCTTGACTCGCGTTTGGAAAGGAAAAGGATTTGGGAATTCCCGAGATGTTTGCTGCCACGATGAGGCTACGCAATGCGGGTTTGATGAATTTCGGTGCATGAGACTTGAACGGCCTTCGAGCCGGAGACGATACGTCTACAGACCTTGGGGCAGGCTAGGACCGACATTTGAGTCCGATGAATGAATACAGTCGCACTTTGCGAGCTGCCACATCTTCACTACAGAGAACCGCACTTCCCTGATCGCGTGATTTCCCATTCCAACCTGGTAACAGGAGTGAAGAACCGTGTCATTTGCCGACACGCCCAGTATGCGATTGCCGATGGGCGAGCAGACTAATTGGCTGGAAAACGTCGGTGATAGTGGGTGGAAGATGCGTTTCCCGCCTTCGAATTGATGCCCAAGCTACTCAAAAAGTCGGCGCAGGCAAGGTTTCGCGTTTACTTTTTTTTTCTCTTTTCTTCTCCAGGCAACATCCCTTCGCGGACCCTCGCGACCCAACTGCTCCAGCCAACGAGAACTTTGGCCTACGTCGGGCTTTTTAAAAAAGAATCTTGAGGCTTTTCTCCTCATCACTTAGCTTGCGGATGTGTTGTAAGGCTGAAAGAGGGGAACGTTGGAGAATGAGCTTAGAAACTCTGATGCCCAACCTTTTCTGCTTGAGTGTTTACCTGCCCCTCTCGGGTTGTGAGATGATGCCCAAAGACTCCGTCTTATAGTGCGATAGTTCCTTGTAGTAGCAGGTTGGATGAGGGAGGAAAGGGATTGGGCTAGACATTCGAGATAAACATCCCCACAGCCTGTGAGCAACCGGTTCATATCAAGTACACAGCAGCACCAGGAGTATTGATTGAAGTTGCAACTGCTTCAGCCATATGGCTAAGCTTTCCTTTAGACGGACGGGGGGTGCAAACCTCGAAGAATACTTGGAATGTTTCTGAGTAGCCTACTTTGGAGGTGGTATTCGAATTGTCTGCCAGAGGAATACGAGGCCGCGTGAGGGAGATATGGATGAGTTCCGTCGTAAAGTGTGAACGTCATCAGTACCCAAATCGTCGTCGGGATCCATGCCACGCCGACTCGGACCCGGCCCGAGTCGGAAACGGAACGAAAGGACGGATCCACGTCCAAGGACTCGCGTCCCGGCAGCTTGGCTCGCTTGGCACCTTGTGGTGATTCTCCGTGACATGATGAATGAGATGAACCGCAGGCAATCAATTAACTCGCAGCCTTGGTCCGCTCAGTTTCCTGAAGAGATTTCTTTGGAATTTCGGTCAATGGCAAAATACAATAAGCCTTGTGGCGGCCGCGGCTTGGGTGATTATCTTCAGGATGGCAGCCACTGGGGAAACCAAGAAAGATGTTCCCAGGGATCGTTGTCAGGGGTGGTTGCTATGGGAGGGAAAAATAAAATAAAATAAAACTTGTGGCCTTTTCTCGAAGAAATAAGGGGAAGAGACAAGACGAACTACCTTACCTATAGAGCGCCGGGGCGTCGGCGGCGGGTCTAGATTGGCGTCGTCTGACGGACACTGTGCATGCTATTCTGTGCTGTGACAGCAGGCGTTGGGAAAGTTTCTTAAGAACTGCGCTACGAAGGTTGACCGTTGGCCTGAGGACCGCGACTGCCTTGTGCCAGAACGAGACATAAAGACGTGAAGTCACTTTGTTTCAGCTAATAGGCTCTAGAAGGAAACCTCAAGGTCACGGGTAGACGAGAGGAACGGCTAGCGTTTTCCGGCCTGTTGGTATGCCTTGCAGGCAAAGACTGGACCGCAAAAGAAGAGGCTCATCGTCGCAAAAAAATGGCACCACCCCGGAGTACGTGTCCGGAATCTTTGGAGAGTCGTAAACAGGACGACGTAAGGTAAGGTAGCGTACGCAATCCCTCCCGGGGAGGAGTGTTGGTTCAGCGTTCTCGCCACGCCGGATCGATGGCGGCATGCGGGAAATCACTGATTGGTTTAATCCCAAGTGCGAGCAAGCCCTGTTGAATGCGTTTTCTTTCTGGATTCTTTGCGTGCGATGGAGTCCACAATGACGATCCTTCTTGTTGCGAGGCTTTTTTTTGAAGCTTTTTTTTTTTTTTTTAAGAAAAAAAAAAGAGGGAACCTGGGTGGGTGGGGGGCGGGAGGGAGACGTCAGCCGCGATCTTGGCGGCGTGGTGGGGAAAACGGAAGAGCTTCCAGACTTCTCAGCTCGCGATCGTTTCGCTACTGATTGATTGGGGGAGGGGGATGGTTCGGAAACGATACGCAGTACGAAATCATGACTTGAAAAAGGTGTTTAACTTTGTGGGCATCGTGGTTCGTTGGTTGACGAATGGCGTTCGCTACTCCCTTGCTAAATGCTTTCGAGCCAGGCCCGGATCCCTCTGTTTTTCTGACGATCCTATGGGGGGCGATGGCGGCGCGTCACCCATTGAGGCTCAGTTCGGGATGTTGTGCATATCCCTGCCCACCTCTATGCCTTGCAGCTGCGGTACCAAGAGAGCAACGCCCAATCCGCGGCGCAGCAGCACGTTTCGAGATGGGGAACTTGTTTGCGGTCTTGGCTGTGAGAGGAGAGGCCGGAGTTTCATCTCGGCCGTTCAATTTCGTGTCTTTGTCTTGGTAGATGAGACGATGATGCCCGCAACGAAAGGCAAAAAAGGGTTATGTCGCGCCTTGTCAGCTTGACAGGGAACATAGCACAACGTCGGATGCCCGGATGGACGTTCGAGAAGGCCGACTGGGGCAGCTTCCAACCTCCAATTAGAGGCATTTTGAGGGGGAAGTCGTCTGATTGATGAAGTGCTTCAGCAAAGTCAAAATAACTATGACAACCGGGCCTGCTCAACGGCTTTGATCTCTCTTATTCTGCTAGAGACCGCTTTGGCGACGTGTTTTCTCGAGTTACGGTCAAGAAGATTCATTCAATGCACAGCTGTATCTGTAACCCCAGAGAGCGAGACGCGTCGTCGAACGGAATTTCGACACGACAACGTCCAGTGGCAGGTAGGGGAGCCCGAAAGTGGCCGCTTGTAGGGCTCCCTGGGCAGTGGAGTTTGTCAAAGGGACGGGAAAGGGCATCCATCTCGACATGACATGGCCTCACTTCTGCAAGCGAGCGAGATTGTCCGCGGCAGACGGGTCTAGAGGTGACGGGAAGTGAAAAAAGGTTTGGACGGGGTGTTTCGAGAACCCCTGCAAGGCGCAACTCAAGAGCACGATACCCCTGTACCCGAGAAGACATCAACCTCTTTTTTTTTTTTTTTGGTCCTGGGTCCCCGAGGCTCCTGCAAGATAGATCCATGATCGTTGGCCTGCAATCGGTACCTGATGTAGGAGACAGAGAGAAAAAATCACGACGGTCCAGGCCCAGCCTCTTGAATTTTTGTGTGAATAATACTAATGCCACCTACACTTGTCTAACTACGGATATTGGAGATGATACGGGAACAAGTACGGATATGGATGGCTCAGTGTGTTGTGGCTGCTTTCAGAGCTTCTCCACTCCGTCATAATAAGGTACCGAACAGTATCTCAAATTTTCCCATTTCGTCGTCTCAGGACTCAGTGTTCGTATCCTGTTTCTGCCATCTGTTTGGATGCCTGGAGTGACAGAGACAGAGACAGGAGCGGGAAAAAATCAAGGTGACAGACGGCAGGTGTGTCTCGCTCCCAGCCCGACCAGCCACAGCATATTCCCCAAACCAGGTCCTCGGTGGAGACAAGGTGGGTCACTCCCGCCCCTCATTCGCCCAGCCACCACACTCGCGGCCTGGGGACCAACCCTGCAACACTAACACCCAGCGGCCCACAGTGCGGTTTGGCGTTTGACCTTGGCGCTGTCGTCTTTTCCCGGTTAAGGCAGGGCACTTTTGGCTTAGCTCGATGACGGGGGCGCATCGACGTCGGCTCAGGTCAGGTCAGGTCCCCCGCCAAAGCTCCCCAGTAAGGTTAGCTGGACTTTGTCGTCCGTTGCAACAGAGCTAGGAAATACCTGCCGTCCAGTGGCTGGAAACCAGTAGCTGCAGGTACCAAGCTCTTGCCTGCTTCGGCTTCACCAGGTACCTAGGTAAGGTAAGGTAGTACCTAGTACACTTCTCTCGCAGCACCCCACTCCAATTGGTAAGGCAAGGTACCTGCCTACCTTACCTTACCTCACCTCACCTAATGTACCCAACCTTGCATGCCAGCCCTCCAGCCAAAAAACAATCATCATTCATCATCCCGCCGTGCTGTGCTGCGCTTTGCTCTCTCTGTGTATTCTGCGCCTGATTGTGTATGTGCGTGGGTGGTGTGTCTCTCTTCCACCTCTACACATTCTCTCTCCCTCACCCTCACTTCAAACATCTTCTCCTCTTTTCACCCTATGACCGCGGCCGGTTTCCATTCATTCCACGGCTGAAGCGAAGACCTGCGTTGCCAGCTCCATTCCTTCTTTCTCGTCATCGCCAACCTCAATTGTCATTTCTCTGTTGTTCGTGTCTTTGCTCTGCAGTCATTTTCTCTCGTCTGGAGCCCTCGATTGTTTTGATACCCGTCACCCAGAAAAAGCCTCGCGACCCTTGCAAAAAACGAGCTTTCTCAAACACCAGCAATTCTCCATCTCGGAGTTTCAGTCTCCGTGTGGTTTACCGGCATTAGCTGCCTTGTCAACAACAAACAGAGCCGAATTGACCTGTTAAACAACGCATTAAACTACAGATACAGCAACACCCCACCATGTTGGCAACGGCCAAGTCGAAATCACATCCCCTCAATGGGATGCACACGGCCGGCATTTTTGCCGACCCCAGCGTTGATGGGCCTTTGATCGGCACGCTGGTCGCTATCATCGACCGCGCGAAGAACTTGCCCAACCGAAAGACCATTGGGAAGCAGGACCCCTACTGCGCTGCGCGCCTGGGCAAGGAAGCGAAGAAGACGACGACAGATATCCGAGGAGGACAGACACCCAAATGGTACCGAACCCTCCCCACCTACGAAACGTACTTTCGGCCCAGCGACACCAGACTAACACAGATTCTCCAGGGATCAGGAGCTCCGCTTCGCCGTTCACGACTCCCCAGACTACTACCAACTGAAAGTTTCCGTGTTCCACGACGACAAGAAGACAGATCTCATCGGCGAGACATGGATTGATCTACGAGACATCATTGTCCCCGGCGGAGGACAGAACGACATATGGCGCAACTTGACCTTTAAGGGTAAGTACGCTGGCGAGGTGCGCATGGAGATTACATATTACGACATCCGGCCAAAGCCTGAGAAGCCCGCCCCGAAGCCCAGACCTGTCGAGGCTGAGCCCAACGAGACGTACGCATCACACGGAACGATCCCACGCAAGCAAATTAAGAGACGCCCTTTGCCGTCCGACCCCTTCACAGGCGAAGCCCCCTCTATCCCGGATCAAGCACCTACCCCGCCTCGTGCCGGTGGTCCCCGAGGGCCCAAGGAAATGAGTGCCTCGTCGTCCCCAGTGCCAGAGGCAAGAGATCAGAGCCTCTCCGGGTCTCGCCCGATGCCAACGAAGAAGTCGCAGCCAGCGTTCGTCCCGACGCAGTCGCCTCTGCAAGCCATTGAGTACAACAATCCCGCTCCAACTGCCGCGCCCGCGCCCGTGTCCGGTCCTCGCGGCAGCCAGCCTGAGCTGCCCGCGCCGGCGTCTCCAGCTGCTTTGCCTCAACCTGCAGACGTTACGCCGCAGCACACGCCAACCAGGCAGGAGCGTCTTGAAAGCCCTACTTCGCACCACGACGAGAGAGACTACAGCCCTAGGTTCTCATCCCAGGATATTGTTGATCGGGCACACTATCGTCAAGGCTCAGAGCCGCCGCCTCGCGACTTGTATCTCCTCGAAGACCAGCGGCACGTGTCCGCTGAAGATGAGAGACCGCCGCCGCCTCCTGCTCACCGGAGCCGCCACAGTAGCGGAAACTCACAGGATATGGTGTTGAGGGGCTCATACGACACTCCGCCCAAATCAGCGAACGCAGCGATGAGACAGGATGTTCTCAGAAATGAGGCTCACCGGCTGTCTTTCTCGTCAGCGGCTTATCCCGGTCGACCGCAGTACCGTGGCTTCGACTCTGCGCCTGCGATCACCAATGCGCTCCCAGCCCCTGACGATCACTACCATGAACCTTCACCTCCGAGACATCACTCCTACGATGGGCACGCTGAGTATCGATCTATGCAGCCGACAGTCGAAGACGTGCCGGAATCTCCGACTCCGGCTGCTAAGACCGACAACAACAACAACAACAACAACAACGTGCGGAGGAATTCACGGGTCCCCCCGTATGATGAGCTAGGTTTCGCCCAG
Organism: Colletotrichum neosansevieriae; assembly: GCA_036785495.1. Taxonomy (NCBI): domain Eukaryota; kingdom Fungi; phylum Ascomycota; class Sordariomycetes; order Glomerellales; family Glomerellaceae; genus Colletotrichum; species Colletotrichum neosansevieriae. The sequence continues at coordinate 155,685 of JAVHLV010000040.1, read as the reverse complement.
GAACAAAAGCAAGCGCCCCAGGCTCAGTCCATGGAAATTGCAAATCGTCAAACTGCACGCACATCCCAGTATCAGGATGCGGGCTACGATCAAGGCTACGATCAAGTGCCTACTCCCGCGCCGTTGAACATCGGCAGCAGAGGCAGCGCTGTTTCTCGACAGCGTGGCCAATCCCCGAACCCTGCCTATGGCAGAGGTGATGAGATGGGGCAATCTGGTGGCTACAGCACGTCGCCACGCCCGGATTACCAGCCCAGGGGCGACGAGCTAGTCTTTGCAGGTCGTGGTTCCGCGTCCCCGGGCCACTACAGCACTTCACCTCAACCTGAGTACCAGCCAGACTATCAGCAACAGCCAGAATATCAACCCAGAGGCGATGAACTGGTGCTCGCCGGAAGAGGAGGCGTCTCCCCAGCTCATTACAGCACCTCACCGCAGCCGTACGCTAGGGGTGACGAGATGGTTCGTCATCAACAGGTTTCTCCCTTGTCTATGCGAGATCCCAGAGGCGACGAAATGGTCCGCCACCAACAGGTCTCTCCCATCGCGACGAGGGATCTCAGGGGCGACGAGATGGTTCGCCATCAACAACCGTCTCCCATAGCCACGCGAGACTTCGCCCCGAGTCCCGGAGACATGGCGCCATACAACTCTCGCAGCCAGAACTCATACGTTTCGCAGCGATCTGAGCTTTCCGGTACTGAGATCCAGGCAACTGGAGCTCCTGCTGTACCAGCATCTCTCGTTCCCGGAGTCGATCCTTCCCTTGCTCAGGAAGTTTCCGATCGTATCTACGAGGAACGACGTCAGACTAAGCGTTATACCACTGAGAGTGTCACTACCCCAACGCATGGTAGACAGCAAAGCCAGCCCATGGGATACAACGATCAGACTTACGTCCCGCCAAACCATGGGCACCATGACTACCGGTCGTCTATGGCCTACGGCGGCCAGATGAACAGGGGACGCGGTCCCTCACCCCAACCTCCACCTCAGCATCTGAGAGGCAGGGGCGTCTCGCCTCAGCCATATGCTCAGGACATGCGAGGAAGGGGTGTTTCGCCTCAGCCGTATGCTAACGATATGAGAAGCAGAGGGGTCTCCCCCCAGCCATACGCGCAGGACATGAGGGGACGTGGTGCGTCCCCGAACCCGAACCACGCCCGTGGCATCTCCGTGAGCCCCCATCCTCAACATCGAGCGCGCGGCCTTTCGCCAGCTCCTCCTCAACAGTCGAGAAGGGGAGTTTCCCCCAATCCTCACCACACAATCAAGCGAAAGTCTGTCAGTCCAGCGCCGCCTCCCGACCACCGCAGATTGTCCGGAATTCCGTTTGGCCCAGATTCTTACGACGCGCTGAATCCGACGGCATCAACTATCAGCGATATTTCGAGGCCCGATCCCGACGAGAAAATTATCACGCACGATGGTCGCGAGATTGATCCTTCGGATCATCTTCCTATGGATACATGGGCGCCGGAACCTGAGCCAAAGGGACCGAAGACACCAACAACAGCCTCTGTTCGTTCTAGGGCATCTCCGGCTGGATCTCAACCTATGCCTACCAGTGGTCGCCGTCAGCTCCGCATTTCGGCTCGGCCACAGTCGCAGGTCTCGCCTGTCAACTACAACTTTGATCCGTACAACACGCCGGCCCCTGGCAGTGGTGGTCGGAACCGCCTGCAGAAGAAAACGCAACGCATGTCCGCTCTCCCATCTACTTCTCCTGCCGGCTCCAGCCCTCTGGCTCCCATCTCTTCACACAACTACCAAGACCATGGCGGCGACTTCACACCGCCGCGTCTTCCGCGCGCCAGCACCTGGGACTACCCCAGTGAGAATCACGCGCCTCAGTATGGCAGCTCCCCCGGCAGGATGCGGGGAGGACCGCCGATTCCGGCCAAGATTCCTTTGCCCGTCATGAGCGGCGCCATGGGCGGCGGACAAGAGAGCGAGTGGGCTCTCATGCAGGAAATGAGCCGCATCGACATTGGCGCGGGACGGTCCAGACGTCACAGACATTACTAGTCACATCCATCAGCATTGCGAGCGACGAGTTCATGAGTTACGGTGCGACTTATAAGACGAACTTGTTGTAATTGTATTAAATAAAGGTCACGGAGTTTTTAAGTTCTTCTGGATTGGGGTGGATATTTCTTTTCCGGTGGAAATCAATTGGGAAAACACGGCTTGGTTCACGGCGGATTCTGGGCGGGTTTTGTTGAATAGCTAGTTCTCTAGACAGCCAGAATTTCATTTTCATCTTTGAAATGACTCCTTCACTCGTTCACCTCGTCACTGGAGCTCTACATAGCCTAAGAACTTCGCAGGGCTCCTTCAGTCCGCAAACTCCAGGTACATGAATCCAAAAGTTCGCTGAATGTCCGCTCTCATAATGGATCTTCAACGAAAGATTGGAGTTGAACCTGGAGTTTTTCAATCCCTCTAACACACTATTGGCGGACCTGGCACTCAGACATCTGATGGGCCACAGTCGAAATCCGAAAATCCACGATGCGGCGTCTGCACGGAACGACTTTGCCGTGCTCGAGGACGAAACTGCCTCAAGGCCGATGACGGCAGTGGTGAGTTGCCATCTGTGGTTCTTGAAGACCAGTCGGGACAGAAGCGCCCCTGTCCTCCCGAAGACACCTTGCTGAATCAAGCAATCAGTTCTTCAAAGGTCAACCTCGGCCCGCGTGCAGACGAACGACCCTGTCGTTGAGCTTTTCCGTCTTCTGGATGACGCCCGGCGGTACATGTCAACAATTCTGGAAGGGCCACTTGGAATCGGATAACGACCCCATCACCGCATCGATCGTCAGCCAGGCGCCTCTTCCAAGCACATGGACTATGTCTAAACACGATTTTTTATCCAAGAATACCCTCTGTTGTCTTCCCATCGAAACATGTTCATGTTCGTCGAATTTCAGAAAGTGTTGGGAGGAACAGTAAACATGTACAGCGAACTTTGTCAGAGTCGGCAGAGACTTCTGAAACCATGCGGACGAGTGCGTGCCTGTATCGAAAGCGTCCACCTGGAAAGAAAGCGACGAGTGGAGGGACTGGACAATGATCGTTGATGTGCTTCAAACAATCGAGTAGATTCATCCAGCCGCGACTACCAGCATTGCAGCGGTTGAAGAAGAATGGCGCAGGGTGGATGGCGACCGGCTTGTTAGCGAGCTTATTCCAGACCGACTTCGGCTCCTCCTCCTACTCCTCCTCCTCTACAATGCTCGCAAGAGATCTGCCTGATGACACCAAATTCGACTCCTTCGTCGTCTTCTTGTCGGATGTTCTAAAGATAGCAAAGGCGGGTTCTCCTCTGGACATTTCATTTCACTCTTCGTATCGAGCTTGACCTGCAGGCTAGGTAGGCATGGAAGGCTTGCAGGAACACGTCGATGCTGGTTCAAAACATTATTTCAATCACGGCATCCTTCGATGCATAAGGGACTGGCATATCGGCACAGACCGCAAGAGCTCCACCACACGAATCGTGTCCTCTCTTATCGGTCTTAACCTCGAAACGAAACCATCCGCTGGACAGATATGGACACGCCGATAGCGATGCAGAAGATCCAAATCTTTGCTTCTGAGCCGCCCAGAACAACGGAAGCGTGTAAAATTCGCCGAGCGGCTCGCTGCCTGGTTGAAGCTCGCCGAGATTTAAAGCGAATCGCACCGAGGAGAAGCGCGAGGCCCTTGCCGGCCTGAAGTGTGCGGTTCAGTCTTCTGGAGCAGATAGGCGACGCCACCAGCCAAGAAGAGATGGACAAGAGTTTTGACACCTGCTATGCGAGGCGAAATCCTCCAGGCTGGTGTCGGGAGCTTTACCCTTCCGTTAGTTCTTTTGGACTCCGATTGACATCGGCGTCATCAGCCGCCTCGCATTTCAGAGCCCAGGAATGAGAATGCGACGGCAGAACAGACGGCTCGACCTTCCCAGACGTCGCACACCGAATACCTTGCTCGCATTGAGAAGGAAGCGCGAACTAACGTGTCGGCATATTTCTTCAACTTTGAAGAGCTTCATAAGGGGTTGGTTAAGCTTACAGACAAAGCAGCGACATACGGCATATACCTGCATCTAGAATCGTCACCTAACCATGTCCCCTCAAAACGTCTTACCAATTACCTTCGAATAACGGACGAAAAGGAGGCAACCTGACTCCAGCGGTTTGACCACAGAATAGCGGAACTTTTGCAACTATGCCCAAATGGCAACTCTGATATCCTAATCGTGGTAGCTTTTGAACTTTAGGCAGTTGCTACGAAGACACCCGACGAGCTTGCTTAGACATGGAGTGAGGAAATGGGCTTTCTGCCTCTTTCCGCATCCAGGTCTCAAGACTTATCGCCACATTTGGATTGAGAGGATCTGATTTGTGGGAATGAAGTAGTTTAGCTACCCAAGAACGAATATGGACACATGATGTACTCATGAGCTAGTTCGATAAGTGAAAACGCGCTTGAATAACACGGTGTTGCTGTCGCGTATCCCCGCAACTCCTTTTTCGTGAAGCTCCAAGAACAAAATAGGGGAGAGTCACAAGATTGCGTCAACGGTCTGCGCAAGCAGTACAACTTGAAGTGTGTGTCTCTTCCGGGGTTAGTCGCCGTTGGGTTGACGGATCCGACCTGGAAGCTGGACCAACCGTTCCAGCCCGGGAACGCGCACAAGGGTATGCCGCCGACGCATGTCCAGGTGTGGCGCGGATCCGCTGAGGGACGACGGGCTGCGCTGGCTGATAGCCCGTTCGCGCCTGTTGTGTAACCGGCCGTGGGACTTCTTGGATGGAACGACGAGAAAGATGTTGCACTAGGCCCAGCATGAGACCATGATTTCGGGCGAGACACACAAACTCCTCTGGAGATTCTTTACGAACCAAGAAAACGGGGGGTTGTAGAAAGCCTGCACTACCCGCTCAGCATCATTGAGGCACTCTGAGCAGATAGATGGTGTGTGTTCGACCAAGGAACTTTTCGCGTCATTGCGTGATCTATGCTCTTGGTGACCTTACAGCCACAGTTTCGCCCGAGACCCCAAAACTCCGTACAATATGCCATTGCCCAACGAAAACAGACTCCTAAGCTCCGAGCCCCCAGTCAAATTCTGCCAAAGTCTTCACCAACTTGAATTATGTCGAGATTACCATGCCAAATCCCTATGACGTCTTCTGTCGCTTGGGATCGAAGCCAACCCCGCTATTGGCATTAGCTACGACACCGTTATTTGATACATCGGCCAGAACAGGCCTGCCCATCCCGGCGTCCTGCTGAAGAGGCCGCTTCATCGTCGGCGGACGGTACGAGCCGCGGTTGGCCAAGGGACTACCTGGGCCGCCCGGTGCACCTATGCGTCTGGCCTGGCTGAACTGCGGGTTGGGCGCGGGACCGGCGCCTGCCGGTCTAACAGGCGTAAACCCCGAGCCCTTCAACTGCGCCGCATCGGCCTGTGCGGACGAGGGTGAAACGTGTTGGCCTGTGCGCGACAGAGGCTTGGAGGTGTTGTGGTCTATCCCGGGGGTCTTCCGTATGGATGGGCTCTCTGCTTTGGGATTGAAGGCTTGTTGCCCGGCTGGCATTATCAGAGGAGCGTCAGTGTTGGTCGCCTGCAGAGCAGAATCGGGGATTTGCTGTACGGCACGTGCGGAGAAGAAGGCTACCGGCTCGGCGGAGTTGACACTGCCTGGGGTTGTCATGTTGCCGTTGGCAGGCGGGGCCGGCGGGGCCGACGGCGCGGATGGAGCTGTTAGGTTCGTGGGAGCGCGAGGTTGATTTGGCTGCTGTGGGCGGTTTCCGTAGGCGGCTTGGGGCTGGGGGCGTGAGTGTGCGTGGTTCGGCGTCTGTGGAGGTCGTCCTAGGTTTCCTGCTGAAGTGCTTCTACCTAGTTGACGGTTGGAGGTCTGCATGTGCTGGGGATATGGTGGAGCGGGAGCTACGCTGGCGGCTCGTTCGTTTGAGGCGCCACTTGCAGCTGCTGGAAGGGCGACCTCATCCGGGTGATCACCCTCGACAACAGCAAAGTCTGCCTCGTCAAAGTCTGGTTCGGGTCAGCCATCTTTATCAATACTCATGTCCAGTGAGGCAGCCTACCTTCCAGGAGGTCCTCAAGCGAGTCTGCCGTCGTTTCCTGCTTAATGACCGGCGGCGGGGGTAGCGCCTTTTCCTCCTTCTTCACGGCGAAATCCGAATGGCGGTGCAGTTCGGTCTCGTTGAACTTGGTGGGTGCGACCTTCATCTTGGTCACCTTGGAGAGGTAGTCCTTGTCGTAAATGCAATTGCCCAGCACATTGCCAAAATTCCTCAACGCCCTCTTCAACGCGTCTGTCGTGCCCTCCTTCTTTGCCTTCTCAAAGGCCGCAGCCTTGCCCTTGCAGTTCTCGATATGCCCGTAGCCAATGTCTTCATGGTAGGTGCCGTCGCGGAGGGTGACACGCATGATGACCGAGAGTCCCAAGCTGATCTTCATTGTCTGAGGATGCTCGTCGACGAAGTCCACCTGTATGTTCTGGATGGAAGACGACCAGCCGTTGAAGCCGAAGACTTCGTTCGCGAGGGCGATGCATTTCTCGGCGGCGATGTAGTGGACTTTCTGTCCCGAGGGACCGGCGCGTGCAGAGATGTATTCGGGACCAAGTTGCTTCTCGAGACGGCTTTGGAGTGTCGCGATTTCTTGCGCCGTGTACTCGCTCATTCGCTTCTGGGGTTCCTCGAAGGGGTTCTCCCAGGTGCTGTGTTGGTCGCCCGGGCTGCGGCAGGATCAATGTCAGTTGAGAGGGACGCGACGAGGAGCGTCAATGACATACGCGGGCATCTTGTCGAACGCGTTCTTGGGACTCAGTCTATGAAGCGGACTTATTGCCCTGCGGTGCAGCTTCGCAACAAAACACACTGATGCCTCGGAAGTTGGAGGACTGGTGACGAGTCCCGTTGGCAAGGCGCTCGCTGCCTTGATTTCTGTGGGCGTCGGGCTGAAGCGCGTTGTGTTGGCCACCGTCCTTAACGCGTCGAGAGCGATGTGAACGGGCGTCCACGTGACCTTGAATTGATTAGATAAGGTGCTGGTGCCTGGAACCCCTCCCGCCGGCGGTATGTTCCTCATGCCTGAGGCGGGAAGGTACTTGGTCGCAACGGTACCTGAGAGTTCGCCTGGCGCCTGGCGCCTGTCGTCCGAACAGTGAACCGTTGGAGAAGGGAGGCACCCGTGGACCTCCACAAACCTACCTCACCTTACCCCGCCATAGCTTCCTGGAGTACCCTTGGCGAAGCGGCTCATCTCGTTATCGGCGACACCCAATCTTGTCACGGCGATCCTTTTTTGATGTGCATTCTCACCAGTTTCAGGCCTCCAGCGCACGAACCACAAGGGAGGAGCACCGGCAAGTTCTTATTTCATTCCATCTTCGGGACGCTCTCATCTCCGGAAAATAAAGATTTAAGAAAACGAAAACGAGAAGAAAACAACTCGTCCTAGAATCTCATCCTCTCAGCCCACTCGGCCTTGAGTTACAGGCTATTGATGATCAGGCACGCACGGAGGGAGGGGTTGCAGCAGAAAAGGCCGTCGAACCCCGGAAAACGAACTTTGGGGCGGATGATTGGACGCAAGAGTTGTGGAAGGATGTCGCATGCACTTGGATACCATGTCGCGGGAAGGTTGGCTGCATGTAGCCAAACTCGCCGATGGTCATGATGATGGGTGGAGGGTCATTGTGCGATCTCGTGTCACCGAATGTGTGGGCATTAAACTGATGGCCCTTAGTATGCACAAAAAGGGCAACCAAACAGCAGCAGAGGCACGTACGGCTAGTTGCATGGATTCAACGTGCTAATACTCTTAATTCCCATGCTGTCTTGACATACCTTTGTAAGTGACAAGGTGTTCAACCGTCCTACTGCTATGAACAACCCTCCGTGCTGCACGACTCGAATACCATGCCCATCACGAGACACTGGTGCACACTCTGGCGCGACCAATGCCGACCTTTTGCAGCGAACCCAACGAGGGACAATAATCATGCTTGTGTTTGGTTGAAATGAACTCTCCCAAGCGGGCGGGTTTGTGATTGCTTGCTGTCCCAAATGCTTCCTCCTCTCCGTTGACCATTGAAAACCAGAACTACCTACAAGTGAAATATGTGACTCGATTCCCTCGTCAAACCCAATGTGTCAGCAAGAAGAGGGAAGCGAAACTTTCGTAAAGCCCCCATCCCTTACGTGGGATGACTCCGCGACAAGCGACAGGAAAGGGATATCATCGATCAGAAAAGAGACAAAAACGCCGCCCAACCCCAACCAGGCCCTTGTGACATGAATTGTCCGCGGAAACCCAAAAGTCTATGCCCATTGCCGCCCCATGCTGAATGAAGAGAGAAACTGTGAAAATGATGAAGCCGTCGTTATAGCCGTCGTGATATGTCCAGTGAAGCGATCGACCACGGGCCGATGTGGCAGCGTTTCGTGGTTGTGATCCGCCATTATTATTCCATCGCCATGCCCAGAGTGCCAGGGTTCTACCACGGTCCAACCCGCACAGGCGCCCCGTAGGTTCCTGACATGAGTTGATTGAGAATCGAGTTCGGGTCCGAGGCGGGGTTTGCGGGTTGTCCATTAGACGAGTTGTTTGCCATCCAGCTCACTCCTGCCGCCATCGCGTTCATGGCCGTGCCCATGCGTCCGCCGGAGATCTCGTGGTGCTTAGCCAGGACCTGGTCCCATCCGCCCGTGTGCAGACTGAGTCCTCCTCCGCGCTTAGCGGCCTCGTTGATGACCAGAGCCCAAGCCTTGGAGATCTCGTCGTATGCATTTTCCTTGTGGTGACGGTATTGCTGGGGGTCCCAGTCGGGGAGCTGATGAATGATTTTCGTGGCGCCGTCGAGATATTGCAGTGAGATGGTGGTTTGACTTTCGTTAGGGGGCAAGTACTGCGGGGTGAAGTCGAGGAGGGCATCGATCAGAGCTGTCATGGGAGCCTTGACACGGTAGTAGGTGTAGTCGGGGCTGGTCTCGCCGTATGGGATGGATGCCTTCATCTTCTCCTGGTACTCCCGCAGAACGCCGTGAGCGGCTTCGACCGTCGGTCGGGGAGCGCTGGTGACGACCTCGTGGCCGATTTCGGGATGGCGTTCGCAGATTCGCTCGAGGACGGTTCGCAACTGGGTAGGATCCAAGGTCTCGAGAAGCCGAGGCAGAGTAAGAGGGCGACCGATCAGTTCGTTGGAGCGGACCTTTTTCGACGGTCGGGCAAGTTGTCGTGAAGAGGCGGAAGGGGAGCTTCGGGGAGAGAGGGACATCTCATCGCCATCTTCGTCGGCCTTGCGCTTGCGGCTGCTGGCCATGTTGTGAAATGGGCTCACTGTTTCCGGGTTAGCGTCGGGATGCACGGCGAAGCCTTGGCCATCTTTGAAGCGCAAGGAAAAAGAACTCAAACGGAAAGGGGGGAAATGCTCACAAGAACGAGAGGGAGAGATGCGGTTGGCTTCGTGAGGATGTTGGAAGAGAGGCGGCTGTGGGGAGAGCAATACATTCATGTTTAGAATGATTGCGAATGATCGATAGGTCGGCTGTTGGTGGGAGAAGTGCCTGGGGTTTTAAGTCCAGATGACGACGACGGTTGCGACCAAACAAGCGACGACGACAACAGTCCAGAGACGACCAGAAAACGAAGTTGCTTTGATTGAATGCGATGAGATGGCAATGCTGAGAAGGCCACGGAATACCGGGTGGTTGATTGAATGAAGTCGTGATTGTTGTGAATGGTGAATGGTGAGGGGAAAGAAGGAGGACTTGTTTGGGGGGCAAAGGAGGAAGAGAGCGTCGGAGACAGAGCGAAGCGAGGCGAGAGGGAAAACGTGAGAGAAGTGGAGGAGAGGGAAAAAAAGGCCCTTTGCCTTTTTCGCTGGTTGGTTTGCAAGTGGCACTTGGACCAGTTGGATGCTGCAGCAGTACACTAGGTATCCGGAAGGTACCTAGCAGCAGGAGGAGCTCCGAGCAACTGCTGAGGTGGTGTGCTGGTGTGCTGGAACCAAGACTGAGGTCAGGACTCGCAAGTGCTGGCATTCAGGACCCGACCTTGAGTGGTGCAGCACAGGCTGTCGTTTGTGGTTTGGGGACCTACCATAAGGTAGTAACAAGCAACCTGGAAGTAAGAGGTAAGGTAAGGTAACGGAATGGAACCTGCAAGGTGTAGAAGCAAGGCAGGCACCTAACGAGTCACGAAAGAGGTACCCGTACCCAAGCAACGTGCGTTGGCTGAATTCCTGGCGGGGGCTGTCCAATCAAAATCTGCAATGCGGCTGCAGAAACGGAGACTGGGGGAGTCAGTGGATGGAGGATGCTGCAGGCCGCCTGTAATATCAAGCAGAACCTGGAAGCGGTCAAGACCCGATGGATGCCCTACACTACCTTATGCCGAAACAGCAAGGGCGGGACGGGTGCAGCGCTGCAGATGCCAGAGCGAGAGGGAGATCACGGCAATGTACCGCTACCTTACTCACCGTGCTGAGCGGTACTCTCGGCAGAGACAGAAAAAGGGACGGGGGGTTTTGCTAAGCGGTTGGCGGATCCCGCCCATGATTCGTCAGATATTCGCCGCACGTGAGTGGATGACGGAGGGCACCAAGGCGATGGCGCTGCCGCCTCTTTAGTGGTGGTGACGGTGGTGGTGCTGCTGGTGGAGGAGGGGTCTTGTCTCTACTACTCTAGAGGTGTGGAGGCATTCACCTCGCTTTTTTAATTCGACCTTTCATTTTCCGCCGTCGATTCGTTCCCGCCTCCATTCTCAACATGACCTGAATGGCACGACAAATCAACATGATACTCTCCAGGTGGCAGGTGGCCAAACGTCAAGGTAAGACTCGCAACGCCACGATCTGGATTAGCTGACTTCACGGCGGGTCGCCTAGAGCCAACAAGGGAACAACAAGTCATGTCCTGACTCCACGAAATGCTCCATCGGAAATGTCCCTGAAAAGAGCCTGGAACTCCCTGGCTCGAGAGTGGATGCCCCTCACCGACCTGGGAAACCCAAGTGCTTACACTACTACGGTAATCCTCACCAACTTTGTGATTCATCTCTCTTTTACGTTACATTGCGCTTTGTTGCCTCGGGACGCTGGTCTTCTCATTCTCACGCCCATGCATCCCCCTGACATGGTTGTTCCTCTGAATCAAAACAAGACCATTGTAAACGTGCCGAGCCAAAAGGGAGACCCAAGTCTAAGTCCGGTGGTCTCACTCATCACGATTCCTTTTCCCTTCCAATGTTCGACGCCCATAACCCATGTTCTCCTGTCTCTTTCCTTGGAGCTTACTCAACACCACCAAACAAAAATGCAGGGCGTGATTCGGGCGAAAATACCTTTACCAGCCATCTTGAATCTGCTCGGCGCTAAACAGAGTCAGTTCTCTGCGGCCACACACACACACACACATTGGATTGTTGTGCCAGACGAGGTGCCTGTACTTGCACTTGTACTTGTACCTTGACGAGGTACCGCTACGCCCACCTGGCGAGCTACCTAGGTACCTAAGGCGGCGGCTTTGGGTCCATCAAGGTCAGCCTCGGTGAACGGGCCTTGCAGAGAGTGGACCCAAACCGCTGTCACTTCTTATCGGCCTTATCGATTGTCAACTTCCAATCGGTCGCAACCAAAAAAAAATTCGGGGCAAACCAGCGACAAAGGGTCCCGTTCAAGATTCTCAGTCGCATCCGGCAACAAACGGATCGCCGTTGACGTTTCTAGAGCGATAAACTGCAAACCCTGGGAACCTTAAGTCATTTTCGACAAACACCTAATCAAAATGGCCACCTCCGAGTCCAAGAAGAGGTCCAAGTCCAAGTCCAAGTCCAAGGACGTCAAGGTCGTCGAGGTCGTCGAGGAGGATACCACCGTCGAGGTCACCGAGCAAGTCGCCGCCGACCCCTCCTCCTCCTCCGACGAGACCAGCCCCAAAAAGTCGCCCGGCTTAAAGAAGCGCAAGTCGGCCAACGTCGAAGAGATCGAAGTCGACCTCGAGGCCCCTGAGCCCCCCTCCAAGCGCGCGAAGCGTGCCCTGAAGAAGGGCAAGAAGCTTCCTCCCAAGGTCGACAGCGACGACGAGAGGGAGGCGAAGAAGAAGAAGGAGAAGGAAGAGAAGGAACAGGCGTCCAAGCGCTCTCAGCATGGCGTGTGGATCGGCAACCTGCCATTCTTCATCACCGCCGACGAGCTGCGCAAGTGGCTGGTCGCCAACTCTGGCGAGATGATCACCGAGGCGTCCATCACGAGGTTAAACATGCCCACGAGCAAGGTCGTGGGCAAGGACAAGCCGAACAACAAGGGTTTCGCGTACGTCGACTTTGACGACGTCGCGCCAAAGGTCGCCGCCATCGCGCTGACCGAGGCCGAGCTGGGTAACCGCAAGTTGTTGATCAAGGACGCCACGTCGTACGAGGGACGGCCGAAGAAGGAGGCCGAGGCCGAGGGCGGAAAGTCGGCGGCGGCGGCGGCTAAGGAGGAGGTGCCGACGAGCAGCAAGATCTTTGTGGGCAACCTGAGCTTCAAGACCACCGACGACGACGTGCAGCAGCACTTTGAGAAGTGCGGCCAGATCGACTGGGTCAAGGTCGCGACATTCGAGGACTCGGGCAAGTGCAAGGGCTACGGATGGGTCAAATTCAGGGAACCAGAGTCCGCGGGCTGGGCCGTCAAGGGCTTCGTCAAGATCAGGGAGGAGATTGAGACCGAGGAGGACTTTGTGGAGAAGAAGGACGAGGAGGGCGATGACGAGATGAAGGATGGAGACGATGACGAGGACGAAGAGAAGAAAAAGAAGAAGAAGCTGGTGGAGGAGCAGAAGGTCAAGACGAGGAAGTGGTGGGTAAACAAGCTGTTCGGTCGCCCACTCAAGATTGAGCTGGCCGAGGACGATCAGACCCGGTATAAGAAGCGCTTCGGAAAGGACGCACCGAAGAGGAACCAACAAAACGGCGAGGATGGAGGTGCTGCAGAGGGCGCGGCTCGCGACGAGAGGAAACCCCGTGCTGCTAAGCCTGCATCTGAGCTGAAGGCACAGGAGGATCTCATGGTTGCAAGATTGACGGGTGCGGCTGCCAAGCACACTGGTACCAAGATCACTTTTGATTAGCAAAGAAAAGTAATTCGAGTTCCAACACCACTGTGTATACGCGTCTTCTTATGTTTTGCTATTGCTTTGTGATGTTTACTACTGCACGTAAGAGCGGCGAGTTGCCATGCCACCGTATCCTGCTCTCGCCTTCGATGGCCTTCCTCAGCCGTTTTTTACTCCTTCTCTAGAGGCTTGTGCCCGTATACAGAGTAACTTGGATTGTTAGTCTAGGTTCCGCAGTGCAGAAGGAATCACTTACATGGGCCAGTACGCGTGGATGGATCTGTTCTTCAGATCCTGTCGTACTTGCATGAGGAGGATCTCAACCTCCTCTTTTGTCCAACCATGAGCCCTAGTAAGAGGAGCCATAGTGAACGACTCGAATCCGCTAAGAAAGTTCTCGTGGGCCCAGATGCCTAGTTCCTTGTATTTACGGTCCTTGGGCCAAGGGTTCGTCGGCCATTTGTACACGCCAAGCTGAACGTCGACGAAGCCCGCACCTTCAAGGACTTTCACAAGACCTGGCACCTCCTGATAAGGCCGCCCAAAAATGGTAGCAGCTTCGTCAAGCATGTTACAGCACTTTGAAATGGCACAATCTGGTGTCAGCGTGCCATCGTCAGACTTGGCGAACAGGTCGATTTCTATCATTTCCAGGTATCCGCCGGGGTTCAGGTGACTTTGACCCAGTTAGACGTTGCTTTTATCGATGAGAGAGAGATGTCAATCTTCCTCCAAAACCGTAACTTACTTGAAAGCTTTCTTGGCGTACTTGTGCCAATCTCCGATGGACGCGTTCATGAACCGACTATGGATGTAGTCAAACGGCTGCGACCAAGTCCAGTCCTCATCGAGATCGTCGATTTCGAACTTCACATTGGGAGGAACGCTGCATTGAGTTAGCCCTTACGATCATGTAGGACCAAGATCTTAGTTCCGGTAAAGGCACCTACAAATCAGGCATTGACGGTGATAGGTCGAAACCAATAACCTATGAGTTGAGATAATTATTAGCCCCTTCAACAAAACCCAGGCAAAAGAACAGGATTTGGGCTTTGGTACCTCGGCGTCAGGATGCTCTTCTCCAAAATCAACAGCCCAGATACCGGTTCCTGTGCCAACATCTAGGACGCGTTTGACTCTGGAATCAGAATCGTTAGGTGGCGCGAGTCCCAACCGGTTATCGAATGTTAGAAGAAATAGGTGGTGCTGCATATCTGAAGGATGTGTGAGTGAATTTCTACGAGACCGATGTACTCATTCACGTTCATACCCAGCCGATCCTTTTCTTTTTCGTCATTCGGGGCGTGGTAGCCTATGTCTGTCAGAAACCCTGTCTCAATACCGCAAAGCAGAGATACTCACGACCATCTTTGTATCTATGATACGTGCGACCATTCTCTATGCGGAAGTCCCGAATAGAATCTCGTACGCTGGTGCTCGAAGTTGCGATGCTCTATCACGCGCTCGTCAGAACAATCCAGCAAAGAGGACAGGAACAACCTACACTGCCCAGTTCAGAGGCACTGTCATCCGTGACCTGCAATAAAAACAAGTTAGAAGCGCGGTCATTGCCTTCAGTGGCGTCAATTTCGGCCTACCTCGTCCACAGCGAGCTCAATCGGAGGGTTGGCTTGAACAGGTGGTGTGGCGGCGCCAGTAACCCCCGAAGTCGCGTTGTCTGCACACATGTCGAGTTGGTCTGTGAAGAGGATGAATGAGACATTTCAGAGAGAAAACTCCCAATTCAAAAATCTACAGCCCGTGTCTTGATATTTTGTGATCAGTCTCTTTACCCCTCTTCTTAGCGAGGAAATCATGCACGTGTAGGACCAACAGACTGCAAAGAGCCCTGTTCTGTGGAGAGCATTGCCCGAAGTTGTACGACGTTACGCGTTCTGCGGTAAAGTGGTTGACCGGGAGAAGTAGCCCTATCAAGTTATCATCCGTTTAAGCCTGACTCAATTTGTCCACTGACCACCTTTCAGGTGGTTATTGTTGTTGTTGTTGGTGTTGTCAACCGTCGCTATTCCTGCTCGCTTCATTGTGACCCTGGAGACTGGAGCCGGACAGCTCTCCACGTCAATCTCGCTCCAAATCCTTGTTCGTGTTATCCAGGCGCGGAGGCAGCGAAATCTCGTCTTGATATTCTTCCTGTTAAGATATATTGGATACTTGTGAAACATTAGAACCAAACGGGAATTCGTTTCTTTTCAGTGAAGTCTACGATTTTACAATAACTTAATACTATGTTATTAAGCCTCAATCCATCCCAGTTCACCATGAACTACTATCGGTGGCAAATTAACGGTTCATGAGTCCAAGCAGCTAAAATAAGACCAACTTCGAGCTAAATATCACCTCAGCGTCTAATTCTATTAAAGAAAGCCATGGTACACTTTAGTGACTTTCGAAGCTAACAATCTATATCAGGATATACAGTCCCCACCTGCTGCCTTTACTGCTCTACTTTGCGTTTGCACCGCTTCTCTCGCTCGTCCCGGGGCACGCGCACTAGTAGTGCTTTCTGATTGGATCCTGAAGATCCTGGCCTGTCTCTAGATATCCTTTATCTAACGGAACAACAGGTGCCCAAAAGCTTGAGAATTTGTGGTAGGAAGGTAAATGAGATATAGTTTTGTATTAACATCTAGTTATGTCCAAGCACGCAAAATATATGGTGAGTCACCAGCAGTAATTCGTAAAGAAGAAGCTGAGCAGAGAATGATGGTTGAGCAAGTTAACTAAATCAACCCTCAACTAAACCTGCGATCACTTTGAAAGCGTTGGCTCACAGCTTCGAAAGCGATAGACAGCTGTGGACGTTATCGGGCTTACTTTTAACACTGGGATTAATGGAAAATGGGACGGTGTACAACCCGCATATTGTCTAATCATAATTGCACTTTTCAGTGAGTGGGAGAACTTGGGAATATTAGGTATAAATCTGAATGTGTAGTTGCGCGAGACCGAATTTACAGCAACGTTAAAAATGTACTCAAAGTAATATAGGCGAAAAGGGGTCACCACGGCTTCACGTGCAAAGCCTAAGGTTACACTTTGTCAGGTATATGGAGTCTCAATACCTCTGAATAACGGAGGCTAATCCATGTCACATATAGTGCCATCAATATGTTTCCAGCTTGATATCGGCTGACTTTGAATTATCTTAGGCTCGATACCAACAACAAGACAGGCTTTTCTATTGGAGTTTCAAATCTAATTCTGGATGGGCATTACTACACTAGCCTTTGCAGCCTCCTCGTCTCCCAACTTCCACAAACTTGCATGACTTCGGTAAGACACGGGACGATACGATTTGAATCTTGACATCTCTGATAATGGAAGGAGACCCTTCGCTCGACTGGGATCAGGCGCGGGACCGACATCTTCAAGGCGCCTGCTCTTGGAGCGTCCCACTGGTTCGTGGGAAGTCCGAAGACTCCTCATTTGGGGCTTAGCGGTAAGTTCATCGGCAGTCGACGCCCCAGATCGCTAACACTTCCTATAGTGCAATGGACAGGAAGGCTGTGAGCTCGCGCTCAAGATTCTCATGTACGAGCTCAAGGTTGCCACGGCACTCGCGGGGTAAGTTGCGCAGGTGACGGCCATATTGGTGACCCGGCTAACAAGAAGATGCTATAGAACACGAACTGTTGATGAGATCTCGAGGGGACTTGTTGCTTATCTGAATGGAAGTGGAGTACTGGCGAAGCTTTAGATGATGGTGTTTTCATCGCATATGTGGCAGCGAGTTTGACCGAGATGTTGTACAAATTTTAATCTAATTCTTTATTCTACACTCAACCATCACTTTTGCATACAGTACGACCTTGACGTCGGCGACGAAGGTGGAGGATACTCAAAGCAGAGGAGACCTTGATGATGGTGGAACTTAGCCGCTCTATTTCACTCCTGCCTCAGTGGTACCGTAGGGATATCGTCTTAGGTGAACTTGGTCTGTAGACTGTGAGCAAGAGCAGCAATTCAGGTGTCTGAAAAGAAAGTGACATCATCCAATCAAAGGTGGTAAAACACCTGCTACCGACTCATGAAGACTGGATTTTCATTGGCAACTGCGTCATGAGGCAATCGGAATCACCACAGCAGCAAGCCTGGTGAGAAATCGGAACAGCTCCTGAAAGCAGGATGAACAGATCAGCGTGAACGTTTCATGCTGATCAATTCACTCGTGAGTTTGCGCTATCATTGGTCACGAAGTATATATATTCTTCGCAGCTCCAAACACAGTCCGATCGATTTGATGCGGCCGGCTTTGGAGGAAGGTCTCGGCTTTGGAGGCCCACTTCGCCGCCGGCCCTACCCCGCGTTATCGTGGCAGATAATCCATATTAATGATCGCGGAGGTGCCTCCGATCCGGGGATCCACGTGCCCCGCGTTCCCGTTTCTCAAGCCCCAGACTCCCCCGCCTCCGTCGTCGTTCGGTCCTTTTCTTGGTTTGATGGTGTCAGAAATGCGACGGAATAGGCAGGCCTGCTCGAGCTGGCTGTAATTGCGATGTCGGCCGACCAGTTTTCAAGGCTCCTCAAGGTTGCATAGCCGCAAAGAGTAGGACATCCCGGGACGCTACTGTTACTAAAGCAGCTTGGATTAGATAACCTCGAGTTGAATTTGGCATATGACGTTGGAGCTTCCGCATCGATGAAAATACTGGCTGAGACATCTTACCCTTCTGCTCAACCACAGTATCGACCAATACCGTCGTCGACAGGAACATTTCTGACGAATCCTCACTGAGATACCGATTCCCTAAAAATCGTTACGAAAAATATCGAACATTATCGCCATAGCACCATCAGAGCTCAAGGGCGTTCTCGTCGCTCTAATCACCCCCTTTACCCCCGACCAGAAGTCCATCGACACAGCAGCCCTCATTGCTCGACGCACACATCCAGCGCCTCGACGCTGCAGGTGTCCATGGCCTCGTACCAGGTGGCAGCACAGGCGAGCTCACAGCTCTCAGCGCAGAAGAGCGCAATATCCTCGTTGAGCAATCTGTCAAGTCTGCCGCAGGACGCGTGCCTGTTGTTGCTGGCATCGGCGACCTCTCCACCGTCCGCGCCGCCTCCGTAGGAGCCAGCGCCCTGATGGTCGTTCCCCCATTCTACGACGCCCCCAACCTGGCTCAACCGCGCGAGCTCCTCCGCGAGATCCACGAGGCTTCCAAGCTGCCCATCGTCTACTACAACATCCCTAGTAAACATCCCCTCGGCCAGCGGCGCTGTTGAAGGATGCTGGGGTTGAGGTTGTGGCCTGATTCGTAGCACGAGAACCCCAAGTAAAAGTACAATCATATGGATATCATGACACTCGTTCCGGAAAGGTGATGTGCCCTTGAATAATTCGGAAAAAGAAAATGTGCTATGCACGCCGGGAAACGTTCAAGTTTGCAAGCCCCCAGCTTGATATCTTCTCTAACCTCTCAGATGTGATTTGATTTGCTCCAAATCATCTTCGGTAATGCCAAGTCTACCGGTGACATAACCTTGAAAGCCGCCGTACGCTGTCTCCACATCTTTGATGAACATTTTCCATGTTGTCAGTCGTAAACTGCAAAGGTTATGGACTGCAGGATCTTCAAGACCAGACTCGTATTTGTTATCGCGTAGTGCCCGCTCAAGCAGTACTTTACGAACAGGTTCGGACCCAACCCGTGTCAGCATGTAGTCGAGAGAGATTACTTCCTCACTAGCCCCGGCAAGAGACAGCAGCAAGCCTGCTGCTATACCAGTTCTATCACGTCCGACTTATCATTGGCAGAGAAGAGAGTCAGCAGGCAAAGCTCTCATAGGAGTGTACGATCGTAGAGAATTTTGGTTGACTCACGGGCACAATGGAACAGAAACGGTTCGCTTGGTTGGCTTCTGATGTGCTCAAGTATCCCTTTGAAAGTCGGTGCATAGACCTCCATTATGTTCATGTACATCTTGCAGTAGCCTTCTTCGCCGCCACCGCTCAGGAAATCTTTGATATCGACGTCGTTACTGTATGAGTTTGGTACCCACACACTCTCGACCCCGGGGACACGAGGCTCAGGGTAGATGTCCCGCTCAAGGTCAGCCCTCAGATCGAAAATCTTTACGATTCCGAACTGACGCGCGATTTGTTCCTCGCCTTCCCGACCCAGGCTTTCGAGAGAGCCGGAGCGGAAAACGTAGCCAGCCCGGATTGGACTGCCCGGAACTTGTCCGATATCCCGCGCATTGAAGGTGCCGGATATATGAACGAAAGGTGGACTCGAGAGAACGGACTTGAGTTCAGCTTCGGGGATGGGATAACGGACGTCTGTTTCCGCAAGTTCGAACAGAGATGGCGCAACTGTGTCGGAAGCCATTGTGTGCAAAATTTGTGACTTCGTGTTTGGACCGTCCGACCAGCAATCTCTTCTCGTGGTGGTCGACTGTCTGTTATGACGCTAAACGCAACGTACCCCCAATAAAGACAAACGTCAAGATTGTGACAGAATCCACCAGAGAAGAATTTTGTAGATAAAATAACGTATTTGTATGCTGAATGCCGCAGCAGGTGAAAGTGGGCCTGGAACCGGATGATCGGAAGACGCGTCAAAGCGGCCTTCCGCGGAGGCCGATTGTGTCGTTCGATGCCAAATTGGACAGGCTCCTATTAACCGATTAAGTGGACAACATGATTCAGGCATGCTAAAGTGCCTAGCATAAAGAAGGATTCATGAATGGACGTGGTTAAGCGCGGAGATCTGGTAGATTGGCTTTCCCCTATCTAGGAACAAGGAAGTATAGATGGCGATTGCCCCGAATGATGGATATTTGAACCTCTTCTGTTTGAAAAATCATCTAGCAATGTTTGCATCATATCTGGCCAACTCAAAGGCCAGTCGCCAGTCTCTTTCCTCTTATAGCACAAACCTCGGGCCAGTACACTGGGCTTATCCAGCCGAAAATGACTCCTTGAGTGTCGATGGACTCAAGAATCAGCCGACCTCGCTCTTGTAGATCAGACGTGGTAGCTTCGCAGGCTGCGATGAGACCAGCCCAGCCGATGGTGGTCGCATAGTCACGATCATCAGCCGTATGTCGAGGTCGGCGCCCAGTGAGTCTTGAGCGATGCGAAACTTCCAGAGCGACACGGCCATTTCTGTCGATGCTTGTGCCTGTGCATAGGCTGATAGGGTTTGGCCAGTCTTGGAAGAAACCGTTTCGATGGAGATGTTGGTGCTCTCCGCTATTACGCGGAGGTGAGTATACACGTGGTGTAGAACATGAAGGTGGAAATATTTGGGCATTGATAAGCCTCGGAAACGTATCAGGCGTTTGGCATTGAGGCGGAAGATCTTGACTGCACGCGAGCCATTGTAAAGTACCTGTTCCAATATGAGCACAATCTATGATTCAGTGAACGGCGAATCACGGATACCATGGCTGTGGCAAGGATAGCCGTGAGGATCTCGTTGTATTTAGACTGACTGGGCTTATCAGACTCGCTCTGAAGTGCCAGCTTCAGGTGCGATTGCGCACTCTTCTGATAGGGTAGTCCAATCCCCAGCCACTGGGACGAAGCCTTCTGGTCTTCTTTCAGTGACCTGTGTAAGTGGAAAGCGCTCCTGGCAAGCAAGATGCAAAAGATACTATGTCTAGTGTGATACGTGGTGTTCCCATAGGGACAGCTCGGCGAAACCCTTCAATGCGCAAGGCAGAAGCCAGAGCTCATAGCTACCGCTGCCGCGAAGCAAGAACTTATTTCAACCGAGGATGTAGAGGTCCTCAGTCCTGAGGACGCCAACACCGTCTTGCCTCACGGAAGTGTGCTCTTTGGAACAAATGCTCGTAGTGAAGCGGCCATGGGCAAGCAGCTGCTCGGTTGGGCGCCGACCGGCGAGAGTTTCTTGGCAGGAGGAGATCCCCAAGTCTGTGAATCGCAAGGCCCAGGCACAGCAAAGCAATCTGTGAACTATGCCACTTTGATACATGAGGCTTTCGCATGTTTGTAGATACATCTGAAATGACAAAAGTCTTTTGCATCACTATCACTGCCTCTCATGGGTATACAATTCACTCACGAATTTCCTACACCAGCCAAAAAAAAAACCAAAAAAGAAACCGAGTTCGTGCCGTCGTCGACAGGCCAAACCATACCTGCCATTGACCCAGCGTAAGTGAAATTCGAACCACTTTCAAAGGAGCCCTGCTAACAAGCCCGAAACCGGAACGGAAGAGGAGATCGCATCAGTGCATGCCGCGAACGCGGAAGGCGTGGACATGGCCGTGAAGGCATAAAGCTCATAAATGAGACTGAAGGAGACTGAAGGAGACTGAGGGAACACCGCTGAAATTGAATTGCCAAATAGGAGACACAACTCTCTTATTGGTGGAAGAGGCGTCGTGCGACCAGGACATAGTCGGTGCTTACAGCCTGTATCGCCCATATCCCCTTTTTTGTGCAGGGTTATTGTTTGAATCCCGTCGACGGAGATCGTTTGTGGAATCTAATTGGAAGAGAGTGGCCAATTGTATTTAAGGCTCACTCGTTTCCTCTCGAATGAACATGAGACTGGGTGTCCTTCAATGCTTACTCCTGCTCACAGGATGTCCACCACCATGCTTTCACGTATGTCCAGTGGCCAAACGATGAGCAAGGGCCAAAACGAACACCCATGCTTAGGCAGGCTGATCTTCTTGGCTGCAGATATTGATTGCCATTTCCGCAAAGGATCTTCTAGTGTCCGCAGATTCTTGTCCATCCTATGACCGCGAATCCTTCACGTATCAGTCGTTGTCTTGGACGAAGTTGCAGTGCCGCTGCCCTGCTGTGCCACCCATCTGACACTTGTCCATCGAAGGCCTGGGGTTTTTACTCGACCCTTGAGTGTGACCTCAGCAGCTTACGTCCCGCACTCTTCATGATATCAGACCTCGAATTCTTCCCGCCTTCTAACTGTGGATTTCTCGGGACTTTTGCTCTCCTTTGTGCCCAGTTCATCGCTCGAGCTTTTGATCAAAATGACTCCTTCACTGGCGATTCTATTGGCAGCGTTTCACGGCATTGCTGCCGGCCAACAATTTGATCCGTGTTTCGTCCCCAACGGAACGGACCGACACCGCCTCACCAACAGAGGCTCGAACACGTGGTCTCCTTGCAACAGCAGCGGCCACAGCATGTGCTGCAATGACGAGGGCGACAGATGTCGGGACGACGGTCTCTGCTGGAACGAGCCGACCAAAACGTTATGGCGGGGAAGCTGCACCGATCAGTCGTGGCAGTCCGACAAGTGCTTGAAGCTATGTATTGATCCAAGCGAAACGACGCTTGGTAAGTCGTTCGGTTCATTTCGCGCGATTCCTCTACTACCGGCACCCTTCCTTCGGAGACATGCTGATTGGTGAGAAATGTGTGTTTCCACAGGTCAGATCAAGTTCCATTTCAACGAGATGGATATAAGGGTCACGCAATGCGAAGACGGAAGCTTCTGCTGTCGTGCCAACGCTCGAACATGTTGCGAGAATGGCCGCGGCAAGTTCATAGTCAATGGACAAGTACAAGAATCGCGTCCCGCTACGTCGAACCCGACCTCCACTCCGACGTCCTCGACCAACCCCGGAAGCGGCTCGAGCGATTCGGGGAGCAACGCTGGCCTCATTGGTGGTGTCGTCGGTGGAGTTGTGGGAGCGATCGCTCTTCTCGTGCTCGGGTGGTTCATATGGAAGAGGAGGAGGAGGAGGAGGAAAGCTGCGGCAACGGCGACTGCACCTCCGCCGAGGACAGAGCCTATGAACGAAGAATACAAGCACGGCGGGATTCCGCAGACAAACCCACCGCCACTTTACGCATACCAGCAACCAACGGAGCTTCCCGAGGAGACTCGCCAACAACCCGTGGAACTAGGGGGAGAGCCATTGCCCCGCGAGAACCTAAGATAATGGAGACTGCATGCTGGCGGGCGTTCTTTCTCCTTACCATTATCTTTATGGCCTCTGGAGTAAAAGAATATCACTTTCTAGACAGACTTGTCTGCTCAATTTTAATAGATTCCCCTACAAACCCACGGAGTCAAACATGAATTATAGCGTCATTATCAGGGAATTTAGGTCAGTTTACAGCAGAAGATAACGGAAACCGCAATGCGGAGCAATTGAGCTTGGAATTCATATGTTCCTAAGGCTGGCATGCCGGCGGCGCTTTCGAGCGTAGAGATGTTTCTGATAGCTAGTTCATTGTCATTCGAGAGTCTCGTCCTACGCTCAAAGGACCGCAAAGCCAGCAGAATATACATGTATCGCATGTCAGGATGATCATACGAGTATACGTTGACACAGAATGTACATATAGTCGAAGCTACATGTAAACCCAATTGTCAAAATACAGAGATATCCATGCACTTCGCCGTTTTTTTCCTCAGTAATAGAGCTTCGAAAAGTTCTGTGGCGCAGTGTCCTGTCGAAATCGACCATGTCGACCGCAGCTGAAGGGACGATTCGACTGAATTTGTCCAACACGGAGCAATATTCCATGTCAGGAGCAATAGATCCTTGGATGTGGCGGTGTAGCTCGCAACGCTTATTTCCGCATTTCGTGCAGTCGAACTGGAAGGCATCGGTTGGCTGGGTATCGCAAGCCTTGGTTGCGACTTCGACCACGGTGCTGCTGCCATGCCGAGTACTCAGAGGCACTGAGCCGTGCCTCTGACGATGGATGGTGTACATTATTCGCGTCGTTAACCGCAATGAAACACTGTCAATGGGGCCAAGCTGATCGAAGACGATGTGTAGTAGTTCAGGAGGTAGATTCTGTATCATGGCTAAGTGTGGAAAGACATAAAGAGGGGCTAGATTAAACTGCAGCTTTGGTTTTGCTGTGAATGATCGAGCAATGCTGCTTGGGTAGTACTTCAAGGGAAGCTGGATACTTAAATAAATGGACGTCTTTGAGCCTCACAGGCTTCATGACATCAAGTACCGTAGTTTTGATCGACTTTCCCATCGTCAATTGGTCTACGTAGGAATTCAAATAATCAGGTATGTGTAGACCAGAGATAAGACCACGTTATGTTTACTGGATTTTGGCTCTAAGTCATGAAATAGAATTTGGGTAGTATGGGTTTATTCTAGAGAGAAGAAGGAATCATCGACGTAACTTTTACAGCGATTCAGTCTCGCTCGTCTCAAGGACTTTTTCACATCTGAGTCCTTCTCCGATCCAAAATGGAGAGACGTTATTCTCGAAGTATTCGCCCCTCGAGAGTCCAATCTCGCCGTCTCGGTATGGACAGTGGCAACGGCAGGCTCTCACCAGAGCAGTTCTCGAACACGGTCATGAGGAATATGACCCCAATGCCCAAATACACTAGGGTATCAAGGGCTTGCGGCAGGTGTCGCGCCAAAAGGACCAAAGTTATCCACCCAGAAATATTCATGAGTTTGTATCAGCATTGCTTACTCTCAAACAGTGCGACGGTCTGCTGCCATGCTCTCAGTGCGTGGCGCACGACGCCGTTTGTCTCCCATACCAACGCAAGACCAGCAAGAAACAACCTCCTAGAGGGTAAGTCCAGCGTTTACGAAGCATGAGCAGGACAAATCATGGGTCGTAGAGTGATGCTAAAAGGATCAGATACACCGAAGTACTCGAAATCAGTCAACGTAGTCTAGCCATGTCTGTTAGGAAGCTCTACGCAATGGTGCGCAGTGGTCAACGATGGGAGTCTCGAGAGCCGGATAGTGCCGCGGACGGTAGCCCCTCAATCCATAGCATTGTCTCAAACCTAGGCTGTATTCTATCTCGGGACGAGACTGGTCTGCCAACTTCCGTAAGATTTCCGGAAGACAGAGTGGGACTTACTGAGTTGGCTCATCAGCTCGAAGCTCCCAGTCAGAAGAGCTTGGAATCATCAGAAGCAAGTCCAGCAGTCGAGTCTACGCCGAGCAACCTGAATGGGGGGCCACCGTACGACAGCTTTCACTCAGTTTTCCCTGCCGTATTCCCCGACGAAACCGATCAACTCCTCCTGGGAGGGTTTGACAGCTTGGACGTAGTTGGCGACGTGGACACGGCGTGGCTTGCCAGTTCATGGTCCTGTGAAGATGTAAATGATGTTTCAAAAATAAATAAGTAGCAAACCTATGTTTCTCT
This sequence comes from Colletotrichum neosansevieriae, assembly GCA_036785495.1. NCBI lineage: Eukaryota > Fungi > Ascomycota > Sordariomycetes > Glomerellales > Glomerellaceae > Colletotrichum > Colletotrichum neosansevieriae. The sequence continues at coordinate 130,442 of JAVHLV010000040.1, read as the reverse complement.
AGAATTTAAAGCTCGAGTTTGAGGGCAGAATTGGTTTCAGGCCGCTATGACCTGATTCTGAAAGTGAGTCGCTACTCGGATATTCAATTGAATCAATACGCTTAGCTTGGCGAATCTCTGCCACGCGCTTCCGAACCGGATGCTTCATGATATTCATACTGTTTTTCTCGAACCCCACAAGTCTGCGAAGGGGTCCCAACTTGAGTCTTCTACCGGAGTGTACTCCATCCTGTCCGCGATATTCTTGGAAACGTCCTTGCCATAAACAGCGCTGATCCATGCAAAGGTGACATCGATCCCAGCACTGATTCCCGAAGACGTCCAGATGTTTCCGTCTTCAACCCATCGTGCCTTGTGCACCCAGTTCACCTCCGGACGAAGCGCAATAGTTTGATCCCAAGACAACTTGTTTGTCGTAGCCTTCTTCCCATCCAATACCTCCGCACGCGCAGCGACACCTGCGCCGGTGCACACAGTGATGAGATACTGCAGCTCAGGGAAACGCTCCTTTATGAATTCGATGCTGGTGCGGATACCGGCATACCGGGTTCCTTGACCCCCGGGAACGATAAGAACATCAAGCGGTGGGGCCGTCTGGAAGGTGTGCGTCGGCAGGATGGTCTGGCCGAAATCGGAGTTGGCCGGCGGCACCGGAGGAGCGGCGGCGGCGGCGGGGGGGATGGCGCCGGGTTGCTGTTGGGCGCCGGGGATCTGCTTTGTCGAGACGGGATCCAGGGTCTCGGCAATAACAGACAAGTTCATCTCGTAAGAGCGCGACAGCAGGTTGAGCGCGTCTAGCGGACCGAAGACATCAAGTGCCTGGAAGGCCGGGAACACGAGGATGCCGAAGTTGACGGGTTTTTCTGTACGTGTTGAGACCTTCAATGAAATAATACAGGGAGAGCCTTCAAGTATACTCACTGCCGCCGGCGTCACTCTTGGGCTGCGACATGATGCCTGGGCTGTGACTTAAGGCCCTCAAGCAGAACAATGGAGCCGAGGCCGCAGTGGTGGTGGGTGTTTTGGATAGGATGGAGATGGCGATGTTGCGACTTCGTATCATCATGCGTGGCTTTCGACGAAAGCGAGAGAGGAAAATGAGGTAGAAGCCAGTCCAAGTTAGTAAGACGGAAGTCGCCCGCGAATGAGAATGAGCTCGGAGACCGATGAGACATTTACGTAAGGTGAGGGATTCCGAGAGAGTTTGCGGGGTGGTCGGTGTTAAGTTGTATCGCGTCATCTCAAAGTACAGCCAATGGGATTCAATGCCGGAAACTGACGATAGCTTCTCAGCAGAGGTGATTCGAGGCATTTGAAGTTGTATCCTGGATGTTTAGAATATGGGATGAAATGTGGTAAAACTGAATCAGACGATCCAAACCGCGGTGTTCGTCGGAGAGAAACCAAGGCTCGTATTTCCGAAGGTTGTAAAGAAATCTCTTTCGTGATTTGAAAATGAAGATAGCAATTTCCTGATGCTCGTGAAGGCCAAACTCATCTCAACTGCTGCTTCTGGAGTCCCATACCTTTTTACCCTCAACCCATGTCTCCTTGACCGCAGCGTTCAGCAAACGACTTGCATCCCATTGCGCCTTCATCCAACGCACCCGTTGGGTTGCCATCGGAATCACGATGGATGCTTCCGCCTGGAGGATCGGCCATGTCAGCAGCCCCCAGCTCTTTCAATGCTGCCGAATTACACCTACAAGAATGCTAGGAACTTCAGTCAATGAAAATAGGCCGAGAGTCGATGTCGTCCAGCAACGCAGCGCTGACGCCGTCTGGAGTCATTGAATGCATCCAGGTTTTGCAGAGGATTGTCGGCACGCCTGGGTTGGCTGCGGCATAGGCTTTGATGGTCGATCGGATGTCCTCGACAGTCTTGCAGTGCGCCAAGTCGAGTTTCCGACGTGATTGGGCCAAGAGCAAGAGATGCATGTGCCCATCGATGAAGCCGGGGAGCACTGTCTGCTGTTAGAGGTTTCGGACTTGAAGCCCTTGGGTGTCCTTTGGTGAGACTTCGCTTTCCGAACCGATTGCACTGATCTTTCCATCTTCCACCAGCATGCTTGCTTTCCGTGAAGGATGGCTCAGCATGAGGACCAGTTTCAGCCTTGGCCAGGATTCTCCAATTGACGAAGAGTGTTCGTGAACTCATCGTTGTCTGTTTCCCGATGTCTTTGTAAGTTCGTTGGCGTTCCAGGATTCAAGTCACCCAGAATCATTAATAAAGTCGTCCGTGACTCCCTGCTATCCACATCTAATACCCCACGATGCTTAAGTTCTCATCAAAGATGACTGGTCTTTCAAAACTCCTGATGGTGATCGGCTCGAGCTTACTTCCCAGGCGACTGGTGATCCATGCCTCGGGCCGGCTGCCTACATGTCCAGGCAATTAATGGGTCGTCTTCTCTTCGACCTTCCTTCCCAGTTCCAACAGGATTTGACGGGGTTCCACGTTAAGAATTGAGGTGGGAGAACCCCCTTTATAGTGCCTGGAAATAACGCCTGCCATTTCGTTCTGCGAGTTCACCAGAAGTGCGCTCTCGCATTTGCTAGTTCCAGAAGTCGGCATTGAACAAGAATATAGGACGGTCAATATTCATCGCTTGTCGCATAGGATCAAAAAAAGGCCTTTTACAACACCGACCAACGACAATAGATTGCTCCAGTCAAGATTGAATAGGACACTCAACGTCACCTGTGAGGAGAGCTCGACCAAACAGCACCAATAAGCCAGCGCAAGTAGAATGAAAAACGAAGATCGAAAGCGCACTCGCAATGCGGCAACCCGGCAAAGAGCTCCGACCTTATCAAGATGAGAAAACACTGGAGTTTAGACGTGAAGTAATGATGCTTATCGGTTAAACGAGGTGCGATGACAGAAGAAGATCAACCAGCCACGTGAACGTACGCTTCCCTCGACGGTGCGGGGTTGTGAAATTGCTGCTAGTCAACACACCACGTCAGCTACAAACAGCCCTTCGAGATACCATCGCCGGCACGATCTAGGCTGATTATTAAAGTGTCGCGCTCACAGACCAGTACGACAAGTTGCGGGAGCTTCGAAGCCAATATGTACAATTTGCAGATTACCTTTACTTTCGACACGATATGCCTGTGGTAAGTCCATCAGCAGCACACCAGCAATTTCGACAGGCATTAATCGTTATTAAACAGGACATATATTGCTAAGAAAAGGTAGGACTTAAAGTACTATCTCCTCATGTCTGCAGACGACACCTCTTTTACTAAGTACATGATGAGTAGGTTAAGTAAGGCGCTCGAACGAATCGCCGCCTCTCCCGACGCCAAGGACGTCTCTTTCACCCTTGCATTCAAGCCGTACCAGCTCTATCCAAGCTTTCCTCATGAGCCCCAAGATAAGCGTCATTGGTACGTGACAGAAAAGCACGACGCGTCTCACATAAAACAATCGGTCTACGAGGCGACGATTTCCGACCTCGGCACTGCTGTTGGGATCTCCTTCAACCGGGGCGGTACTATGTCGAACACGTTCAACGCGCACCGCGTAATCCAACATTTACAGGAGGCCAGGGGTGAAGAAACAGCGAATCGACTTGTCGAGGCACTGTACAGTCACTACTTTGAGCGGGAACAAGATCAAGGTGCAAAAGACGTGCTTATGGAGGCCTGCGTTCAATCGCACTATGTTTGAGGGGAGACGGAGAGATCTGACTGTTGTCGGAGCTAAAGAGGTTGAGGGGTATGTCAAGGCTCTGCAAACAATCATCAAAGAGAGCAAGTAGATGTCCAACGACGGTATCTGCTAGGTTACTGAGCTTTTCTACTGCCCCCCGGGTGACTGTCAAACTGCTTCTGAGTGCCGTTGTTATTTCCGGCCATCGCCCATTGAGCACTCAGTATCTTTCCAAGATCCACTGCCGTCTCTCATCGTCGCTCAGTTCCTCAAGGATTTTCATCTCCTCCTCCTTCACCGTCGCATATCTTTCAATCAGTTCTTCTCCCAGAATCTCGTTCATGACTTCGTCTACGCGCAGCTCATTGAGTGCCTCTCGCAGGTCAGCCGGCAGCATCTTCTCTACCCCTAGCTCTTTGCGGTCATTCTCTGTCAGGGACGCAGGATCAACCTCGCAGTCTCCCCAGGTCAGCTTCTCACTCTTCACCACTCCGTACGCGCCAGCGCCGAGAACAGCCGCGAGGGCGAGGTACGGGTTTGCGAGCCCATCCATACACTTGATCTCCCAATGACTGTCTTCGACCTTGCGCAGCGGTGTCTCCCGGTTCTGGGTGCCCCAGGTAACCCATCTTCCACCGGCCCAGCAGCCGTCCTGGACGCGTTCGTAGCTGACGGGGTTACTGTAGGTGAGTGCGGCAATGGCGCGGAGGTGCTTCAGGACGCCGGCGTAGAACGGTGAGTACGTCTCCGGTTTGGATCCGTTGGAAGAGTTGATGGACACGTGCACATGGGCAGCGGTTCCACACGATGTCGGGAAGGGCTTGGGATGGAGAGACATCCGGTATCCCTGCGAATGCGCGATGCTAGAAATCACATCCCGGACGTAGAGGAGGGTATCCACGGCCTCCAATGGTGGCGCCTGCGGGAGAACGACCTCGAACTGGCCGGCAGCGCTTTCGGGATGGATTTGTTCGACATAGATGCCGCGCGAGTCCAATTCGGCAACGGCTTTCTCGATGACGTTGAAGAAGACGGGGTGGTCCATCATGCGCGAGGTGGACCACGCATGCCCGTCGTTGCTGAGTGTGCGGTACTTGTCGGGACCACCACCGTCAACAACTCGCTCGAGGAGAAGCAGCTCGATTTCGAAGCCGATGCTGAACGTCAGTCCTCGGCGGGCGGCATCCTCAACCACCCGCTGCAGAAGCGACCGCGGACAGAAAGGAACGTCTGAGCCGTCTTGCTCTCTGAAGTCGCCGAACACGCTGATGTGTCCGTCTCGCGGGCCTTCGTGCAGGGACGTGAAGTCCGGATGCAGTCGATATTCTCCGGTTCCGGAGGCTCCAGGGACAACGTGATCATTCTGCAAGAGACCGAGGCTGGCTTTGGTGATGCTGAGTGAGAAGTCGCCATCCTCGTTCATGACGGACAAGACCTTTCTCATCGGGACGGCGCGGACTCTCGGCGTGGCCGTCATGTCGTTCCAGCAGATGCGCAGGTATTGAGGGGGCTTCTTCCCGTCCAAGAAGGCTTCGAGGATGTCGAGGTCGCTTAGGCCAGACAGTCTTCTTGGGTTCATGAAGCTCTCCTCCGGGCTGAAGGGAAGCTGCAAGTGGTAGACGTGGTTCGAGTTGTTGAAGAGGATGTCCTTGACAAGCTGAGTCGCCTCTCGCCAGGTCATATGTCCCTTGCGGGCGTACTCGCATAGGACCTGCTGAAGTCAGCCCCCACTACAGACATGATGATAGGATGATGGCATTCGCTGACCTTCTCCAAGACCTCCCTGACTTGAAGCACTGCCAGCAAATAGGTCTCGGGGAACCAGTGGCCGTCGGTGCTCCATAGGACCTTAGACCAGGGACATAGTTCGAGAATCTGCCGGATGGCAGTTTCCTGACCGTCGCGACTGAGAAACGGAAAGATTTCCCCGACATCGGCATACACGTTGGCGTAAACACAAGCCAAGTACCCGGCTTCTCTCATGTACGGATAACTGGCATGAAGGAGCACAATGGGTACGGTGGGATACTGTCGGATGAACTCTTGAAGATGGGCAGGAGAGGCCGAAGTCAAACTGATGTCGTTGTCTCCAAGACCCGTGTGGAACTGAATAGGTTTTTTGCCGGAGCCTTTGGAATTTCTGATGAGACAAGCAAGCCGGTGAACCAGGTACTCGTTGAGGCCGGGGTGATTGACCCGAGTGAACGCATTGTCAGTGCCCTGCGTGTGATTTGCATATATACCCTCGAAGGCCTTTCGGGCGTGAATCGCATCGGGTTTCCTTGGGATAGACAAACCAGTACGGTAGCAGATGACGGACTTGAAGCCAACGACCTCTGGGTCGGCAATAGCTTCAGTGATGGCACTGTCAAATGCTTTCAACGCCTTATCAAAGACAGCGGCGGAATCCTCGGCAGTGCGCGCAGTGGAAGCATCCGTCGGGAGATGCTCGTTAAAGATGTCAGCGGCGACCTTTTCGATGCGGACGATTCTCTTAGCCGGGCTGCGAGTGAGACTGCTGAAGTATGAGTAAGGGTAGACCTCGTTCTCTCCATCCAAACCATCGTCCACGAGGACGGCTTCAATCCCACTCAGACATTCCTCGACCCAGGCGTCGTAATCCTCAATCCGCTTAGCTTCGATTGCATTGACGACCGCCTCCCAGCTCGGCTCACATCGCAGCACCTTGGCCAGCTGCTTCACCGCACGCAGGTGAGCCAAACTGGTCAACGAGGAATGGATCGCATCCCCATGAGCCTCTGTAGTGATGGACAAGAGAGGGTAGCGACCAATGGCTTCGAGATCCAAGAGTGGGTGAGCGTGGTTGTCAATGATGGGGGTTGTCCGTATGGTGTGGCTGAGGAGAGCCTGGCCAGTGAGCCTTGCGGGATCCATCATCGCGGGAGAAAGACCACCAGGCCAATATCATCAGCGGAAAGAGGTCGTAGGATTTCCTGACAGCCTTTCCACCGCGCGGATGGATGGACGAGGCCCCCTCTTGGAACGATTGAGCCCGTCGGAGGGTGTATTTGGTCGTTGATGGTGTGAAGATGCACCTCTCTCTCAGAAGTGAGGGGAAGGGCGAAATGACGTGAGGCCATCTTTATCGGCGGCCCTGCATATTTGCTAGATACGACAATGTCTTACACCGGCGGATTCCGTGCACCACCCCCCTTTGAACCATGTTCGCGAGGGGAAGCATGCTCTTAATCTTAATGCCGCTCCCGGGAACGTCATCAGTAGGAAATGGCAGCGTTCATCACTGATCAGTTCCACAACTCTAAAACCCCGCAGCCAGCGCATGTTAGTTACTTTACTCTGTCCAGCGGGAAGCCCAGACCGCATCGCATGTTGGCTTGCCACCAAATGCGAGCGCTCCAATGCAGGCAGTATGAATTGGGCTTGAGGCGAAGTAACCGAGTCTCTAGGATCTCAATCGTTCCTCTTGATACCGTTGGGTTCTTTCCACGGGCAACACCAAATACCAAATTCGGGCCTAGGTACTCGCGGGACTTTCCCGATCGGATCAGCTTCCGTGTCATTGCCGGCCCTGGCGACATGATGACGGTCAACGGAGGTCCGGAGTGGCTCATCCGATTTCATTAAATACTATGCCTAGCTTGAATAACTGAGGGGGAGCCTGCCTTGGCCAGATTCTGGATTACATGGACAGTTAGTTCCCCTGATACCTATGAAGCTTTTCAACCATGTTGGGGGTGTCTTGGACCAATAACCACTTCATTGCAGATTACCGAAGCCCTTGCAGATTTTAACCCAGCAAACTCTGACCAGATGCTTCTCCTGCTGCCAACCTAAATTGACAAATTGCTCCTGCTCATTGGTCATTACTAGCCTCTCGCTCCCACTACAGTACCACGCGTGCTGCTACCTAGGATGGCCCCTAGACATGGCCATTAAAAAACGCTATCATTACGTAGAAAAGCTGATGTTAAATCGAGTTCATTCCGGGCTTTTCTCCCTAGTTCGTTCTATGAGGTCATGACGTTGTTACATGCTACTATGAGTTGAGTTGTGCTAAAGGTTCCGACCATCCTGCCTCACATACTGAAGCCAAGATGGGTTTTATGGTGAGATTCAGATCCGAATGGTAACCTTCACTATCGTGCTTCATCGCATTAGCTGTAACTCTGTGAAGCAATAGCTCATGATAATTACCCTCAGCTCAGATAGAATCGAAGTAAATAGATACCAGTAACCAAGTGCACTTTTGCTACTAGTATAGGGACTAGTATAGCTCAGAACGAAGACAAATATTCACACAATCTAACAGCAAGCTCTAATTAGATTTCGTTAGTGTATTAAAAAAAGGGAATCTTAGAGACAAGATAAGAATACAAGAAAACTGCGCTCTTACGCCTGGAAGGGTTGGTGACATATACTACGCCTAACCCTAGTATTTATAGCTGATATCTAAGATCGGGTGGCTCAGATAAATTACATAGTGTCCTCTAACGCAATTGCCTGGTACTTTTAAAGGGTAACGGATCCTATCAGAGGACCCTAGCTAATACAATAGACTCTTGAGGTTATAGCTAACGCTGCTTGTTTTCAAACTCGACTTATAAGGGTGTTTTCAACTCGGTATAGTGTATATAAGCACCTGCTTTTTAGAAAAACGTAAAGCTTAATCACAAGGCAGTTTTAACAGACCAGAGAGAGCAGATTAACAAAATAAATAACACACAGTGTATAGGTTATATACCTAAAATAATATATATGACACTATGAGCAAATTGCACAAGTGTCCCACCTCTTGCCCAGATAACTTCCCTCCTATACACTTTTTCTTAGCACACACTGTTAGTGCAGGCCACCTTATTACTACTAAATTATTAATAAGGCCTATTTTATAAAACACTATTATAATAATAGCAGCTAACACTATACTAGGGCCTGCCTTACTAGTGCCTCTCCTGCTATTCTAAGTAATATTTAATACTATCTAGCTAATCTAGTTTATATTAGAGACTGCTAAAAGCCCTCTTATAATATTATAGTAACTAATATAGAGGTTACTATTAAAAAAGAGGGCATATAAGGCTTAAAAGTATAAGGACTCCTCACCTAGAGTGCCTAGTATAAGGGGAGCTTTAAGACCTATATATATATCTCTGCTAAAAGAGCTACTTAGACTAATAATAAATAATATATTATATTAGCACTCTAGCAGGTTAATAGAGCTCCTAGCTCTTACTAAGCTTAGTGAGATTAAGTGGAAAACTAAGAGCTTTAACTATATTACTATAATACTAATTAATACTATTTAGATAACTCTTATATAGCTTAGAGCTAAATACTTTAATACTATTAACTTTTATACCTACTTATTTACTAGTATTATCTAAGAAGATTACTAAGATATACTAACCTAGAGTTATTCTAATTCTATTACCCCTCTTCTTCTAGGCTCTCTAAATAGTACTAATACTAGAACTGCTCTAGAAAGCTAGAAGTTATATACTTATACTACTATTAGAGAAGCTAGATATATTTAGCTAGCTAATACTAACCTAGTAAGTTAAGTTAATCTATAAGCTCTAAGCTATAAGAGCAAACTATAAGTAGAAGCTAGAGCTCTATAATTAGACCTAGTACTAAACCTCTATATTTTTATTAGGCTTATTATAAGCTATAAGATATAAAAGTAACAGATTAACTCTAATACTATCTATTAGAACCTTATATAGTTTAGTTAGATTAAGAATAAGAATATTAGAAAGATATCTTAGATACTAAAATAGGCTAAGAACCTTAAGATAAAAATAATAAAACTATATACTCCCACACACTTATATAGGAATATTATAATATTACAGCTTTATATCTAGAGGCTCTAGAATAAAGGAAAGGATCTCCCTGAGCATAATAACCTTATTGCAGATATAATCTGTTAAGTAAAAGTGATAAAAGCTTCTTAATAATAAGATAAAAACTATAGTAATACTAACTAATAATAATCCTCTATCCTCCTCTCTGCTCTTAATAAGGTAAAAAGTCCTGCTATACTATGCTAACTAATATATCTATCTAGGCACTCTCTAAACTAGGCTATTTATACTACTCTATTTTAATTATCCCCTATAGTCTTACCTTAATACTCTATAAAAAAGACTATATACTAAAGAAAAATTATATAAATAAAAGCTACTATTTATAAAGGAAAAGGTATTTTTTATACTACTTAATTACTCCTCCTAGATTATTATAGACCTAATTACTTTTTTCTATAGTTATACTATTCTAGTCTTCTTTATCTAGGCCTATCTTTTATAGGCTTATAAGCCTTATTTTAATCTAAACCTTACTTATATTATTCCTATCTATACTAGCTAGGTAGCTATAAAAAGTAGTAACTATAATTACTCTTAGAGATATTATCTTTAATCTATTACTAGCAGTTAACTTACTCTATAATATAGTCTTTATAGCTATTATAGGTAAGCTAAAAAATATTAGATAAAGCTAGATATAGGAGATATTTTCTAGTAATAATAGTTTAGCATAGTACTAGAGTAGGAGAGTATAAAGGGGTTATATCTTATTTAGTATTAGATAGTTTAGCTAGTAAAATAAAAGGGTTAGATAGGGTTAAACCTAGATCTATAAGGCTAGAGTTATTATTACTAGGAGGTAGTAAAGTATTATAGAAACTAAAAGCTAGTAAGTTTAGGTTTATAATAGTATAGGAGCTAGCTCTGCTAGGATAATAAGGAGTAGGTTTCCTGCTATTAGGCTTACTAACCTAGCCTTCTATATAGTATAAGGTAAAAGTTCTTATAGGAAGTCTTAGTATTTTAAAAGGAGATAGAAAGAAGGGTATTCTAGATACTAGAAGCTATATCTTACTAGTATTACTATATAATTCTACTATAAGGAGGTTTATCTAAGATATCTATAAAGGTTTATTACTATAAAGTATAGGGTATTTTATAAACTTAGTAGTAATCTTTAAGATATACTAGATAATAATTTGAAATTAATTCCTCTTTGCTGCTTCTTTTATAGCTACTACTAATACTATACTATTAATAATACTTTTATAAATATAGGCTCTAACCTAATCTACTACTCTAAAGCTATATATCTATAAATCTTACTATTAGAGCTAGGATCTAACTATAGTATTCTTTTAAAGGAGGGTATAAATATTAATAGGGGCTTTAAGGAGCTTATAGTACTAGAAGAGGTTTTCTATAGCCTCTATAAATAGTTTATTAGAATTTCCACTCTAAATTAGGTTAGTATAGTAAGCAGTTTCCCTTTTCTAGTTTACTACTATTATTACCTAGTAGTTACTGCTATACTAAATATAAAAAATAGTAATATCTAACTAGGTAAGTAGGTTATAATAGATATCTATAATTAATAATATTAAGATCTAGTACTTACTAAGAGAGGGTGCTGCTCTTATTTACTAGGTAACTTATTTTTCCAGGGTCTATATATATTTGTCTAACTTATATATATTAAACTTAGTAAGGTAATATATCTCTTTTACCTTAAAATAGATTTCTATTACTAGTTTCCCTTAAATATTATAGAAATAAATAAGATAGTATTAGGTAACTAATAGAGGCTACTTAGCCTATTCTCTAGTTATATTAAATCTATAGTAGAATTAGGTTTATAAAGATAGTATAGTGTTCTAACTTAACTTAATATACTAGTTAGATACTTCTTTTTTCTCTATTTTATTCTTTAATAGTTCTAAATTACTAGCTAAACCTATAACTAGAAGTTCTAGAATACTATAAGAGTTATTAATATAAATAGGTTATCTAGAGTTATTAGTATAGTAAGAGCTATAATCTAGATAAAGAGAAAGCTTATTATTATAAAGGTTAAAAGCTCTCTCTCCTATCTATCTGTTTTCTTAGTATATAGTAGTAATAATTCTATTTTAGTAAGTATAGTTCTATATAGTATTAACTATAGGGTAATTATTAATAATATCTTTTATTTTAGTATTATAGTTCTTAGATAAACTTAGATTTAGATTTATAAGGGGCTTAATAGGTATATTAATAGGTATAAAAGCTTCTACTACTTAAATATTAGGTATAGATATTTTAGGGTTAAGGTTAAATATCTTAAAATATCTAAGATAGAGCTATACTAGAGTTAATCTCTCTATAAATATAGAGTTAGAGATTATAAAGTTCTAAGTATAAATTATCTTTTAAATCTTCTTATTATATAGCAGAGAGATAATCTTTTTAATATACTTAGCTCTATTAGTAGTTTTTAATAGAGTTAGAAAAACTATACTATCTGCTTCTAGATCCCTGTTATAGAACTTAGAAGTAATTTAATTTATCTATATATTAAAAATCCCTTTAAAGGAAAAACTAGTTTAGTACTTAGCTAACTTTAGTTATATATAGTAGTAAAGCTACTTAAAGTAGAGTATATCTAATATTTATAGCTGCTCTTCTTAGAGTTAGAATATATAAATAACTTTAACTAAGTGCTTAAAGATAGATATTATACTATTAAGAGGCTTATAAATAGTTATTATAGACCTAATTAGTATTTTAAGATATAATTCTATTTTCCTATTATACTAGAAGTTATTATAAAAGTAGGAAAAGCCTAAAAGTTAGTTAATAAGTAAAGCAGAGTAGAAGACTACTTTCTTACTAATACTTTTCTTAGCTAGTAATTAGAGAATAAGTATAGTAAGCTAGCTTTTTTATATAGTAGCTCTACTATCTTTAATCCTAGTATTAGTAGAAGTATAGTATTATTTAATAAGGCTAATCCTATTAGAGAGGTTATAAGTGAGAAGTTAAAAACTAGTCTTTATATTAGAAGCTAAAAGAAAAGTTTTAGTTTAAATAGTTTCTTATAGATTAAATAAGTTAACTATAGTAGCTAGTCCTCTTTTATTCCCTTTAGCCTAGCCTAGTTATTAAGATCTAGTAAGTTAAGGCTATTAGAAATAAATATAGAGTTAAGCTATAGAGATACTAGGGTAAAGCTACTAGAGCTTTTTATATTTAAGGTTCTTATTTAGCTTAAGAGGGAATTAGAGGTAAGAAAAAAGTATCTATCTAGCTAAGTGCTACTTATTAATCTTTATAGCTAGAGTATTTAAGGTTCTTTTAAAGAGAGTAGAATTAGTAGGTATAACTATAGTTTCTAAGAGCTTACTATTCTATTTATCTTACTTCTAAGAAAACTTTTCTAAAATAGTAATAAGAAATATCTCTTTAATCTAGATATTAGTAATCTTAGTAGGAGAACCCTTAAGTAAAGATATTATTAAAAATAGGGTAAATAGAGGTAATTATAGACTTAATTAAAGCTTCTAGTAAGGGGAGAAGGTTATATAAGTAATATAGGAGGGTAAAGGTTTATAATATTATAAAGAGAAAGTTATATATAAATAAGTGTAAATTAGAGCAGAAATTTATACTTAAATATCTATAAAGAGGGCTTAGAATATAAATTAAGTTAAGCTATAATATTAAATTAATTATTAATAGGTTAAATCTATTTATATTAAAAGGAATAAAACAGTTATTTATATATAGATTAAAGGGAGCAGGCTGCTAGTTACTAATTATTAACTAACTAGAATAAAAAAATAGAATAAGAATAGGTAGTAGGAGGAGGCAGTTATAAGAGTTAACTCCTTTTCTTATCTAATTAATTTTAACTATAAGAAAGGCTTAACCCTTTAAGTAAATAATTTAGTAGGAGGTAGAATAACTAGGTTATATAACTAGACCTCTTCTAGCTCTTTCTAGCTTTTTCTTCTTTCTTTATAATATAATAGAAATAGTAATTTCTCTTTTATATCTATAAAGTATAACTTTAAGCCTTCTTTAATACTTATTAGTTATAGCTTCTATTAGAAATCCTAATAATTCTTATATACTAACTTAGCTAAGAAAATATATCTTTTAGCTTCTTATAAATAAGCTAGTTTCTAATAAGAGAAACTATAACTCTCCTCTATATATTAAGCCCTCTATTAACTCCTTTATAGTAAGTAGACTTATCTCTTTAGCTTTTACTTTATATATTACTAACTTTCTTATATAGGTTATAGTATCCCTTATATAGTATTTGCTTAAGCTTCTAGAACCTTTCTAGCTATACTAGGAAGTAGACTTCTATATAAAAGTCCTGCCTTTAAATAACTATAAGATTATTATTTATTAGTTCTAGGAGGCTTATACTAGTCCTTATTACTAGAGCATAATAGAAAAGGGATTACTATTCTATAGGTATATCTTTATTACTTTAGCAGTTATAGGTACCTTTAAACTTTAGCTAGTAAAAATAATTAATCCTAATAGATCTAAGGTTAGCTATAGCTTTTATATTTAAGCTAATAGAGATTATAATACTATTTCTTATAGTAGTTATAAGTAGTATACTTACTCTCTCTATAATAAGGCTACTAAAGCTTAGATCTATAAGCTATACTTTAAGTATATAAGTATACCTAGTAACACTTATACTAACTATCTTTACTATAAATAAGATTCTAAGTATTCTTTTAGCTTTAAGGGAAACTATAAGGCTTTTAGCTATAATATAGGTAATCTAGAGTAATAGAGTAGTAAATTTAAGAGAGTAGTTACCTAGTTCTAAATTAACTAGTAGACTATAGAGAGGTCTAGAGTAACTTATCTAGAATTTAGAACTATAGTAAAGTGCTATAAGACTTAGCTAAAGAAGTATAAGTCTAGGTTACTATTTATTCTTACTAGTTACCCTCTAGCTAATTTAGATATTTCTATTTCTAATAAGAGAGAGCAGATTAAAATTCTAACTAGAATTTAAAGGAGAAGAGCAGAAAAAAGAAAGAACTAATATAATATACTATATATATAATAGTCTTTACAGACCTAAAAATATAAATTAATAAATAAAATCCTCTTTATTTAACCTTAAAATACTTTAATATATATACTCTATATAAAGTGATATAAGAGAAATTAGAAAAAACCAGGAAAAATCATATAAAGTCTTAGTAAATCAGGTAAAATTAACTAGCTATAATAATACTTTTCTAATATAGTAGAGCACCTTAAAATATAGATAGGAGGGTTTTTTTATTCCTAGTTTTTTTAGTAATATAACTATTTATAGCTAGAGAAACTTACTAATTTAACTACCTATATAAGGCTATAGTTATATAAGAGAATAAGCAGAGAATTAAGTTAAAAGTAAGAATATTATTATAAATATAAAATAGATAAATAATTACTATAGGAGTAGAAACTAAAGAAGAGCAGATAGATAATATAAAATAATACTATATTATATAGAGATATACCCCCCTTAGAATACTAAGTATAAAAGTCTAATCTAGGAGCAGTATAAAAAAAATAACTAGCTAGGTATTATATATATAGCTAAACTATTAAAGTTAAACTATAACTTAAAGACTTTCTAAGTAATAATAAGCTAGGATCTAGTACTTAAAGCAGGAGGCTATCTAGTTAAGATAGGAGGCTGCAAAGAGGGATCTTCTAGAATAAGGCATAGAATATCTAAGTAGTAACAGAGAGAAACAGAGTATACTAATTACTAGAAAGGTTATAGTATGCTCCTAACAGGTCCTATATAATAGGACTTACTATAAGTATAGTAGTAATCTTAGTAGTATAATCCCTAATATAACTATAATACTTAGACTTAATACTACTATTACTAGTAAGATTAGAACTATAAGAGTATAAGGATAGATATATATAGTAAGCAGAATAATATAGGTATAAGTAGGCTAGCCTTAGTATTATTCCTATAATCTGTTCTAATATACTAAGCTAGGAAATTATAGTTAAGTAATTAAGATAGAGAGTATAGTAAGTCTCCCTCTAAGAGTATAAGTCTTAGCTATTATAGATATAAAAGGGTCTAATCTTCTATAGCAGAGCTAATTCTAGTAAGTTATATAGTATTATTTCCTATCTTAGTATACTAACTATTTCTAACTAGATTAAATAGCTAAAGCTTTATATAAAGTTTTTATATTACTCTTATCTAGTTAAAGGCCTCCTTTAAGGCCTATAAATATACTACTAAGTGTGTGATCTACTATAGGATATTACTATCTGGGCTGCTTATTAATAGAGGGTTAGTATTATTAGAGTTAGTAAAAGGTTCCTCTACTTTTTCTTTATTACCTTTATTAGAGTAGGGGTAACTATAGGTGGGGTAAATCTTATTAAGTTAGTCTATAAGGTTAAGTTTATACTAGTTAATATCTTCTAGTTTCTAAAAATCTTTTAGAGCCTTAATAAACTTTTTTAGGTAGTTTTTAGTATAAGTTAACCTATAAAGGGGTTTCCCTATAAGGGTTTTAAGCTAATATAAAGTGTTATTAGGAGCCTTTAAATAGATCCTAAAGGGGTCTTTCTAATAGTAGTTAAGCTTAGTATCTAAAGACTTATCTATATATTATTTAATATTAAATACTAGAATAAGGTTACCTACTTCTAATTTCTAGCTATATAAGATATAGTGTTTCTAGTAATTAAACCTGTCTATAATATACTTATACTAGGCTATAATTATCTTCTATATAGCAGTGCAGTTCTTATTAAGCTATTTAAAAGCTCTTATCTATATAAGAAGCTTCTCTTTAGATATTATTACCTAGTTCTATACTAGTACTTTTTAGGTTAGTATAAATATCTTAATTAGAGTTATAGCTTTATACTTATAGAGCAGGTAGAAGGGGCTATAGCTAGTTAAAGCTCTAATAGAAGTCCTATTAGTAAATAGTATAGCTTAAAAGGATAGCTAGAAGTTCTTACCTATATTCTTTATTTAAGTAGTAAGAGTATATATAATAGTCTAGTAGCTAACTTTAATAGTGCTATTAGTATATAGGTTATAAGTAGTAGTAACTTTTTGCTTAAGCTTATACTTTTAGTTAAATTTAATAACTATGCTTTTATTCTTAGAGCCTCTATTAATAATAAGTATATTATAAAGCCTATAGTAATAAATAATATCCTTTTATATAAACTTAGTAATAAGCTGAGAGTTAGCTTACTATATCTACTAAGCTTCTATCTATCTAGTTAGGAGATACTAGGCTTTAACTATATTCTATTTACTAACTTTTTATATATCTAATACTATATAAGTAAATAGTAGCTCTGAGAGTGCTAAGAAATAGTAAGGGTTATCTATATATCTAGGCCTATACTTCTAATAATCTTTATAAGTTTAAACTTACTTACTAACTTATTAGTAGAGGCTATGCTAGTAATACTGCTCTGCTAACTATTTAATAACTATATTATATCTCCTATACTTACTCTCTTAGTATACTTTTATAATAAGCTTAGTTTAGGTTTATAAATTATCTATAACTTATTATAGGGTAGGCTTATATATACTAGAATATATAAATAATAACTTATCTTTTAGGAAGAATTTCCTAGCTTTCTCTTTAAACTTATAGTATAGACTAGGCTTAATTCTATCTAGCTATTTTAAAATACTAAGATAGTAGGTAATTTAGTGTAAATAGTAATTCTAGTATAAAGAGCTATCTAGTATAATATTAGAGATATCTATAAGTCTTAGAAACTCTTATAGGATATTATTAACTTTAGTAGTAAGAATCTTAGCAAAGCAGACTCTATCTCTATTTATCTGCACTTTATTAAAAAAAGAGATAGTAATTAGATCTATAAAGAAGATTTACTTATTAATTTAGTTATTAATTTCTCTTTTAGTATCTTAGTTAAGCTTATCTAATAGTTTACTAGATTTATAAGATAATCTATTAGCTATAGTGTTCTAGCTTCTAGGTAGGTGCTTAACTTTAGAGTTAAATATATAAATCTATAAGATCTATTAGATAATAAGAGCTCTAAGCAGGTTAGAAGTAGTACTATTAAGCTAAGTAATAAGGGTTTTAGTGTCTATTTCTAGTATAAAGTGGTAACTATAGAGATAAAAGCAAACTTATTTAAGAGCTTTAAATATGCTCCTTAACTTCTTCTTTCTAGTATTATAGTTTAGTTCTATACTAGCCTATAAGCTACTCTTATATCTAGAAACTATATACTTACTATTAATATATTAACTAAGAATAGCACTCTATCTAAGACTGCTAGTATTAACTATAAGGTAGATTTTGCTTATATTAGTGCTATAGTTAAGTCTAATAAGGATAGGAGCAGAGATAAGTTAGTTTTTAAGAGTATTTATAGCTAACTATTAAGGCTAGTTCTATTTAAATAGAGTATTCTTCTTTAAGAGTGCTATAAGTAGCCTAGTTATAGCTAAAAACCCCTAAATCTAAATATAATAGAATATTATAATACTAAGAAAGGATCTAAGATTAGTGAGGTTATTATAAACTCCCTATTCTCTAATTTTAATAATCTTTAATTTTCTAGCTTTTAGCTATTAGTGCTATAAATATATCCTATAATAGTAATAGATTACTAGGCTTACTATAATTTCTTAATAGTAATAGTATAGCTAGCTAACTTAATATTAATAAGAACCTTATTAATATTCTAGATATATTCTAGAATATATCTGTGCAGTCTAGAGTAACTAGAAACTTCTTTATTATTATACTTTAAGATAGGGCCCTTAATAGCTATATTATTAAGGAAAGCTTTATAGTAGGTTAGGATTAGGTTATATAGAATTTATATTATAACTCTTATAAACTAGGCTATAGAGTTAGTAGCTTCTTAAAGCAGAGTATATATTTAAAGGAGGCTAATTAGTATTATAAAGGTTATAATATTATAGCTATATAGATTTAGTAGAACTTAGTTATATCTAGAAAAGAAATCTAATAGTAAGAGAAGCTAGTATATTATAAAGTCTTCTAAAAACTTATTACTAGATAGAGGCAAAGCTATATTATATAGAGTAATAGTATTAACCTTAGTTATAGAGTTAATAAGATATATCTTTCTATTCTTCTTTCTAACTAGAAAGAAGGGGTTCTAGTAAGCTATATAACTTTACTTAAAGATACTCTTTTTTAGCTTATTCTTTAAAATTATTATTATATTACCCTCTAAGGCTTTTAGAATTAGTATACTTCTTACTTACTAGGCTTTATAAGGGATAACTCTAATTACTTATAGAGGAGCTATAAATAGATAAACAGATCTATAATACTTAAAACTCTATATAAGGGCCTTTTTCTAGTTACTTAGAACTTTAAAGAGAAGCTCCTTTTTTTTTAGGTTAAGGTAGTCTACTATTACTAGAATCTTATTAAGTTATTCTACTATAAGTTACTCTCTCTTAGAAATAGTTAAAAACTTTAATTAGATAAGGTCTATAAAGGTGCTTTTTAATACTAGTTTAAGGTTTTCTTTTACTTTTATCTAGGCTTTTAACTTCTATTCTAGGTCTTCTTTAAGTACTAAGCTATTAGAAGATAAGTTATTAACTAGCTAGACTTTCTTATCTTTTATCTTATATATTATATTAATTTCTCTATATATAAAGGATAGGGTATTATTATAGATATAATTAGTTCTTAGTTTATTCTAGATTCTTATTAGAACCTTTTCTAGGAGGTTTTCTCTCTAGTAGAACTAATAGTATATCTGGGTATTAGCTATATTAAATCTAATCTCCTATTCTAGATTAAATAGATTTATAAAGAGTAAGAAGTATATTCTAGTAGAAAGGAGAAGTTACTAAAGCTTTTTATTAGTTATAAACTTTAATAAGTTAGTTTTATATACTACTTACTCCTTATAATACTCTTAGATAATAGAGTTAAATCTCTTAACTATATAGCTAAGAGCTCTAATATATTTAGGTTCTCTTATATTAAAGATACTAATAGCAGTCTTCTAGTTTCTAAAAAGAGTAGTCTTATTATATATAAGGAGATACTTAGCTGTTCTAAATAATATAAGCTTAGTACTATTATATAGCTTAGTAGAGATTAGCTTTTTCTTTTACTAATAGATTAGCTAGTCTCTATCTCTGCTTTACTCCTAGAAAAAGAGAGGCTTAATTAGAATATTAGTTAGGAGTACTAGAACCTCCTCTACCTTATAGCTAGATATATAGTTAGGATCTATATAGTTAGCTTCTTTTCTCTTTCTCTAGTAGTAATATTTATAGGACTTTTTTAGAAAGGGTTTATAATAGTTATAGTATAGCTTTTCTTTATAGGATTAGTATTTAGAAGTATATCTTTATAATTCTAATATAGCCTAGATAATTACTTCTATTCTTAGTATAATAGCCTGCTTAAGAGAGACTTTAAGTACTATATAGAAGATATTACTATCTTTATTAAATATTACTAGGACCTCCTTATTCTCTTCTAATTTCTCTTAGACTAGGAAGTTAAAGCCTTCTAGTAAATTAGCTTCTATTACTAGTATTACCTCTTTTAGTATATATAAGCTAGGCTAGCCTTTCTAGTTATAAGATTATAGTTATAGATTCTTACTTAGTTATCTGTTAATTTCTATAATTACTAAGCTAGCTGCTATATTAGAATTAGTAGTAGCAGCCTCTATTTTCCCTCCTTTATAGGAATTAAATAGACTTACTAAGTGTGAGAGAAGCTAGCAGGGTTAGAAAGTATAGTAGCAAAGTAACTAGTAGAATCTAAAATATAAAATATTAAAGAAGCATAGATCTTCTAATTACTAGCCTAAAAGATACTAATTATCTAAGTTAGTAAGTATTCTAGTATTATTCTAATATATATAATAAATAGAGCTCTAAGAATTATATTCTTAGATATCTTACTATATAGGCTGATAAAGAAGGGAATATTAGATATATAATAGCTGCTAATATAGATATTCTTAAGTATAATACTTTTAAAAGTTACTATAGCTTAAGTATCTATAAAGCCTTAAACTCTAAGATATATAGAGATAATACTCTTCTATATACTATTATAGCTAATATACTTCTTAGAGATAATATTAATAGTAGTACTAGTATTAATAATTCTATACTACTCTAAGTATATAGACTAGCTAATCCTTATAGTAACCTAGAAGTATAGTATAATAAAATCTTATATAGTAAGGATTCTATGCTAGCAGGTAATTACAGTATAGTATAGTTACTCTACTAAATTATTAAAGGAAGTAACTAATATATTAAGGTTCTCTTTAAGCTAAGTACTAGACAGAATAATATCTATTATATTAATACCTGCTATATTATAGAGAGGTAGTTAACTGAAAATAGAAAGTGCTAGGCTACTTATAAAGGCTTAGAAACTGCAAATTATATCTATAAAGGGAGAAAAGATACTAGTTAAAGGAAAAGAGGCTAAGTAAAATACTAGGTAGAAGAGGATTATATCTAAACCCTGTCTTTAGTTTAGTATAGTAGCTTTATAAAGTGTCTAAACTACTATAGCCTCTTTTTTATAAACTTAAGTCTAAATATAAGCCTTAATAGCACTAACTTCTATCTATAAAAGTATTTTATACTAGAATATAAGGGTTAGATCTACTTATATATTATTCTAATATCTAATCTTTTATATAAGTTAGCTATTTAACCTAGAAGCTTTTATAATATAGCTAAGTAGGTTTCTGCTTATAGGTATAAATATATCTAGCTATTAATTACTATTTTACTAGAGGTAGTTTTAGATAACTAGCTTTATATACTTATAGACTATATTATTATAGTTATACTAGACCTAGTAAAGAAAGGATTTAGGGATAATAACCTTTCTATCTGCTTACTTAGCTTATAGGTTTTTAGTAAGGATTTAGCCCTTTAATATTATAATAAAAGATTTAGGTTAAGGTATCTTAGCAGCTTCTAAGAGGCTATTATTAACTAGAATATCCTTATTCTTATCTATAACTTCCTTAATATAAGGCTCTAGGAGTAGAATAGGAAAATAAGTTATATTTAGGTTTATAATATAAACCCTTTTCTCAGATCTAGTAGCAGAATAAGATATTATATAGTAATTCTAAGTTTATAATCTAGTTATAATATTAATATCTATATCTATAGAGAGGATAATAGCTAGAATACTAGAAGCTAGCATATAGATATTAAGAATATTATAGATAGTATTTAAGGTTACTATACTAGTAAGAGGGGTTTTTATAGCTAAAGCAGAGATTAGAGGCCTTAGAGTTTCCTATATAGTATACTAGATATACTTATTAGACTACTTATAGCTCTTAAGCTAGAACTTAACTCTCTAAAAGCTTAGAAAGTATCTATAAAGGATAAGGATACTAGCTTCTAGCTACTTAGTCTTATCTATACTAGCTATAAGAATTAGAAAAGAAATAATTATTAGGTTATACTAGCTCTATTAGTAGTCTTTATTAATCTCTTTATTAGAAACCTAAATATAGAGAGAACCCTATAAAATACTAATTTACTAGTAGCTTCTATAAAATAAGTATAGTTTTATATTAAAAAAGGCTCTAGCAGCTTTATAATTTCTAGTAAGATATCCTTTCTTACTATAGGTATAGTAGGTATTAGAGTTAATAGTCTCTATAAATCTTAGAGATCTTAGCTAGTAGTAAGATTTAAGGCTTATAGAGCTTAAGTAACTGCCTCCTCTCAGATTAAAGAGCATATAGCTATATTCTCTGTATATAGGGCTATAGTTATAAGAGTTACTACTATAATAGTTATACTATAAAGGCTTCTATATAGACTAGGTGTTAGATATATTAGTAGTATATATACCCACTTTATTAATAGTATAATTATATTAAGGGGTATTAGAGTAGTACCTAGTTCTAATCTATTTAATCTCTATATCTTTAAAATAGATAGTAAGGTTATCTACTTAGACCTTCTAGTTAGGGGTACTAGTTATCTTATTCTTTAGCTTAGCTTTTATAGATAATACTCTTAATTACTTATACTTAAGTATAGTAACTAGTATACTAGCTAGAATATCCTCTCTAATACCTTATAGTTATATATATATCTATTAAGACTAAATCTATCTAGTAATTATAACTTCTATCTAGATCTAAGAGACTAGAAAAAGACTCTAATAGTTCTTATAGAAGATCTTTAAAATATATCTTATAGTTTGCTTAGAAAAGTAGTAAAAGATAATATAGTTAATCTTTATATTAGGTAGTATAAAAAGTCTCTTTTTAGCTACTCTATTTTAAAGATTACTAACCTTAGTAAGAAATTTAGAGATATATCTAGGATTACTAATCTTTAAACTAGAAATAAAGCTTTAAAGCTTCTTATTAGAGTCTAGATAAGTATTTAGATCTATAATACTATATATCTTATAGAGGTTATCCTTAAGAGAGAGCTAATTATTATATTAAGTAGAAATACTTTTAAAGGTTTACTAATAGGCCTTAATATAGTACTAGCTAACTAGGGTAATTATCTTCTCCTTATTCTATTTATAGAGCTTAGTATAGAACAGATAATCTTTAAGGAAGTTAGAAATATTATTACTAGTAAACTTAGAGGCTTCTAGACTATAAGAGATAATTAGAGTAGTAATATACTGCTTCTATATAGTCTTAGCTAATTCTTTAATTACTTCTATAGTACTAATAGTAAGTAGAGAGGCTAAGTCTCTTATAAAAGGTATAGTAATAGCCTTTATAGATATAACCTTATTTAGCTGCTAGCCTAGACCTGCTCTCTATAATCTAAGAGAAGCTATGCCTCTATAGTTCTTATACTTATTATAGATATTCTTACTAGTATAAACCTAGTAACTAATCTTAGTATTTTAGAACTATAAAGGTAAAGACTTCTTAAACCTATTATTATCTATAGTAGTAGAGTAAAGGGCTTATTTCTAAATACTTTTAAATATAGCTCCCTTAAAGGGTTCTATGCCTAGAGTATAGTTCTTAGAGCTAAAAGAGTTTAAAGTAAATATACTAACTTTAAGAGCTTCCCTAAATTTCTTAGAGTATTACTTAGATATAGTATAGAAAGTAATTAATATAATTTATTATAATTTAATATTAGTATTAATATTAAAGTTTATTAATATTTAAATTATCTAATAATAAAAGAAAAGAGTTATATAGTAATTTAATCTATAATAATTAAGTAGATAGAGAGAAAGAGAGCTTTAACCTCCTTCTCTTTCTAGGTAGTAGTTATAAATTATAGGCTAGAGGTAGTTATAGTCTCTATTTCTCCTATAAGTATATAGGCTCTCCTTCTTAATATAGCTAGAAGTAGTTATAGCCTCTATTTTATCTATAAGTTTGCAAACTCTTTTCTATTCTTTCTTATAAGTAATATAATACTATAATCTCCTTAATTCTATAAATATTAACTATATAGTAACTAAGATAGGGCTTAAATCCCCTTAATTAAGCTTATTAGCCTAACTAGTATTATTAATTTATTACTTTATTACTAATTATTAGGTTCTAGGTTATAGAAAGCAGATACTAGCTCCACTTTTATAAGAACTAAGGAGAAAAGAGAAAACTTTTTAATCTAGTAAAGTCTAAAGCTATTATAGCTAGATTTTCAGGGTTTTAAGTATTTCTATCTAAAAACTCTAACTATATAGCTATTATACCTAGTATTTTCTTAGATTAGGTCTATAAAGAGACTTCTAAATATTATTTTATAAAGTCTATTATTATTATTACTAAGTTTATAAAGTTAATATTCTATTAAGTAGTTAGGATAATATATTATAGTTTTATATTAAATATAAGCCTATTTATATAGCATAGAAGTATACTCTTTTTAAGTATTATAGAGGAAGTTTTAAGAGAGAAGAATCTGCTTCTAGGTACTATTAAAACAGGCTGAGAACTTTAAGATAAAAATAATAAAACTATATACTTCTATATATTTATATAGGAATATTATAATATTGCAGCTTTATATCTAGAGGCTCTAGAATAAAGGAAAGGATCTTTCTAAGTATAATAACCTTATTATAGATATAATCTATTAAGTAAAAGTGATAAAAGCTTCTTAATAATAAGATAAAAACTATAGTAATGCTAACTAATAATAATTCTCTGTCCTCCTCTCTGCCCTTAATAAGGCAAAAAGTCCTGCTATACTATGCTAACTAATATACCTGTCTGGGCACCCTCTAAACTGGGCTGTCTGCACTGCTCTGTCTCAATACTCTTTAATATTATAATTACTATATTATTTCTAGAAGTATATATAGCTCTACTTACTTACTATACTAAGCTATCTAAATATTTTAATATAATAGATATTAAGAAACTCTAAATTTAAGCTACCTATACTATCTAAGATATTCTAGTAGTTTTTATAATATACTCTAATTACTCTCTAATAGAGCTATTTATAATAAATAAGATTTAAAAGGAGATAGGCTAGCAGATTATTATAAACTATACTCTCTTAGTACTATTAACTAAAAATAAGGCTTACTAGACCTAAATAGTTACCTTCTAGCAGAAAGTCTCTCCCTTCTAGGTATTTAGATCCTATTTTATAGAGCTACTAAACTAAGAGCTACTACTAAAGTAATAGTAATAATAATATAACTAATATAAGGTAGATATCTACTAAAATAAGCCCTACTACTAAAACTATAGCTAGAAGAAATATAGTACTTACTCACTTAATATAAGCTATATAACCTATCTTAGAGTATATATAGCTACTAATATAGGCTACCTGTTCTAGTTAAAGAGAAAGAATAGCTAGGTGGTTATATCTACCTAGACTAAGTAAAGAAGATACTAAAATACTAAAAAGAGATATATAGAGATAGTCTTAGAGAGAACTAGCTCTAACTAAGACCAGTTTACTAAGATAAAACCTATAAAACTAAGTAATAGCTATAAGTTACCCTCTAGAGCCCCTAATCTAAGCTATAAGGAGGCTACCTTCTAAGCAGTTATAGGTAATAGTACCCTCTCAGAGAATATCCTAAAAAAAGTCTCTAAAGGTAATAATATAGATATTAATAATAGCTAGTCCTCTACCTTACTATTATCTTACTAAGATAGTATAACTATTACTATATATATACTACTAAAAACCTATTACTCTATATAATACTATAAATAAGTAATATATAGTTTTCCAGGCAAATATAGTAAAAAGCCTAGATACTTATAATCTAGCACTTATTTTCACTAAATAAAACTATTATAATATAGTACTATTATAAGAACCCTAGTATACTATAAACTAGGAGATTAACTTAATAAAAACCCACCCTTCTTATATACTCTACTTTCTAGTTTAGTTTTAAAACTCCCACTCTATAAGGTTCTAGATACTAATATATATCTAAAAGAAACTCTTTCCCCCCACTCTATTTACTATTAGCCTAGACACCTATAGTTAAAGTTAGAATCTTCTAGAAGTTAAGCTCTAGAATATATACTACCTTAATATCTACTAGAATATTAATAAATTCTATATTTTTAATATTCTAAGTAACTAGACCCCCCTAACTCTCTCCTTTATAGGGAGAGACTAGAATATAAAATACTATCTATAGCAGCTTAGAGTGGAAATAGATAGAGAGAGCTATATCCTAGTTAATCTAATAGAAGGCTAGAGCTTTACTCTTCTTAATCCACCTAGTATTCCTACCTACTAATATAGTAATATACTAGATCTCTGCTTTTTAGATATACTATTAGCTAGAATAGAGGTTACTAGATACCTCTATACTAGATCTAACTACTCTATAATTATCTTAATTATACTACTACTAAGTAATAACCTAGATAGATTAAACCTAGCTACTAAGCTAAAATTTAAACTAAGCTCTAATAATATTCTAGCCTTTACTAGAGAGGTAGAAGATAGTATCTAGCTTCTACTAATAAGTCTCTTAACTATAAAAAACCTTAATAGAGCAGCTAAAGTACTTAATACTATTTTCCAGATATCTCTTATAATAGTAGAAAAGAGATACTAACTAGATAGAAAGAGTATATAGTAATAAATAGTAGCCTATACTAAGGCTAACTACTAGTATAAGATAGCCTACTACTAAAACCTCTACTTAGAAAATACCCTTATAGTAGATAAGTACTAGAAAAAGGTAATCTATTAAGTAAAGTCTATTATATAAACCTCACTAATTAAAGGTATTAAAACTAATACTAATCTATATAAAATTATAAGTAAGTATAAGCTAACTTTATAGTTATAGTTACCTCCTCTATATAATAGTAAAAATAATATTACTAAACCTACTAAAAAGACTATATTTCTCTATATAAAGCTACTAGAAATATATATAGTAGAGGATAATATTAACTATCTTACCCCTATAGTTCCCTAATAAGCTATTAGAATAGACCTACTAGTTTAAGAGATATATAAGGGTATTAGTAAGTAGCGCTAAACGTGCGCCGAACCCTCGCAGAACCCTTGCACACGCATGCACACTTTAAAAGGGGCTTCTATATACTATTAGAGAAGAAGCTAAGTTATACTTAATACACCACTATATACCTATTATTATATAAAGTTATTATTCTTCCCTAGTCTAGGCCTTTAGCTATACTTATACCCTTATAATTATATAACTTCTATCTTATCTTAAAAAGACTAGCTTAGAATAATAGCTATACGCCTAACTACCTGCTATACTATTGCTAATACTAGCACTAATAGTGAAAAATTTTTAGCCTTATCCACTATGCCCACTATAATAACTGCAAATAATATAGCTATGCCCTTAACTATGCCCTTAACTATATTATTAAGTAATATAGTTATTACAGAGCTTTTATATATTATCTAATACTAGGGTTATAATTATATAGACCTCCTATAAGCTCTTACTGCCTATATACTAACTGCTATATACTAATATAAGTATCCTCTAGCCTACTCTTATACTACCCTTAAAGAGGATTCTATTCCTATATAAGTAGCAGATTAGCTTACTACTATATAGGATATAAATACTCTTTATAATATCTCTAATAGCTACTATATATAGTGGGTACTTATAAAGGTCTCACCTATACTCTAAATATAGTAGCAAAACTATATCCCTACTCTTAGCTATAAAGCTATATAGGCTAACTTTTCAGTATTTACTTGCTAATCCTATATTAACCTAGCTTTCTAAGAGCAGTAACTATATAGCTTACTCTATAAGGCCTAATAGGGTATAGATCAGAGTTCCCTCTACTTCTTTGCTAAATAGTTAGTAATACTATAGGTGTTAGAAACACCTTATAAGGATAGCTATATGCTAGCTTTTTCCTTCTTTTACTGTCTAAGTTTATAGGTTTAGAGGGACCTAGAGTAGTAGCAGTTTAATAACTAGAAGCTGCTAGATATAGCTATAGCTACTAAGAGAGCCTAGAAACTATACTATAAGTAGTATACTATTATTAAAGTATTAGAGATAGAATAGCTTGCAAAGACTATATGCTCTAGTTATAGAAACTATATAATATATAGTTATATAGGCTATACTGCTAATAAGTACTAGAGGAACTATACTTATATTATTTGCTTCTAGAAGGGGTATATAGAAGATTATTATTACTAAGCAGCTAGTAAGCTAGCACTAAAAACAGCAAAACTACTACTAAAAATATCTATAAACGCTATATAAACTATTAAAGAGGTTAAATGCCTTAATTTATTAGAGGATAGCTACTAAATACTATGATTATAGTGTGGAAGACTATAGTTATATAGCTACTATTTAGCATATAATTAGTATATCCTTAGTATTACTAAGATATATAATAGTTATAGGTATATATTAAGTTTATAATAACCCTATACTAAATATTATATTATATAGTTATAGGTATATATTAAGTTTATAATAGCCCTATACTATATTTACTATAGGTATATATTAAGTTTATAATAATTCTATATAGATATTTAATAGGTATATATGAAGTTTATAATAACTCTATTATACTATAACTTTCACTAAATATATACTAAAGAGGTACTAAAAACGATAATAATTAATAGGTATACGTTAAGTTTGCAATAACCCTATTATATTATAATAACCTTTACCAAATAAGCACTAAAATAACACTAAAACAAATAGTATTTAGATATTTAGACAATTAGATTAAATTATCACAGAATATTATTTAAACAAGCCTATAGCTAAGCCTATAAGAGCTAATTTAAGCCTTAGAGACTAAGGCCTTAGAGAGGGGGGCAATTATAAGGGTATTAGTAAGCAGCGCTAAACGTGCACTAAACCCTTATAGAACCCTTATATACGCACGCATACTTTAAAAGGGGCTTCTGTACACTATTAGAGAAGAAGCCAAGTTATACTTAATACACTACTATATATCTATTATTACACAAAGTCGTTATTCTTCCCTGGTCTAGGCCTTCAGCTATACTTATACCCTCACAAGATAGAAGTCTAGAATACTATTCTAAAAGTAGGTAATACTATATCTAGAATAAATAGTATTATAGTAGTTATACTATATATAGTATAGCTATATATCTTAGACTTTATCTATAATTTATTTTAGACCTACTATATAATAGATTACTACTTTAAGCTTTAGAGAAATATAGAGATTACTATAATCTCTAAGATAAACTAAGATATCTCTATACTAAAAGAATAGAGACTAATCTTACTCCTCTTAATAATTAGTAAGGGCCTTAAAAGGCTATATATCTAGTATATTATATACCAGATTATTAAGAACTAGGTTCTTTACCCTGCTATTAGTAGAGTGCTCTTAAAGAGGTTAGCTATAAATATTATAGAAGTGCTAGTTTATAATATAATAGCTGCTATTAGCTATAGAATAGTTTACACCCTGATTATATTAGATATAAAAGGGGCCTTTAATATAATACTATAAAACTAGCTATACTAAAGACTTAGAGAGTAAGGCTAGCTACTTAACCTTATCTGCTAGATATACTACCTTATATATAACTATAAAGCAGCTATAAGATATAAAAGCTATAAAACTCTAATAGAGTAGCTCTTCTATAATCTACTATAAAGCTTACTAGTCTTACTAATACTCTACCTCCTATATATTAAGCTAATATACTATATAGGAGAGAAGAGATCCTAGTTTAGCTATACTAATAATAATACTATCTTAGAGTTTAGTAAGACTCTAGTAGAGTTAGTAACTATAATATAGTCTATCCTAGATAAAATAATAGCCTAGAAAAAGGAGAACTATATATCTCTAAACTCCTCTAAAATAGAGCTTATTTACTTTATAATAAGGTTAAAGCCTAGAAATAGTAACTCCCTACTATCTAGTATCTGCTATAGGGATCAGGTAGTAGCACCTACTTAGTTAATTATATAGTTAGAAGTTATACTAAACACTAAATTAACCTTTTTAGAGTATATCTAGATAAAGGTAGTAAAAGTCTAGAAGGTTACTAGATATATCTAGAGCTTTAGCTAAGTCTATAATAGAGCACTACTAGCTACTATAAGAAAGATAGTTTATATAATTATTATCCTAAAAGCCCTGTTTATAGCTAAGATCTAGTATCTAGGTCTAAGAAGGCTAGAGCAAAACTAATAGAGCCTATAAGGAAACTACCCTATAGTAAACTATAGGCTTAGTAACTAAATTAGAGCATTATAGATAGTAATTAATATAGTAATATATAGATACCTCCTAGTCTAGTATACTATACTAGTTCTAGTCCTGCTAAGGGAGTTTAGCATACTACTAGTAGAGGTTCTTTTTTAGATAATCTAAGTATATTATATATTAAGGCTTAGATTACTTAATATAGAACACCTCTTAGTAACCTAGATATAGAATTATAAACCACTTAGAAACTAGAAGCTTCTAATATAGCTAATAAACCTAACTAGTACTACTTAGTCTATACTAAGCTTCCCTTATCTAGTTCTCTACTCTAGAGATTACTAGCTTTAAAATATCTAGTATAAGCTTATCCCTAAAGAGGCAGCTACTAAGAACCACCTTAAATAGGCTATAACTCTACTCTCTATATATATTAGTATATATACTAATAGATTATAACTTAGTCTATAAGAGACTAGCTTTAAATATATAGTATACTAGAGCTTATAGCTAATCTATATAAACTACTACTAACTACTATAAGCAGAGATCTTTAATACTAAACTAGAAGGAATATATACTAGCCTTTAAGCTATAGCTAAACTAGTAAATAGTAAAATAACTATAATTACTATCTGCTTTAATAATATTACTATAATATTCTACTTTAAGGGCTTACTACTATTATCCTTATAGAAAGCTATTCTTAACTTTTAGAAGCTTACTCTTAGCTAAATAGTTCTAGTTATAGTATACTAGACTCTAGGCTATATAAAGATCCCAGAAAATAAAATAGCAAACTAGCTAGCAAAATAGGATACCCACCTAGCCTCTCTAGACCTCTATACTTAACTACCCACCTATAGCTATATTAAAAGGGGGGTTTATTAGAAATTATAAGAGGTATTAAACTATTAGTAAGTATCTAACTAGTTATATAACTATTACTAGATAAAGCTAGAAATATTAATAAAACCTATAGCTAAGCTAAAATTACTCCCCTATATAGACCTATACTACCTAATTACTATATAAAATAGCTATAGAGACTTTATAGTATATCACAAATAGTTTATATATTATAATATAAACCTAAACTACTCCTATAGCTATCTAAAAGCACTATATTACCTATACTACTACTATAAGGTAGTAAAGCAAAGTATACCCTAGTTTAGTAGAAAAAGATATATCTTTAACTAACTTAGAGAGAAATAGTAAGAGTTTATTAAATATACTATAAGGTCTAACTTCTTCACTAAGGTCTACCCCTAATAGACAGGCTCTCTAGCTACTATAATACTATATTATATTAATATAATATAATACATATTATACTAAATACTTAACTCTATTATAAGAAAGCATAGATATATAAAACCTATACTTATACTCCTTTAAGAGTATAGGTATTAGCTCTACCTATATAAGTACCCTTATAATAAGACTTTATAAGCCCCTATAGCTAGAGCATTAATATATAGCCTCACCTCAGGGCTTCTAGATAGGTATAACCTATCTATTAACCCCTTAGCTTAGCTATAATTATTATTCTAGCACACCCTTATAGAAGAAAACACTTACTAGTTTAGTAATAATACTAGCTAGTAGTATTATATATAGTAATTTAACTAGTACCTCTAGCATAGCTATAACTTTAGTTATAGTGCTATATAGAGCCCTCAGATCTTATTTATATATATAGACACTCTTACTTAGTAGACACACCAGGAGATATCAGGATTAGGAAAAATTTATTTATTAGATTTTGCTCTTATTATATATCTTATAGGTAGTATTTATCTTAACGCGGGCACCCTTTGCCTTAAAAGAGGATATCCCAGCAATTAAATATCACTACCTGTTGAATTATATAGTATAGGGTGTAAAAATGATAATATATTAAGTGTGTAGCTATCTGGAAATCTCTGCACATAGATCCACGCATTATTTATACCTAAAAGTGGCTAATATCTGTGTCACGCTATTGCACTATAGTTACTACTGCTTTTATATATACTTAGCGCGTTACTATATATGCTAAGGGGTTAATTTAACACACCCCTTTAGTTTTAATATAATATAGTATAATATAGCATAATTTAGTATAACTAGCTAAGTTTACTAATTAACTTTAAAGCACTTTAAATCTAGTATATTTAAGGTTATCTAAATATATCTATTTATTATAAAGTTATATAATATCCTATATACCTACTAATAACTTTATAATTCTGTTATTTACCTATCTTATAATGCTTTCTCTAGTATTATCTCCTAGTATTATTTATAGGTTATTATAAAGTATTTAGGCTCTTAGCTTTTAATTATAGTATTATAACTTAGTCTTCTTATCTAATTTAAGGCTTTATAAGCTATACCTAGAAAGTTAGTAATAATAGACTTATTTAAGTAGCACTAACTTAAAAATCTTATTAGTGAGAGGGATTATTAGATAGAGGGGGTATTACTTCTTTTATAGTTATTAGTCTTAGCTTAATTTAACTACTTTATCTTATAGGATTACTTATTTATAGTAAGAGGGATTACTACTCTCTATTACTCTTTATTGCTTCTTATAGGGTATTTTGAGGAGGTATTACTATTAATAGCAAGGTCTTATTAGTATAGCTTATAAGGGTATTATTAGCTTTTAAGGAGGAGTTATTATATAATAGTAAGAAGGTAAAGAAGACTTAATTTTATATAAGTAAAGTTCCTAGTAAACTGCACACTTAAAGGCTTAAATATTAGTATAATACTCTCCCTTTTATATAGGTTTAGTATTATAGTTAGTAAGGTATTTAGCAGGTTAATTTAACTAGTATAGTAACTATAGAGTTACCCCTTTAGATTAGGTGTTAGGCCTACTTAAATCCAGGCCTAATATTGCTATTAGTATCTTATAACTTCTCTCTCTTCTAGGCCTCTATAATTATTTATAACTTATTAATAAGGCCTAACTAAGTAATAAATCTCTTATAAGACTGCTATAGGAGGGCTTTTATAAGTCTATTAGCTATTAGTTTAGCTAAAGAGGTATAGATAATCTTAATATACTCTTCTATAACCTCCTATTATAACTAGTAGTTATAGATATTAATATAGTAGAGTTTTATCTATAGTTAGAATATCTCTTTTATAATAAGGCTTATAGTTTATAGGTTATTATACTAGATTATAACTTTTAGTATATTAGTAGCTATAAAACCTATAAATTTAGGTGGTTTATTATTTAAGAGAGAAACTTATAGAGCAGTAATAAGTTAACTTGCAAATAGTTCCTCTTTTACTACTTAAGAGAGGGTAAGAAGCTCTGTTTCTATAGTTAATATAGTAACTATATTTTACTTATTTACCTTCTATAATATTATCCCTCTAAAAAGCTTTATTATAAAGAATTAGGAGCTCTTATAGTCTTATATATTATTAGCAAAACTAGTATCTAATATAACTTTAAGTCCTTTAGTTAATCTCTTAGAAACTTTATATTCTAGGTATAGTTCCTTTATTTATATAAGGTATTAAATAATATAGTTAGTAGTATATTAGTAACAAGGCCCAGGGTTTTAGTTAAAACGGGTAAGTCTGCTAACTGCAAATAAGATATTAGGTCTTATTATCACTATAGCATATAGCAGTGATTCCACCTTTTACTAGTATCTTATAATATTAGCCTTCTTTCTGTGGGTTAACTTATATATTATAGCCTATAAAGAGAGAGGGGTTTAGCAGGCAGTATAGATAAAGTTATTAAACTACTCTAACTTCTTACTACTCTCTGCTATATTAACTGCTCTTAGTTTAGATATAGCTAACTTATACTTATTAACCCACTTAGTAATAGACTTCTAAGTTATAATCTTTTCTTTATAAGAGACTTAAAGGACTTCTATATAAACTACTCTTACTATTTTAAGTTACTAGATATTATTAATTCTAGCTCTTACTTTTAAATAAATAATAGTATCTATAATAGAGTTTTAAGATATAAAGTAAGTTAATTAGTACTTAGAGTTAACTATCTCTTAAATATAGTCTTTAAATTAAACTATAATCTTATATAAGTTCTTAATATCCTTTATCTTATCTTTATATATTAATAGCTATATTATATATATATACTAGTCTTATTTTATTAAGTTATTAAAGGATTATACTAGCTTAGATCTTATTAGTATTACTTATTCTAACTCTAGCTAAGCTATACTAGATACTAGAATAGATAATCCTCCTATTCTAATATTCTAGGTATTAGCTGCTAGAAAGTTAGCTTTCTAGAAGTAATTTTAGAGCTTTAGCTTTTTTAAGATAGTATTTAGAATAATATTAAGATTCTCTTTCTCTATATTTTCTAGATTAATATACTCCTATAGTTCTATTACCCGGAGTTTATACTAGATTTAATTCTACTATAAAAGCTAATTAGCTAGACTATTAAGTATAGATAAGAAGCTAGAAGCTATAATAATACTAGTAGTAGAAGGTTTACTATAAACTTATATATTAATAATATAGGAGTAAATTTAATACTATAGATTTATCTAGATAGCTTTAATTAGTATTATATATAATATTTAAACTATTAATTATTAAATTATATAGTATAGGGTATAAAAATAATAATATATTAAGTGTGTAGCTATCTGGAAATCTCTATATATAGATCTATATATTATTTATGCCTAAAAGTAGCTAATATCTGTGTTATGCTATTGCGCCACAGTTGCTGCTGCTTTTGCGCGCACTTGGCGCGTCACTGTGTACGCCAAGGGGTCGATTTGACACCACCACCACCACCACCACCTCTTGCCCAAACAAAGATAAGAATATATCTCAATAGACCATGTCTGTAACTGCCAGAACAACAAATCAGCTCTGCAAAACATAGACGTGTGATAACGCTGCTTAGACTCCAACGCAGACGGCGTAGTCCAGCCACAGTCCCTCGCAATTGTCCCCGAGAGCAGGGTTCCACAGCCGAAAGGTGGCATAGTCCGGAATACCATAGAGCTGCTGGAGATCCCAGCACCCGTCACCCGAGACGACCAAGTGCCACTGCTGGCACGTTTCGATCGTACCCGGCTGGGTGGGCCCCGGTGGGGAGACGGGCGCCGAGGACGCGGGGGGGCCTTCGACGCAGTAGGCGTAGTCGGGCCAGAGGCCGGAGCAGTCACCGTTGAGCGCCGGGTTCCAGGCGTACAGGTCATCGAGCGAGATGCCGTGGTCGTCGGCGATGGCCCAGCACCCGTCGCCCGAGACTGCGAGGTAGTACGCCCGACAGCCCTCGACGATGCCCGACTGCGTCGGGCCGGGAGGGACGACGACGGGGTCCGGGTCGGACGTGCCGTCGCCGCCGCCGCCGCCCGCGCCGTTGATGCAGAGAGCGCGCTCGTCGGAGGCCGGCGTCGCAGTCGGCTTCGCTGCCGATCCACGAGTTCCAGCTGAAGAGGTCGCTCACGGTGAAGTTCTCGCCGGAGACGATGTCCTCGCAAATGTAGCTGCCGTCGTCGAACCCGTCGAGGAGTGTGAAGCAGGCCATGCAAACCCCCTTGCAGCTACATACATGGTTTATACTTGGCATTCTTCAATCGCCTTTAAAGGGCCGCATCGCATCGCACCCCCCCAGGCCGTTTGTCCCGTCGATTCTACACGCAAAAACGAACCCAACCCAACCCGCCAATGGCCGCTACTTCCTCACTGCTGCCGAAATTGCATTGCCCAAAGTCCAGGTCCAGCTTCATCCCGCGCATCGTCAACCACTTGCTCCGTCAGCAAACCTCGGCCCGACTCATCGTCACCACCACCCGTCGACCCTCCGCGGCAGCCTTGACAAGTCCATCACCAGGCGCATCCGCCAACCGGCCCTTCATGTCCTCCACGCCCCCGGCACGGCTCGCCGCCGGGCAGGGCCAGGAGCCGTCGTCCGAATCCATCAGCGGCGAGGACTGGGAGAAGCTGTCGCCCGAGGCCAAGATCCGGTGGATGGGAGACGACAGATGGGGCTGGGTCGTCTACCGGTGCTCCTGCGCCAAGGAGTTCGACGACGCCTGGAGCGACCTCAATCGCCGCATCACCCAGGGCGCCCGCGAGCGCATCGCCAGGTCCGACGCGCCCAGCGTCGCCGAGACCATGGACTTCGTCTTCGTCGAGGACCCCGCGCTCGAGGGCGCCTCGGTCCAAGAGCTGAGGCGGCGCTTCCAGGACTGGGCACGCCGCGACATCAGCGAGAGCAACAACGCCTCGGGCGTCGACATCGACGGCGGGACCCAGGGCTCGCGGGGACCCAGGTACGAGCTGTTCCTCAAGGTCGACGCCGAAGCGTTGTGGAACGGTTACGTCGGTCTCGTTCAGGCCTGGCCCTCTTCTCCGGGGAGCGAGGATTGGATGAAGGTCAGGACTAGCGCGGTCACGCCTGCGCTCTATGTTGCGATGCTGGACGAGCCTGAGGTGTGGTATGCGTATTACACGCCGCCCGAGACTGGAGTGTGTAATGCTTTCTAGGAGGAAGTGGCCGAAAAGAAAAGAAAATGTGGTCAAAATAGAGGAATGAGAGCCGACATTTCAGAACTGAGAAGAGTCCAAAGAAGTTTCTCTCTCGACCCTTTAGAGGTTTATCTGGGAGAGCCTCTGAAATACACGGCACGCAGCCAACGTCGTCCCCCCCGCCTATTTCTCGCCGGCTTCTTCGCCGCGAGGTTGCTCTGGATTCCTCAATTTACTTGGCACCCCCTCAGCTCTTCTTCCTCAGGCTCTTACCCCTATCCAGGCTAGCAATGTCACATCTACCGTTTCTAGCCAGGCTGGCGGTATTGGAAAGATCTAGGACTTACACGATCACGCAAGAATTTCTTCTTGGATTGTGCGCCCCTTTGAATTGCATTGATAATCTTCGTTGTCTATGTACATAGCTTCCTCCCTATCAGATGTATTGATCACATCAACTTCAATCCGTATACTAACGAGCTTGATCATTCTCTTGTGGCAGAGCAACCACTATGTAGCACAAAAGCCTGGACACTTTTGCGTAGTACTGCAACTGGGAATTGAGACTCTTTGCAAAAGATCGGCGTGTTGGAGGGAAGTGGACGTCTCTCGACGCCTGAATGTCTCTACCGAGCTGCAGGTACGGAAATTCGGGTTGTTGTGCATGATGCGCATCGAAGATGCTGGCAGGACGGACACCCCTGGTCGGTACTGACATTCAATGGTCCTTCCTTACAAGCTGACTGGGAAAAAAAGGTCAGCCATCGGAATCAGTGAAGTATGAAGGTAATACATACGCAATACCAGAACCTGAACACCCTTACAAACCTCTCACGCGACCTCGAACTGCTTGACTCTGATGCGCCTTCACCCCGACTCGCTTTCGGTTGGCCTGATCCAACGTAACCGCCTGAGCGGGTATGCGATGGATTCGATGTTGGTAAGGATGGACCGTCGTTAACGGCTGGCTTTGTAGCCTTGTCACTCGACTTATCGATCAAATCTTTGTCCATGTCTGCAACAACGTGGATCGGAGTGTCAACGTTTGGGGTACGTTGATGTTTGGTGCTCCCTTCATCTCCATCGCTGGGGAGGCCCAAGGCTTCTGAGCTTTTGTTCGGGAAAGAAAGTGAATTCCCCTCTGGCTGGCTCCATATTCCGGGGGAAAAACGCTCCATGTCATTCAGGAGGTCTTCTGCCGTCATAAAAAGTGCCAAAGGTTCTCTAGGATAAATGGCGATAATCATACCACAAAAGGCAGTATTCCGGCAAAGCCAAGTCCCAGAGGTTCCAGCAGCTACAAAAAATAGTGGTCAGTCTTTGCACACCATTAGTGACACAACCGCTACTATCCTAGTGGAGCGTCCAACTGAACCCTTCTAACACGTAACGGTTTACGCTTCAATGGCATGGCCATAAACCCTGGTAATAGAAATGCTTCCACTATGTCATCTAGACCCAAGACTAAAGATATCGGACCAGAGGTCATTTCTTCGTTGGTTATGAAATTGCTGATTTCAGCCTTGGAGACTGAAGAAATGATGTTTCTCCCAGTCTCCAGCGTGTCTGACCTTAGGATCGTGTAATCGGCAGGTTGGCCTTCGCCACCTTTAAGCTGACGAGACGAAAGACGTTCTCCCATGAAGTTGATACCAACAACATCTTCCAGAGGCGCCCACTTGTGGACTTGAACAGGATCCCTGTCACCCAATCGCCGGATTGCATTGCTCTCTGAATCTGAGTCGTCCTCAGAGTTAAATTCTAAATCTGAGTCTGAAGATGACGGGCAATCAGAGTCGTCGTCTGCTGATATTTGCTTTCGCTCTTGGCCATTTTCGTCGTTGACCGGCGACATGAGTACATCGAAGACACCGTGAGCTGTTGTCAAGGCAAGAGGCGAAATTTTGAAGTCGCGGTTGAAGAAGGTTTCCGTTAGTATACCACCAACGCGCGAAACATGCTGATCGATGACACGATCGCCTTTCACCAACGTCGTGCAACACAGCAGGCCGCACACAGAGTTAATGGCCTGATCCGAAGAAACTTCGATGTGATGAAGTATGATTCCCCCACCATAAGCAAGGCCCGATCGTAGCTCCAATTCGTGCTGAATTTGTAGTCGGGGAACAAGTGACTGCGAGGCGTTGAACGTAGGACCTCCTTTGTGGACCTCTATCGGTTGGTTGAATAGATCTTTCGGCAGATGTAGATTCTGTGTTGCTTTCCGGATCTTTTTGCAGCACCAATTGCTTCCGCAGAAAATCCAAACGCAAGGGGCGATAAGAACCTCCTTTGAAGAAATTCTTCCGTAGTGACCGGACATACGAAGCTCAGGGGTGTATCTTCTTCTTTTAGGATTCCGATTTGTTGCATTAGTCTCTTGGGATAGCTCTGCAATCATGTCCTTGTCGACCTCTTGCAGTCTTTCAAGGAGTCTCTCCTTGATTCGATCCCATCTTAGGGTGTGAATAGGCGGCAGCGGGAATTTCGTCGGTAAGCCTACGCAGATCCGGGTGTTTGGAAATCTGTATACCTCGTCACTGCTCGACGAGCCCGAACACCGTAATAATTTACTTCAGGCAGGCAGATTTGACTGCCAATTTGTGACGTCTGCTCCATCATTGACACGGAGGAAGCGTGATTGGACATGGTTGAGCATGCTGTTGAAAGACGAAGGAGGTTGAGGTGGGGGAAGAAGAATGCTGACGACGGGCTGCCTCTGAGCTTCAGTTATTACGCGGGTCGCCTGCGCGAGGGGCTGAGCAAAACCAATCAGCAATAGCGATTGAATACACCGATTTGATTCGTGTTGCCTCAGTCTTGTGATCTGCCCGACAATGCAGCCTGATCCAAAAAAAAAAAAAACGCCTAACTGTGGAAACACGTCATTCCCTGGGCATTTTATCCGGATCTTGAGAGTTCGTGTTGTTTATTCCCTCAACATCACATTGCGCACACTAGGCCTCAGACGAACACAAACCGCCCAGAATGAATCGACGTGTTGCGGGCTATTCCTCTCGACAAAGCGACGCCGGCCTTTGCCAGCTCCTTTGGCCATCAATGTCAATTGAGTTATACGACGAGGACTTCTATCATTTGTTAGCAACACACGTCACATACGAGGTATCACGCAGCAGACAAGCACTGGAATCAAGCCATCTGGACTCTAAAGACAACACATCGATTGCTGGCCTGCTGGCCTCCGTACGGTCAACAGCTAGACAGCCAATGGTGGAGGTCGCCGGACGCCTCTCTTTGCC
Source organism: Colletotrichum neosansevieriae (assembly GCA_036785495.1). Lineage (NCBI taxonomy): Eukaryota > Fungi > Ascomycota > Sordariomycetes > Glomerellales > Glomerellaceae > Colletotrichum > Colletotrichum neosansevieriae. The sequence continues at coordinate 90,537 of JAVHLV010000040.1, read as the reverse complement.
AATTGTAGGAAATCAAAAAGATGATGGAAAGGCTCTCGAAGTCCTGCGCTTCGCGGCGTCATTGGCTTCGATGACACAAATCCGAACGACTGCGGCGTCCCGCCCGGCAGAGGAGAATGTGCCGATATGGACGAAAGACACGTCCTTGAGGGAGACACTGGCGTCGCAATTCTCAGTAAACCGAAACACAATAGTTGAAGAAGGCACCATTCCCGCGGATCTCACCATGAGACATATTGCTGTCACCTATAAGTACAGTGTCAATTGGACTAGCTGCCTGCGCCAGCATCTCGAGATTGATCGCCAGCGAAAGGTCGTATCCGTTTTCCAACACAAAATCTGGTTAGCGGCTCATGTGGAATCGGGAGATGAGAGCCTCTTGCCCCTATCAGTATTGAGCGAAGCACTGGACACATTGAATCTCCTCTTCCCGCTCAACGACACGCAGACTGGGATTTTCCTCGGCCAGCAAGGCCAGAAATTCAACGACATGCTCCTCGGCGTCAGAGGTCGTCAACTTGACTTGTCAAATTATCCTTACTGGTGCCGACGAATCAAAGACCTTATGACCATTATGGAAGGACCGCCCATAGGCTTTCGGCAATTTTGGCTGAGATCAGATCTGCCAAATCTGATTGACTCCGCAAATTTCTGGATCGCGGCATTTGTAGCCGGTGTTGCTATGATCAGCTTCGTTTTTGGGGTCATTGCTGTCATCTACACAAAAGCAGCATTGGACGTGTCGAAAGAGTCTCTTGAGTTGACGAGGCTTCAGTATCTTCTGTCGGTTGCCCAGGCGTGTTCGAACCCCGAGGAGGCACAACTCTTGCCAGGCTTCTGCCCCCGACAGAGTTGAGGCTTTTGCAAGTCTTGGCCGAGTTGCTGTGGTCACTTCTTCAGTTGTGGAGGTTCATGGCAGACGTCACCTGGACTTTATGGGTCATTCAAGTGGCTACTAGTATTGGCTTCTCAGATTGAGTGGCTGCAGGACAATGTCAAGTAACATACAATTCTGGAATAAGAGTTTATGAAGACTCGTATCTTCAACACGGATCCTCGTCCTGGACATCTCCAGCTAGCCGAGACAGCTGCAAGTCGTCGCACCTTTCGTGTGTCACTGAAGTCAGCTCATTAGTTTGGTCTAATCAATCCCAAGCTACTATTTCTTGGTTTTATAATGAGGTTTTATAATGAAATTTCCCGCGGTTGTGCTCTATGAAGAGCCTGCGACAGATCGCTTGTCTTTCTCCTCCTAATATGACTAGTGCCAAACGGATGCGTATCATAATGTCGGCCGCAGAGACCTGCTCTGTATCATTCTGTTGCTGCTTGATCGGCCACCTCGAGGCAGTCACAACGGCTGATACGACATCAACGAAGTTGAGTGCGTCCAACAATGCCCTCCACTTGAAGCCGGGTGCATCAGAATGTGCCTCGGTTTCTCGCCGCGGCATCCCGGCGTGGTCCAACATGTACCCATCACCTGAGCCGCTACGTTCATCAGTCCAGCTGTCGTCGTTGCGCATAGCCAGAACTTGGATAAGAGAATGCTGACGGTGTATTCGTACCGCACCGCTGTCGCCGTTGGTTTCGTTTTTGGCCTCGAGTGGAGCTCGATATGGTCCGTACGGGTAGGCGTAGATGTGCAAAATTGACACAGCCGCCAGCTCGAAACACAGGTTTGTATTGGGAATCTCAACGGCCCAGGAGGGATGCGATATCGTTGCCGTCGGCTTGATCGGACCTTCCTCTCTCGTGAGAAATCTGAAGATGAACTCGTAATCTGGGGCTGACTCAGTTGTTCCAATCAGACTTCCATTACCGGGTTTCGAGCCCTTCGGCTTCGTAGACCACGACTCACATATTATCCAGAGTATAGCGAGAACACAGCTTACGAAGTACCTCAGTGAGCATAGCCGTGACCCAAGATGAACATCAGACTCAGAGCTGACCTTTCGAAATCGCCGACAACGGTGACACAGCCTCTGTCCTTGGAAACCGCCTTTGCTGCGAGCCACATATTCGGCGAGTCTACAGGTATGCCCGACAAGGTGTCAAACATAATCCTATCGCGTTTGTTAGCTAATGCGACAGCTAGAATGGCGTCAAGCCCCGGCCAAAGACGCGGTTTTCGACCTCATCGCTGGTCTCTCCTTCCGTGTCTTTCTAGGCGAAGAACTTTGGCGCAACGAGGCCTGGCTCCGTGTCACGAAAGACTACACCGTAGCCACGTTCATTGCGGCGATGAAGCTCACCTTCCTTCCTCGCTCGCTGAGGCCCTTGCTGCACTGGGTATCTCCAGACTGCAGGCTTGTGCGGCAACACCTGGCCCAGGCACGTTCCCTCGTCGGCTCTGTGATCAAGAAGCGGCGTCTGGCCCAAAGGAAAGCCCTTGCAGGAGGCTGCTGAACTGCCTGAGTACAATAACGCAATCAAATGGGCTGAGCTTAAATGCAAAGGGCAATACTATGACGCGGCAGTGTTCTAATTAATGCTTTCCTTCACTATAATCCACACTACAACAGATCTGCTTGCTTAGACTCTGCTGTTCCTCGCAAAAAAGCCCGGGCTTATTACGCCTCTTCGCGAGGAGATCGTTCAGGTCTTGGAGGCAGAAGGGTGGAAGAAGAGCGCGCTGTACAACATGAAAGTTGAAACTGATGGATAGGGCCTTCAAGGGGACGCAGCGAATGAAGCCGAACACGATGTATAAGTTCAGTCTCCTCTCTTACCGGAGGGATGGCGAATTTTCGTTGCTGACAATACGTCAGTTCAAAGTGCGCCGTATCGCCACTAAGAATGTCAAGCTCGAAGGGGACATCACCATCCGTAGGGGCGAGCGATTCGTCGTCAATGCGTCCTCCATAAAGGACCCCTAGATCTACAAGGACGTAGACACGTACGATATCTACCGTTTCCGGCGCATGCGCGAGGAGCCTAGCAACATGCACTAGGCGCAGCTGGTGACGACGAGTCCCGACCATCTCGCTTTAGGCCACGGCCAACATGCACGCTCTGGATTCTTCGCCTCTAACGAGGTCAAGGTTGCGCTGTGCCATCTTCTTCTCAAGTATGACTGGAAGCTGGCGCCAGGAAACACGGCCGACCCTTTTGTCGTAGGAGTTGGAAAGCAGATCGATCCAAAGACTGTCATCATGTTCCGAAGGCGCAAGGAGGAGTTGGATATCGACTCGTTGGGCTTTGTGACCGGAGATTGCTGAAGACAATGCTGCTTGAGGGTCATGCGCAGAGAATTTTGCTTCAGACGTCCCTACCCAAGAGGCGTGTCTTGACGTTGTTCTGTTTCGGATTGTATGTATCTGTGAATAGGTTACAAATCTGACAATAATCGTCGTTAAGTCCGAGTCTTTGCAATTCTTTCGCTGAACAACGATTCTGCTCCCAGCCTGGTTTAATCCTTTGCACTAGATCTGCCCTCCCTAAACGGCCGCTGGCTTCTCCTTGAATTACAGATGAATTTAAGTGCGGCAGTGTTTTGGCATTTGACGCAAAATGAGAATGCTTTCCTGTCTTGGCGTCGTATGCCTTTCTCCCATGTCTTGGAAGTTGGAACGAGATGACTTTCAAGCCCGTCAGCTTGGTGCCCACGCTACGTGCCTTGGATGTGAGAACTCTTCCCCCAACTCCGAGTCTTGTCGCTTCACTTGGCAGGGCTCTGACTTCAAGGCATATCCGTCGCCAAAGCTTCGTTCTCTGCTCAGTCGGCCTTTAGTGGAATCCTGGTCGTCTGAGTTCCATTCAGCCTCTGTTTCCATGTCAGCACGCCTTGTTGACGAGGTGCGCTTGATTCTCCCCATCTCATGGCCTTCTCCGCGATACTTCCTTTCTTCCGTCTTCTGCTCGTTTAAACTGGTCCCTGCAGCCTATCGCGCGGTTTCCATCAAGGCCAGCCGCGATGTTTGCGATGCTAGTCATCATCCCTTTTGCAGGGCTCCTTGTACCCATCCTTACGGCCAACCCTGGGATGATGATACCCGGGCGAACGGTCACGACTCTCGATGAAGAGATTGGAGCGGCACCTACACCACCTCCGAATCCCCGATCCGCCGCAATGGCTCTGAAGAGGCGAGCGGGCGGTTCTACATGCGGCTACTACGAGTATAGTATGTCAATCGTATAATACCCACGCCAGTCACGCCATCCCTGACTGAGTGCACTAACGTCAAAATCCACCCCAGAAAGCGAAGCTTTTGGTTGTTATACCGACCCAAAGTGTGCCACCAGCGGCAGGTACTTTGGCTGCACCTCCGGCTCGGCGCCGTATACACGACCTGCCTCGACGGATCCAACTGGATCTGTTCGCAGAGCAGCACTGGCGTCGGGACGCTATGCTGGTCAGTTTCGATCAGAAGACTCGTCCGGTGCTCGTCACACACACAAGACTCACGATGAACGACCTCGCAACACAGCAACCATAGCACCGAATATCCATTCTGCGTGACCGCGGTGAAATCGGTATCAAAGGGCAGCGCAGCAGCAGCCATCACCGGCTTCCGCTGCGGCAACATCCACAGCAAACTTGTTCTGGGGACGAAGGGCCGTTCGACCGTCAGCACCGCGTCTGCCACCCGATCAAGTAGCGCTTCGTCTTTACCCGCACTGCCCAAGGTTGTGTCGTCGACATATACAACGGGTGGACCGATTCGCGCAAGCACGGCGTCGCCAACACCTCCCGATCAAGGATTCATCAGCTCCTTCGTCTTCCCCGACACCTGTCGGTGCGATTGTGGGAGGAGTTGTTGGAGGTCTCGCGGTGTGGTTGCTGGTTCGGAAACCCACCAAGACGACAAACAACAACGGCTACGACGGAGGCTCGCCCGACGTGATGGCTCAGATGAACACGTATCCCGCGATGCCGCTCGGAGGTCAAGGGGTTCCACAAGCTCCTTCATCGTTTTTCGCGTACAAGGGTTACTACCACACAACCATCGGTGCCCACGACGATTTTACTCCCTCTCGACATCCGTATTACTCTGCACCAGCTCCGTCGGTCCCCCCAGCTGCAGAAAGCCTTCGTCCTCAGCCCGGTATCGCGCCACCCCATAGCCCCGCTCCGATGCACATGACACCGGACGACTACGCGGTGCGTCCCGTGTCCGAGGTGCCTGCTATCAATCCTCGCGGTGTCGGCAATAATGCCTCCGAGCTGCCGGCGTAATCATAGGATCGAAATAATAGATGGAAAAAGCCAACGGGATCACGAGACGGCTCAAGATGATGCGAATGGCTCATTATATTAGATACGGACTTACAACTTACGTCCTTTTTAACCCCAGCGCCTGCCCAAGGCGTCGTACAACGTCTGGTTGATGGGCAGCACGCTTCCGTGCCTCAGCCCACTAGGGAAGCCGGTCCGAGAGCTGGCCGTCCATCCAGAGTTGCTCGCCACATTGCTCGTCTCGTACGGTCTGTACCCGTCCTCGCCGTAAAAGTCCAGCAGAAGGTGCGCGCGGCCGGCCACCTGGTTATCCCAGAAACCAGCGGGGCCCTCCACGCCGGACTGGATGATGGCGGAGCTGCCTCCTGGGCGCGTCCAGGTGCCGAACAGGCCCGTGGTCGAGACCTCGACGAAGACGGTCTTGAGGCTCTCGTCTTTCAGGAAGCGCACGAAGGACTTGCCGTCCGAGGACGTCGTCGGCAGGATGTTCAGGTCGATGACGTTGGTCGGGGACTTGTCAATGTACGTCTGCGGCGCGGAGAAGGTGCGGAAGTCGGAGGTGTGGGCGTAGCGTATCACGATGGGGCCGGGCGCGCCGGTGTGGTTCGGGTCCGAGGAGGGATACTACGGGGGGGCGGGGGTGGGCGGTTAGCTCCGAGAGAACTCAATGAGTCCCCAACTTTTATTCCCGAGCGGAACTTACGAATTTGGACGCCCAGTGGACCAGATACTGTCCCTTGGAGGGGTCCCAGATGGCCTCAGGGGCCCAGACCATGCCGGCGCTAGAGTCTTCGACGACGACCAGCCTCTCGTTGCTCCAGTTCACGAGATCGGTGCTCTCCCAGACGAAGATGCCCTTGCTTCCCTGTCTCTGGGCGGCGTCCCACGTCGTCTGATCGCAAGTCGTCAGCACGGGGCTTCTTCTGTTCATCTCGTCTTCCGACGGAAAGAAAGAAAGATGGGGACGGAAGTACAAACCTTGCCGATGTCCAAGTCGGTTCCGACGATGTACCACTTCTTCCCCTTCTCGGCGCCGCCGCCCTCCACGATGGCCGGGTCACGCACGCCGCCGGTGCCCTTGGTGGGCCTGATCACGGGAGATCCCGAGTTGAGGGCCCGATATGAGGTCGGGTTGTTGCCGTTGCTGAGGTAGAGGTAGACGTAAGGGTCGGCGCCGAGGAAGAAAGCACCGAGGTATCCGGTCAGGCTCGGATCCGCGCGGGGGGCGAGGTCGTTGGTGAAGTCAAGAGACTGAATAGGCGAGGCGAGGGCGGCTGTGGCGGCCAGACCGACGCCCAAGAGGGCTTTGAAAGAGGGCATCGTATCGACTTGGGCGACTAGGACTGAGAGCTTACGAGGACAGTGTAAATGTTACGATGGCAACGGAGGCGAAGATGTCGCTTTATGAGCTCCCGTGTAGCAACCCCGCAATCCGGGGTAAACATCACGTTGGCCTTCGTCATCGTCATAGGGACTCCGCTCGAGGAGCCGAGCGTGACAACGACCGGGTATCGCGACATTGGAGAGCGAGTAACGTCGTGCCTGAAATGGCCACGGATTGGGACGGATCGTGTGCAGAGCCCGCCGAGGCTAAAATGTTCGGTCATTCCCACGCCCTTGGTGCGTCCAGCCACTAACCCGAATTTTCCGTCATGGAAGAAACTGGCCGCTGATCTTGCCTGGCTTGGTCGCGACGGGGACTCCGGGGCCGGGATCCTGAAGGTTGCCATATAAACCGTGGGACACGTGCAGCATCGTCAGCTAGTCAGTCAAGAGAGCATTTCACGTGCCCTGGCGAATATGGCCACATCAGTTCACCCGCGCAGGACATTTCTTCGGGAAAACATCACATCAACGAAAGAATAAAAAGGGGAAACAAGCCTGGTGGCCGTCCGTCCGGCCCCCTCCGCTCTGTACATGCCAGGCACGGGCGTCCCACGCGCTTGGCAGAACAGGGAAACGGAGACTAATTCCAACCTTATGAAGATGGGGCGGACGAGGGGAAACTGGGGAACTCCTAGGTGCCGGGAGATCTTTCAGATACGACGTCAAGTTCGCGGTGAGGTGTGTGTGGGGTTCACGAGCTTTGGGGGCTAATATCATTGGCGCGCATGTTTGATGTGTTTGGGCCGAGGGACACATTGGGATGGTCGATAAATGAACGAGTCGGATCAAGATGAGTGGATATATGTATATATACGAAGATGTTCGGTTTGTGAGTATATACTGGGAAAATGCAGAAATATGTACATGTGGAAAGACATGAGATGCACACGTGCGTCTCAGCGACTCGCGTTACTCTGAGATTACAAGCACTATTGTTTGAGTTAGCAACGAATCCAGTCAGTTCGGAGCAAATAACATACCTGAGAGTAGTAGGAGTCCTTAAAAGTGCACTTCAACCCCGCAGCGCACTGGAAGCTGCCATTCCACGTCGACCCACCACACTGTTCGTACAACGCGCCGGCCTTGGGCGGCGCGAGAGCCAGAATCTTGGCTGCGGCGTGCTCGGAGGCGACGACGATGTAGGACGACGGGTTGGCCGTGACCATGCCGGGGAAAATGCTGGCGTCAACCACGAAGAGGTTGTCGGTACCATAGACCTTGGTGTTGAGGTCAACGACGGAGTCACCGCCCTTGCTACGGCCATCCGCGGTGCCAATCTTGTTGGTGCCTGTATCGCACTTGTGAGCCTAAGTCACAGACCGAAACAGAGGGCAGTGAAGCGACAGCAAATATCAAGACGGACTGGGAGCCGGATGCACAGAAACAGGACTTACCGATCCAGTGGTTCGCGCGACGGTTGGAGTAAGATACCAGCATGTTGTTGACGTAGTCTCTGACGGAAGTTCCGGGCTCCGGGAACAGCCAGGTGAGGTTGGCGACATTCTTGAGCGAAGCCTGAAGGTTCTCGATACCCTTGATGACGGCCTCGACGTCGTTCTGGTCACGAAGGTAAGGTACTGTTGAGACGACGGTGCCGAGGTTGGCTTGGATCGTCATTCTACCGCGAGACTTGGCACCGCGACCGAGGTATTGGCTGATAGTGATGGACTCTAAAATTGTGTGAGCAGATGGGCATGGAATCATGCCACTGCATCAAACTTACTTCCGTTTTCAGCACCGAGACTGCCTTCCATGCGGGCGGTGTACTGGAGCTGGCGCGTGACACCATCGGCACCCTTGAGCTCTTCAAAGAAACTGTCGCAGAGTCAGTAAAGCAACTCAATCCAGGACTGACGGCAAACTTACAGAGGTCCGATGTTGGGAGCAGACTGCGCCAAGATGCCACTCCTCTTTTGGAGGTAAAGGTTCTCTTCGGTCACGTTGGGGTCGTTGTACGCCTCGTAGAAGTCGTAGAACTGAACGTCGGGATGCGAAACAACGGTATCGGTCTATCATGGGTTAGTATCAGCATTTCAGAATGATTATAACACAACTCACGTTGGTGTGATCTTCCAGGTTGTATCCAACAGGCAAAGTAATCCAAGAGCTGTTGGAAATCATTGTAGGACCGTCCGTGGAGCTCTTGACTATGTCGAGCTGGTCCTTCGGTCCAATGCCGCTGCGCATCAGAAGCTTTGCACTTCCGAAAGTACCAGCAGCCAGAATGACACGGCCAGAGATCGCCGTCACGTTGACGGTGCCTTGGTAACCTCCACTCAGATACGGCTCGACCTCAACGCCGGTGATGTGACCGCCCGTTCGAACGACACGCTTGACTGCGGTATTCATCCAGAGCTTGAAGTTCGAGCGCTTGCTGGCCGACACGAGATAGGTCGCCATGGGCCCGCCGCGTTCACCACCGGAGTACATGTACGGAGTCTTGCCGACAGTGCGGTTCTTGGAGTTCGGGTTCGCGTTGAGGTCGATCTCGCTCCAACCTCCAGCCTTCAGACCGCTGGTGATGACATCTCGACCGGCCGTGAGATAGACCTTGCCATCCTGGGACGGAGTGGTAGTGCCGGGGATGCGAGAGAACACGCGGGACGTAGCGGCAGCAACGTCGGCCGATTTCCAGCCCGAAGGGAAGTTGTAGTCCCAATCTTGGGAGTAGGGCTGGATGATGTCAGGTTACACTCACGACGAAACGGAGACCGAAACTTACCTTCCACCAGAGCGCAGCGTTGATTGCGGTACCGCCTCCAAGAACGCAGCCAGCCATCTGGTCAGTGTCTTGGCAAGCAATACCAGCCGAATTCTCCCAGATCTCGTTGCAAAGACCAGGCACATCGAAGCGAGTCAAGTTGGTGCCATCCAACCAAGCAGGCTTCATGGTACCGCCCCAGCGACCGGACGATGGGGGACCTTTTTCAATCAGGAGAACGCTCTTGCCGGCCTCGCTCAGCTTGTCAGCCAAAGGAATTCCGCCAGCACCAGCCCCGATAACGATATAGTCATATGACTGAGACGGGACAGGGACGCCGGTTGGGCCAGGTTGCGCGGTCGAGGTCGAGCTGGGCACCGAAGTAGTTGTGCTTCCGCCGCCACAGTTGCCAGTGACAGTCTTAGTCGCCAACGCCGCCCAAGCAGAGTAGGATGGGTTCGCGATGTTGGCGTCAATACTGCTGCCGTGGATGTTCTGGTTCTCGTGCTGAGCCAGATTGATGTTGGCCGGGCACGAGGGATTGGTCGGGCTGCTAAACGCCTGGGCCCAACCAAGGATGAGAGACCCGGCGCTGGTGCTAACGCTCCCTGTGGCACCATTGTGGTTCCACTGGAAGCAGTTCTGGCAACGGTAGATGAGGGTGTAATGCGTCGCGTTGATGGTCGATGATATCTGCGTCAACTTGGCGTCGCCGGCGTAGATTGCGGGCATGTCGTAGCCCGTAGCCCAGAGGAAAGATGTGAGGATGTCACCTCCGTTGGGCCACATCATGAGGAGAAGCTTGTTGGTCATTGTACCGCCGAGGGAGATGCCACACCAGCCAGTGCCCTGGCCATTCTTGGAGGCGCATTGCTGGACAGGTATGTCAGTGCGAGACCAGAGCAAGGAAAGGCGGGTTTTTTCCTCACCAGATAACCAATGTATTCGTTGGCGTCTACCGTCAAGGCGTTTTGGGGCAGGGCGAAACCGTATGTCAGACCGCCTGCTGTTTGGGCGTTGGAGGCTGACCACGAGTTGAAGACGATGCCGGTCTTGGAGTCGGTGAAGGTCGTCGGAGTCGAAGCCTGAGCCGCAGCTCCATCGAGGACTATCATTGCATGTTAGTCGGGGACAAACAAGAGACGCGGAGAGCCACCTACGTGGCGAAGCCGCCAGGAGGGCTGCCAGAGCACCAGCGCGACTGAAGAACTTCATTGTGCCGGGACGTCAACTTCAACAGAGGTCTAACAACCAAAACCACGGCTTTCACCCTTCGTTGATTGCAGGCAGTACGCAGTATTTAAAGGAACAGCAACTTGCTGATGTCCGCCCAGCCTTTCCCCTGTCCATCACATCACCCTCCCCTACCTGAGTTTCTAGGATATAGCACTTTCTTCTTTCAGACAGCCATAAAGTCCCAAAGTTTGGCGCCGCTGCCACATGACCAAAGTATCCCGCATTTCGGCTCGTCCAGTCATGAGTGATATTATTGTGGATGGCACGCGTGGTATGCAAATCCGCCGATAGGAGGAAATGCTTGCCCAATCCATCGAGGGCAGTAGGGGGAAGAGACGTGATGGTGGGGCAGGGAGTCTCCCGACGGAATGTAACAGTGCTGATTGCCTTTGTTGGTCAAGCCACGCGACCGGGGTGTATCCAGGATGCTCAATTTACCAGAAGCACGGAGAGAAATCACAAGTCAGATGAAGGGGCAAGGCATGAGACGCGGGACGGGTGTTCGCACATGAGACGAACTAGAGGTGAAAGAAAAAGGAATGCGGCAGGCAAGGAGAAGCATCTCGACCGAGGCTCAAAGTCTTCTTGGGATAGCGAGTCTGAGAAGACCGACGGTCTGGGTCCCAGATGCAATGTCTTGGACCGTGAAGTGAGGTTGAAAGAGACGTGCAGCGCATGGCCAGGAACGGGAATGCGGAGGCAGACGACGGCGCTACCCCACGTTGCGTTGCGGCACTTCGATCCGGGCTTCCCAATCGAATAGGGGTTCTGGCTTGGTCCGAACTTCGAAGAACGTCGGCCGGGGGCCCTCGGCCTTCTTCTCAGGAGGAGAATGCAACCCTCAGACATATATGCCATGGATGGGAGGTCTCCGACTGTTTATCTGCTGGCGCCCTGCAGATTGTGCGAGTTTGTGCTGTACCAAGAGCCCAAGGCTCGAGACAAACGCCACGATATCTCTGATAGATTGCGGGACCATGCGAAATAAGAAAAAACGTCCCCTCGGATCCCGAGGCCTTGGGGCGATGGGAGACATGTTGCTGCGCGCCAGTGTCTTGGCCCCGTCGTTATCGGTTGAGTCTTGGCTCAGCTGGACCACGAGCCGGACACTGGCCTAACTAGGTTTTGTGAAGGACGATTCAGTCAGGATTTGACGTGCTGGCAGCCGAGTATGCAGACGTCGTAGCGGTCATTGCTGGGTAAAATGTCGGTTGAAAGGGGGGGCTTGGGATATTCGGGACGGGGGGCAACTTGAAGGTACAGAACGCGGTGTTCTGGGCGCCGGGTGTCTTCATTTCGGCTCGCTGCGATGCGACTGTACGGTATTGCCTGGACCGAAAGCCAAGGGCGAGACAGTACTCGAGGCCCGTCCCGATTGGCGAGACCAAATTTCTAGGACCCTATGGAGGTGACACAGGGCCTACTTTGCATATTGCCTTGCTTGTGGCTGATTGCTGTCTGGGAGGATGACAAACTGATGACAGTGTCCAAGGGGCGGCACGGCGCGGGTGTTTGTTGGTGGGGAGCCGCAATAAGCAAGCGGGAGGGAGCTCCGAGGGCGAATGCGTTGGATCTTCCAGAGGAGGAGGATCTTTTGCAGTTAGGCAAGGCCGAGGCGGAAGGGCGAAGAAGCCAATGGCACGGGAGCTGGTTATTAGCCACACTTGGCCTCTTGGATGGGTGTCGTGATATTGTCGTAGGATTGTTTCAATCTCTTGGTTCGAGTCAGGCTGGGTGTTCGCCGCCGTCTGGGCCAGATCCAGGATGCCACGGATCGCGCGTGACTTTCGTATTGCTCATTGAGGCCGAACCTTCATAAGAAGGCGACATCCGAGTTGGGAGGAACTGAAGCAAGGATGGATGACGGTGTGAGTGGTACTTTCATCGGTGTGTGTGCCAGTGTGGTGTAGGAGGAAGAACGAACATTCAGGTTAGGTGAATTGAAGGTTACAAATCAGTCAAGTAGAAGGCAGGTACGTACGGATGGTGGATGCAGTGACATCTGATCTGGTTACCTGGAAAACCACCCGACTCCTGTCCTGCAGTGTGGTTCACTGTCATGCAGCGCAGCAGCAGCGCAGGAGATTAGCTGCTAGCAGCTGTTAGCGCATAGGTATACTGTGTCTCGAGCCAATCAATCAGCCTGATCTGCCGGGGAAAGAGGAAGAACCAGCCGATTGTGACCAGGCTCTCTGCCTTGTTATGTAGATGTAAAAAGTCTCAGATGCAAGCAGGAAAAAAAAAAAAAGGCGAAAAAAAAAAAAGAAAAAAAGGAAAATCAATCCCTCATCACAACAAATCTTGCTCGAAAGCCCAAAAATTATGATCAGTGGGAGGCTTGAACTCCCGGCCTTGGCATTACTCAACATTTCAGATGAAATATTAGTACCACGCTCTAACCAACTGAGCTAACCGACCAATTGACTAACTGCCTTGATTGGCTGTTACTTTCGTGGCGCCCTTGACCCTCTATGTCGCAAGGTTCGTCAGTGAGTCATTGGCAACCTACTCGTCGGACATCCACAGGAACGTGGAACAGTCAAAATGACTAGCACAGAACCGGAGAAAGACCGATCCCCAAAAATTGCAAGTTACTAGAAAGAAATTCATTTGTTACACTTCTCAGCCAAAAGTAAACTGTGCGATTCTAAGAAGCCAAGATGTAAACCCAAGTCTATATATATATCGCCAACGCCAGCAATGCCCGCCGCTATGCAAAGGTATCCAAGCCGAACTCCACGACAATGCGTTGGGTTTCAGGAGCGAAACCGCTTCTCTCACGTCTTTTTTTTTAAAAAACTGTTCCTCCATCCCGACTCATCTACGAGTCGAAGATGGCGCCGTAGGCAGGAATGCCTCTGCTCTCGAGACCATAGACAACCTTCCTCGTGACCTTCTGGTTGGAGATGATGACGACCGCCTCGCACGGTCCCATCTTCTTGCCACCGCCGTTCCCGATCGTGGCGACGCCGGCTCGGCGACGACTGCTCTCCCAAATGCGGTAGGTTACGGCCACGAGGTCGGGTCGGCCCGTCTTCTTGGTGTCGATGACGACGGCGTCCGGGTCGGCCTTGTAGATGGTGTCGAGCACGGCTTGCCCGTAGGTCTCGACGGGACGTTGGGCGGACCAGATGATGCGGACGGGGTGGTCGGGGTTCTGGACGAACAAGCTCAGACAGGGCCCGATGCCGGAGCCGGTGGCGATGACGATGCAGGGCTCGAAGAGGCCGGCGACGCGGAGGACGCCGTACTGCGGGACGCCGCGGGTCCAGATCTTGTTGGGGGGGTTCTTGATGATCTTGTCGGTCCAGTCGCCGGCGTTGGAGACGAGCACGGAGAAGCCCTTCTTCCCGGCGTTGCTGAGTCCCTGCCCCTGCCGGCCCTTCTCGAGCTCGCCGTCGGCGGGGGCGGCGGGGTTCGGGATGACGGCGAAGGCGTGGGTCTCGCGGAGGGGCGCGTCGGTCAGGCGGACGGCCTGGCCGTAGTGGACGTCGGCGTAGTCGAAGTTGAGCTTGACGACGTGGGAGGACATGGCCTCGGCCTCGACGTCGCGGAGCCGGAGACGGGTCCAGGGGTAGGCGACCAGGAGGGTGATGACGATGAGCATCCAGAAGGAAGGCGTCGTGACGATGGAGGCGGCGTAGGGGACCTTGGCGGCGATGCTGTTGTCCTCGGCGAGCATCATGACGAGGGCCCAGAAGAGGAGGACGACGGACCAGCCGAGGAAACGGTGGGTGCCCTCGAACCAGTTGTGCAGCAGGACGCGAGCCTTGGGGTGCGCGAAGCCGATGATGAGGCCGAGGAGGACGCAGATGAGGTAGCTGCAGAGGAGGATGTAGGCGCGGAGGGCCGAGTTGGGGCGGTCCATTTCGGCCGTGAGCACGACCAGAAAGAGGACGAACCAGAGAAAGGAAGCGACGCCGCAGCCGGAGTGGATCCCGCCGTACGAGTAGACCTTGGCGAAAGCGCGACGGACGGACAGAGGCGCCTCGGCGGGGAAAAGCACGAAGACCTTGAACATGGCGTTGACGGTGTGCTCGTTCCGGATGAAGAGGGCGGCGAGGATGTTGGCAGAGACGGCAGTGGCGCACGTTTGGGGAGTGAGTTTGTACGAGGAACCGCTGACCGCGGAGTGGACGATGACGAAGGCGAGCGCGGCGATGTTGGCCAAGAAGGCGAGGGTGAAGATTCGACGATACACGGAGCCAAAGTTCCAGCGGAGGTAGCGATAGGCTCGGTTGCCCTTCTTATCGGGGACGGTGATCTCGACATGGTCGTCGTCGTCGTCGTCGTTTTCGTCGTCGTGAGCGGGAGCAGTGGGGGCTTGGGTCGTATGAGGTGCTTCAGGAAACACGAGAGTGTGAGTCGAGGAGTTGCGGCTGCTCGTAGGGAAGAAGAAAGCTCTTGTTGGAGGTGTAAGAGAGAGCTCGGAGACGGAGACGACCTGGACATCTTGGACGGGGAGCGTGGTCGAGGAGGTCATGGCGGAAGGGGAAGACATCTTGAAGATGAGTTACGAGAGAACTGGTTCAGTGGTCAGTGCCCATCGAGTTAAGCCGATGCAGTTGGGCAGGCATACAAGAAAATAGAAATACTAGAGGCGGAAGTAAGTGATGATGGGGGGAGTCGGGATAGAGAAGACGGTGGAGAGATATGAAAATAAGGAAATAAGACAAGAGAGGTAGAGATGACAAGGGGAATAAGGAAATAGGGCCAAGAAGAAGAAAAAAGAAGAAAGACAGGAAAAGAGGCTAGGAAATGGTGTTCCTGACTGCTTATTTCGTGCGCGATGGTGGGAAAAAACAAACAAGATCTCCAAGGGAGAGGGCCCTGATGGCCTGATATAGGCTCCCTCATGATGCTGAAGGGCGAATGCCTTCATGAACCATCACATACCTGTTACCCCATACGTCGACGCCACGGCTGAGGATGATGACCGCAGCCAAAATAGAATCCGACGACGTTGAACCCATGCCCAAGCATCCCGGCCTTGGTGCCATGGACGGTGAGCGTGGGAGTAGACCAGCCATGCGCGGACCATAGTCACGTCTCGAGGGGGATGAAGATGGACGAGAGTACAGGACTACGTCGAGGGCCGAACTGTCCCGTCAGCGTGGACGCGGCCAAGCCGGTTGTCTCTCAAAAACAGAGGTTGGTTTGTCTAGCGCGGGAGAGTCTTGATGTTGATATTTGGTAGCAAGGGGGTGGGTGTGCTTGGGAAGGGATTGGCTCCCGAGACCTTGATTTCGCTCAATATGGTATCTTCTCCAGTCCCCCCCCCCCTCCCCCTAGTCGGCAGGCATGGCCGGGGAACGCGGCGCGTGGAGGTCAGCTTAGTTGCATCGTGGATGCAGAAGTCCATTAGTGACTATGGCTTGCGTGGCTTGACTGTTGAAAGAACCACGCGCAAGCCATGGTACTGGCGTCAAGCCTGTTCTCTTCTATATTCAGATCGTTGAGTACGGTTTCTTCCGATATCGTGCAGCGGACGTACACGATGATCTTGCCGCGCGAACCGCTGGATGAAAGTGAACATTACCTGAGGGCAGAGGTTGGTAATCAGCTGCGTGCGCATGGAGGAGGAACTTTGGGTTTGCGGAAGAATCTCCGCGTATGTGTGTGTTTTTTCCACCCTTTTTTTATTCCTTTTTTTCTTTTTCCTTTTTTATCACTTATCATCCTGCCTCACTGGTTCCCGGTATGATGGTCGGCTTACTTGCATGCTTGGGCGCCATGCGCTTCAGATCCTGCGCTCTCGGCGAATACCTTGGATTATTAGCTGTAGCAGCTGGAAGTCCAGGCGAAATCGAGACATAACCCGCGAGACATGATTATCGGATCCGATCCGCCGGAGACATCAAAAAAAAAAAAAAAAAGGGCCTGGTCGTGGGCAGATTGACAGCTGCGTTTACTTAATAGGAGCAATGCCCGAGAAATAGCCTCGACGAGGTGAACTTCGTGTCTCTGCCAGAGGTGTGTCACCAAGATAGCCCGATTTGCTGAACCAACCAACCATGGGGGGGGAGGGGGGGTATCCCTATGTTGCTGATCTCCCGCCCTTGACATGCTGAACGTGGCCCCCTTCCCCCCGGAAGACAGTGAAAACACAACTCGCAGCATATCGAATCTGAGCTAGTTCTCTTCTCGAAGATGTGGCTGGATGGCGGCATGCGCGTGTCTGGCGCAGACTGGCGTACTGCCGCCCTCGATAACTCTGGGAAGACAGATGGGATGACGGTGGTGGTGCTATGAACATGCTCAAGAGATGAGATGTGATATCAACGGCTGCTGGAATTCCCCCAATCTCGAATGTTACATTGGCGTTCAAATCCGGCGCTTTAGCCCAAGGTCTTGAACCCCAGCCCCGACGTGGACTGCAATCGTCTTGCTTGCTGGTGGGGGGGCATCTGCGTATGCGTAGTAATTTTTCGTCTTCCTCTGGATCGCCGACAGAAGAAATGTTGGGCAGAATGAGGCTACTAGTCTCTAAATTTGGTGACAGCCATCATCACTTACAGTTCTGAGGTAATCGCCAAGTCAGGGCAGCAGCACGAAAAGAGCCAGTGAGAAATCGAGGAACACAGACTATAAGGGAGTGGGGCGTCGCTGACAGGTACTTCAGTAAGAGCTGAGCAGCAGGGTACAGAGCTTCTCCCGGGGATGGGTTCTCTCTCCATGTGGCGCTTGAAGCTTTCGCTGGGTTACGTGACATCGTTCGGTAAACCCTAAAGCCCTTTCTTTGTCTTGGACGGATGGATGCTTGATGGCGCCTCGCCGGCGCCATCTGGCTGAACGAGGACTTACTTTGCTGCCACCTGCAGTAGATGCTTGATCTAAGACCCAGGGCTGTCAGTGTTAGCGTCACGACGCAGAGACAGAGACAGAGAGATAGAGACAGAAACAAGGACAGAGAGACAGATGGGGAGCTGTCATAAAAAAATAAAATAAAAACCTGGTGCCCCAGAACAAAAATGCCAGCTCTTAAGGGATTGCCGGTGGTGCGAACCAGTCGCTTGGCGTCTAGGGAGAAGCGGTAGACTTCGGGTTTTTCCAAGACATATCGGCGACATTATCGAACATGATGCATTCAATGAATTCGGGCCTGCTGTGCGATGCGGAAGTGCGTCCGGCAATATGGAAAATGGGGCCAGCAGTAAGTAGGGCGAAGAGAAGACCGCGTAGCCGGGAACAATATTGCGCGAACCGAGGAACGCTGGATTCCCCGGGGAGGCTGCCGCGGGGCGATCATTGATCATCAGGCCTGGAGTTTGTTTGTTTATTCTTGGAGAATGTGCCGTCCGCCGTACCTGATGTGTTGATCCGCCCGATCTGCGTTGCGCCCTTGGATGTTGGACTGTTGCCCAGGGAGGAGGATAATAGTAATGCAAAGACGAGGCGAAAGGAGACGAGGCGACGAAAGAAGGCCAGGGGGAATGGAGAAGAATATGCCTATTTTCAGCAAGGCCAGGTTTGGAGGAGACATGGTTGGGCTCAACCGAGAGACGGGGGGTTGCAGCGCTAATCGAAAGTCCGATCCTGCAGTTATTTTCCCCCGTAAGCGACAAATCACATCGTGGATGCCAACAGGAAGCACGAAAGTACCGCGCGTCATTCACAACGACCGCCAGTCAGCGTTGCTCGACTAGTGACATGATGCACAGAGTCCAGAATAGACGTAGAGATTTACAAACCACAGACCAGACTTTGTCAAGTCTATGGTCCTTGAGCGTGTTGCCTGGATGTATTGTAAAGGCACTTTGGTCTGTTAGTGCCTGAGATACTTAGAGTTTTGGGCGCTAAAAGTCTAGCCATTATTGGTGAAGTGAGCGAAGGATCCCCAATCCAATCCCGAAATAGGTCAGGTTACAAGCTGCCCACATCATATCGCGTTCAAATTTTCCCTGGTCTCATGAGAGAACTTGAAAATCGAAGGTATAGGTAGTCACACAAGTTGTCTTAACACAAGTCAGGGCAGCGAACGTGGGCCGTTGAGAGCAAGAGCATTCATTATTCTGAAGGATCGCCTATCCCATCGGGGGTGCCAACTAACGCCAGAAAGGTATTACCTATAATAATACCCAGTTTTACTCCAAAAGCAGCCTTTTGTATTTTTTTGATTGGATCAAATTTTCGAAGCCATACCTCTGATTGGCGGACCCCGCGCTCCTGGTGAATTGCCCGGTGCCAGCTTCTGCCACCTGCGGCGGCCCGGCTCCAGCAAATCCTTCTGTCCGTACCACATCTACAATCATTTACTCGTGTTGGTTCACCACCTTTCAAGGCCTTGCTGAAGAACTCAGATCCCGTCCGTCTCATAATAAGGGTCGTCCGGCAAATACGGAAACTTCCGGACGACAACATCACCCTTGTATGACCACAAGTCCACTTGGGTAGGCTCGTAGTCCAGACTGCAAGTATCCGTCTCGGCACCGAACGTGAAGACATCCGTGGTATTTCCGTCCGAGTAATTGATGCGAACCATGTTCACCGTCTCCACGTTGGGCCCAGCGTCGAAGTAGTTAGCCGGCATGAATTGAATTCCGGAGTGGGCGGTGGTGAAGACGGTGGTCGGGAGGTCACCCTGTCGCTCGTTAGTTTGTCATTCAACAAGAGCAGCTAGAAAGACAACGACTCACAGTGTGGGGGACGTGGTGCATTCCGAGATTCAGCCAGAGGACCAAGTCCGTCTGGTTCAGATCCTCGCCGTCAAAGAAGGCGTCAAAGTCGACGGGGGGATTCTCGACGTCCTGGTTGTTGTAAGGATGACTGCTCCGGGGCTCGGTATCCTTGCGCCTCGAGACCATGACGTCGTTGCCAGCCCACCTGGCCGAGCTCTTGAGGACGTTGGAGTCCTCGACCGTCAAGTGCGCCGCGCCGGTGTAAGGCAAGACGCGGTACGCGCGGTACTCGCCGTGCCTGTTCTTGACGTCCTGGTTGAGGACGAAGAGCTGGTCCTGGTTGTTGTGGCTCCAGTCGAAGCGGCCGTCGTTCTCGTTTTCGACGAACTCGCGCTCGACCTTCATCGTGTTGAACGCCTTGCCCTTGGACCACGGGTAGACCTGCGTGGTGGGCACCTGGTGCATCCTCTGGACCGTGTTCTCGGTGCCGAAGATGTCGAAGTCGGCCTTGAAGTTGATGACGTGGTCATGCATGGACCCGGAAAGATTGTCGTGGATCTTGAACCCGTAGTCCTCGTTCTTGGCGTAAAAGGCCGCCTGGATGTAGCCTGATGCGCGAACCTCGACGGCCACCGAACCGTCGAGGAAGAAGGAGTAACTGAACATGTAGTCGTAGTTTCCCACGGTCGAGACGGAACGAATTGTGAAGTAGACGTTCTTGCTGGCCGTGACGTAGTCCTGGGAGCTGTGTCGAGCCATGGGGTAGTCAGCGTCGAACTCGAACAGGCAGATGCTGTTCAGATGCGTGTGAGTGGTCTCGGACACGTAGAACGACGAGTTGAGGTAGGTGGCATAGGAAGGGCAGTCATAGCCCTTGAGAAGCTCGAATGCGAAGGGGCCGAAACCGTAGTATGTGTCCAAGTAGGCCACGTGAGACTGGGTGGGATCGCTTCCGGCGTAGTGAGCAAGAGCCTCCTGTAGGCCAAGCTCATAGAGGATCCTTTGGCCCTTGTAACGTATATCGTACAAGGCCATGCCGGTGTCGCGGTTGAAACCAACATAGAAGCTCCAGCCCATCCACTCGACATAGTTCCTCTCGGGGTCAACGGAGTACCTGGCGCCCTGCGGTGCGACTGCGGTCGGCGGTGCGTTGGTGTCCAAAGGAAGAATCTCTCCTTGTCGGTCTGTGGCAGACCAGTCCCCAGCCCAGTTGCCACCAAGCTTCTCGACTTGGCCGCTCCAGTAGGCGTTGCGGAAGGCCTCAGTAGTCTCGTAGAAGATGCCGTTGTAGTACCAACCCTCGACGATCCACTTTGATGGATCGCGTCCAGTGACATCGGACATGAAGAAAAGACCCATGGGCATCATGGAACCGACGTCGAAGATGGACGTGGGGATGCTCCAGAACTGGTCCCACCTCTGCACGCGACCGTCGTCCTGGTAGTAAGGGTCAATGCCCCGGATCGAGAGTGTATCGTTTTCAAGGCCCAGGGCGGTGGCATTCCAGAGATCCAAGGTGATGTCTGCGACTGTCTTGCTGACGTCGTAGAGCCAGTCCTGCATGGCATCGTCGTCGGCGTCGAGGCTGCGAACGCGGCCGCCCGTCTTCCGCGTGTAGGGGTATTCGAGACGTTCCCACTTGGTGGTGCCGTTTGCGACGGGGAGAGGGCCGACCAGGATGTCTTGGTACTCGGGTTCTTCCGAGGCGCGGAAGTCGATAAGAACGTGGGCGTAACGGGCCGGGGCCGGAGCGGTCCCGTCGATGTACGCCAACGCGTCCGTCTTGTTGGGGACCATGAGCTCCACGAGAACGCTGTGGAATGTCAGTGTTGTCACCACCTTTACTGCAATCATCAGTGTCGCTTACATGGTGTTGTCCCAGGATGTTGCGTTCTCGCTGACAGTGAGGTTGAGCTCGGGTTGAGCAAACAGCCACTGAGCGACGCCGGCAGCTTCGACGTTGGTCAAGCCTCCCCAGATGTTTTCCTTGGGGGCGTTGACGTCCATGGGATCATGGGGGACGCAGTCAGCAGGCTCGGAGCTGTTTCCAAACTGCCGTTTGCTCATCGCCTGACTCAGTGCCTTTCTGCCATGTCCCTTGGCACGTTGCTGCGCCCACGGTGTCTTTGGAAGGCCGTTGACGTTTGAGACAAGGTCGGAGCCAAGCAGAAGCAGGGCTCCCAACCCGAGAGTGCGGGCGAGTGAAGAGAAGCCCATGGTTTCCGGGACTTATGTGTCTGTGAGGTCGATGAGCAGACTTAGGGAGGCGCTTGAAGTTCTCAATAGATAGATTACTTGAGGAGGACGGTGTCCTCTTTTATGTCCTCGTTTTGTTCCCGTCCCCATCAAGAGTCATTGTGACAACGATATGCCAGTATTCCCCCGACACCGGCTTGATCGAAGCGTCCCACGATATCAGATATTCCAAGCAGACTATCGAGTGACAGCGCTGCTCAAGTCAAGCTGATGGCCAGCGCAAATTGAACTAACCTGAGATGGAAGGCCGACCCGCCAGTGAAGGCGAGCCTCGCCTGCGACTCTCGGATGTGGGAAAAGGCATTCCGATGAATATGTACATGGTGGTTGTGTTCCGAGGTTGAACTCATTCAAGCTCCAGTGTCGCTCAAATCCACAGATGCAGGATGATCGCACCAACTTGCTGGATTCGGCGTAGACAGGCCGCCTGCGGAAGCGCTGATATGGCGGTCCGCGGCCTGCGCGTTGTCCGGTTGAAAATCCAACTCAATCGGAAGGCGATGATGTGCTGCTGTCGAATAAACATGATCCACAGGTCCTTCTCATTGGTTGCGCAAGTCATTGGAAGACATGTCCTGTAGGATGATGTTGCTGCGGGGGGCCATATCTTCTTCGTGATAACACCAGATGATAGATCCAGCTGGGTCGGTAGGTCCGAAGTCGAAACATACAATCAATGGATTGTTGTCGTTTCCTATGTCCAATCCGAGATTGAAGAAACGCGACGCCAAGTCGTTATCAGCGGGCCCAGTTCGACGGAATCATTTCGACGGATGCGTCTCCAGGGTATGCCCTGGCTTGCAGCGTCAATGGCTGCGATGGTCATCGGCCATGTGGAGGGACTGGGTTTGCGGGGTTGGTTGATATATCGCCTAGGACATCAAGCTCATGGACAGTTTGTTTGACGCGGGGGACTTCTGGGCACTACGCATATCGTACAAGTCAAGACCAATCTACCCCACGTGTTTTGGACTGCAATGAACAAAACATGGAGTTCAGTCGAAGGATTGTGGTTTCCCCCAGATAACCCGGCGGATTTTGAGGACAAATGTGTGCATGTCTTGCTCGTGGGAGAAAGAGACGACGTTGCAGTTGGCTTATCTTGAAGCTGCGGTTATCTCGGGCTATCGAGCCGATATACGTCCATGTCGGATGCGATATAGAAATCGTCCCGAGATTGTAGTTTTCGCGGAGAAGACGGAAAGAAAGTTGCGATTCCTACCAGAGATCCACCTGCCAATAAGCCTAGCCTACATCAGCATCCGATTCTGACTGGGAGACACTGAGCCAAGACACGCCGGATGAACTTGAAAGAAGCTTACAGCCGCCGATGTGAACTGCCGTGGGGGCTCTTGGCTCATGGATTGCTGATAAGCTCGCATACTCGTGCATGTGCTGATAGGTAAACAAGCAGAACATCCCAGCCAACAGTCGCCGTAAAACATGCGGACTTTGCTGAAGAGAACCTGCATGCGGGAGGAGAATTGCTTATCGCAAATCCTGTTGCGGCTTTTCTGATAAGCTGATGCGTCTCTTTCTCCTGCCGTGGACCATCCCGTCGAGCGGTCTGCCAGTGGACTTCCGCGCCTTGGGCGTATGCCGTGCTGATAGGACAAACCTGGTCAAGTTGAACTCTTTCCGTATATGGCAGCCTGATTGACCACTTCCCACGCTTTATCGCAGTCTCCCGAGCTCCGACGTCGGTGTCAGCCCGACGATACCAGGCGGGAGGAGGGCGTTCAGTATGTAGGTTGCGGAAACGAAAGCCCGCGTCGTTCCGAGACCTGAAGAATGTGATTCCCAGTCGACTTCGGGAGTTGCCTCTCAACGATCTCGCAGACTAGAGAAATGGCCAAAAGGCATGGCTTGGGAGGCTTTGACGACTTCCACCCTCTCTCGTTCAAAGCGTGTTCGGTTGCTAATCTGCAGAATATTGAAATTGATTAGCCCCCAAACAATATTATTCGAGACGGGTCTTTACCTCTGGTAGTTTCTTGGACGACATTTCTGTCATGAGGTCAAAATCATGTGGCAGCCGCGTCGATGAAGAAGTAAAAAAGTCCAAGAATTTCGCCCGTCAACTGTCATCTTCGTCGTGGACTTATATCATGTGCCTACTTCTTTGCAAGTCTCACAATCCTGTTTGCTTGTTTCAAGCTGCATACCAGCGGGCGCTCGGAAACATCACGTGGACAACTCCTCGTCCCAGGTAGCCAATGACCAAGCGGTACATGATGTTCCCGGGTCGCCGTGGATCATCACTACGAGCTCGGTGATATTTCGCTGAGGAAGAATATAAGTCAATGCTATCTATGTAGCGACTTCGATAAAGTTCTAGATGGCTGGGTTCCAACCTTTAAAGCCCGAGAAGTTTCTTCATTTCATCACCCATCACTCCCGGGTGCGGGACCACGACAGCTCCAGCATCTTCAAGAGCCCTGGCCTTCGCGTCCGCCGGGATATCTCTCGGGGTCAATATAGCGCCCGCGTGACCCATAGTCCTTCCCTTAGGTACCGTTCTCCCAGCGACCATAGCTATTATCGGCTTCGGGCTATGCGCCGTCTTGTTGTATTCCCCAATTGCCTCGGCAGCTCTCAGCTCGGCTTCGCCGCCGATTTCGCCAATGACGATGATACCCTTGGTTTCTTCGTGCTCAAAGAAGAGCCTCAGACCATCAAGGAGAGTTGTTCCGGGCATCATGTCTCCTCCCATGCCGACAACTATGCTCTGTCCCAGTCCGGCCTTGGTTGTTGCACCAACAGCTTCGTAACTCAGAGTCCCGCTCTTTGATACTATACCAATAATGCCTCTGGAGTACTGTTTATACGGCATAATACCAATGCGGCATTGGTCGGGGGCGATTATACCGGGACAGTTGGGGCCAACTAGACGTGATTTGGTCTGGGTTCTAAGGATCTCTTGAACCCGAGCCATATCGTGAACGGGGACGTGCTCCGCGACTGACACGATTAGGGGCACCTCGGCCTCGATCGCCTCGATGACGGCACCGGCCGCAAATTGCGCGGGGACAAATACAGCGCTCGCGTGAGGTTGGACCTTGTCCATCGCCTACGCACTCGAAATGTGAGACGATTAGGTCCAGCACAACGAGGGGGATTCGGTCACGTACTTCTTTCACCGTGTCGAATACGGGTAAACCCAGATGCTCTTTGCCGCCTTTGCCAGGCGATACGCCGCCAACAACATTGGTGCCGTACTCGATCGTGTCTTTGGCATTCAGCGTGGCCTAGATTGCATT
Organism: Colletotrichum neosansevieriae; assembly: GCA_036785495.1. Classification (NCBI taxonomy): domain Eukaryota; kingdom Fungi; phylum Ascomycota; class Sordariomycetes; order Glomerellales; family Glomerellaceae; genus Colletotrichum; species Colletotrichum neosansevieriae. The sequence goes on along the minus strand of JAVHLV010000040.1, from coordinate 65,901 downwards.
AGGAGGGTCTCGGAAGCAATAAAGTTCGTTCAATCAATCTTACAGCTCTTCCGGTAAAGCCTTATGTACCTTCTGCATTAGTTGAGATGGTCGTCGTCAAATAATCATGTATGTTGGCAACTGAACCTTGAAAAATCACTCTGGTAGTCTTGTCTATCCTCAAGTTTGCTATCGTGTCTTGCTCATATGAACCCTGTGCTCCGAATGTCGATGAGAAATGCTTTCTCCCTACCATGCTTCGTCCGGGTGGCCGGGCGCGGGTCGCAAATCCCAGTATGCGTCGCGTAACCATCGTTACAGACTTGATTGGAGTGGTGTCAAGCTACTAGGCGGCAATATCTGTCAGGTGAAGTAGTGGAGGCCGTTGCTCGTCGTCAATTCGAACCATCGGCTCCTAGACTAATTACCTTATGTCACGAGTCTGGAAAGTCGTGTCGGCTATATGTCCATATAGCCGAATTAGTGGTCCTGGTGATGTCACTCCTCTGCTGCATGCCCGGCAATAAGACAGCACAGGGGCACTTAGAGATTCAGGACCTCCTTTAGAGTGTCTGCATTTTCCAATAGCTGCGTAAACGGATTTCGACATCTTCACAATGCTTACAGTTGAGCTGAGCGTCAGCTAATCAACCGATGCTGCCAGCGTGCAACATAATTCCAATCGCAAGCTCTGCTAGCACGGTCGGCCATGAAAAGTTCTCTATGCGAATCGCGACGTGGTAAGCATCCGCGTCCGTCCCGGCGACCCGACGCTTAGACCCGCAAAGCATAGCCGTGATCTCCAAAGAGACTTTCTGTCCTGCTGTAACCATTAGCATTGTCAGTGACAGTCAGTCTGGCTACCAACTCGACAAAATGGTGAAATCGGCGAACATGTGACAGCGTCCCAGGTGCTCTCGCTGAACTAAAAATAGGAATTGCTTCCATCGGCTTGAACTTCATGAAGCTGGGAGCATTATTGCTGTTCAGCCCCAACCATCATCATTGGACTTTCTTACTGCTGCCGAGGAGAGACACGGAGAAGAAAGCTCAGTATTTTCGGGCGAGTCCACATCGATCCGATACGTTTACTCACTGCTACCCGACTCCCGAGAGCCTCAAAGTTCCGGCATCTGACGCCCAACACCGCGAGGGCCGACAATCTAATCCCTCAAAAGCCTCCTCATACTCCTTTACACATCAAGGTGCGTCGAGACGGCAGAGCAGGGTCCAGAGATAGACCAGCAAGTTGCTCTCAGACATGCAGCAACTAATTCAAGGATTATGGAGGACATGCTCCTCGAGGGCAGTCTGAAACACGGAAAGATTCGTATCATCACGAATCTATCTCTTCAAAACCCTCAGTCTTTGAGCATGGGGGTAAACAGGCCGAGCGTTTGCCCAATACTGGGCCAAGCTGCGTTTGCCACGGCTGGAAGAAACGCAAAAGACCTGGAAGCGCAGAAATTGGGAGCTTCAGCTCTTCTTCTAGTGTTTGAGCCGTTTTACAGCATCAAGGCTTCAGATGGAAAATGAAGCGAATAGAAATTCCGAAATCGAGAAGAATCGAAATCCCGGCATTCGAGACGAGACGAGTCGTGCTGGACGATAAATATTGTCCATCACACCAACCGTCGCAAGACCAGATCGTGGATGGAATTGATACGCTGCCTCTATCAGACATTCCCTGGTCGTGGTCTACAGAGGAAGTTAATCAATTCCTGTTTGCCCAGGTTGAGAAAATCTTTGCTTTTGATGAGGGCGGGATGCCTGGCTGTAGTCGTAGCGTTTCCAGCAGCTTCTCTAAATTACCTAGAGACAGAAACAAGCAACTAAAAGCAAAAAGGTTGCATCCGCCGGTAATCGAAACCGGGTCCACAGCTGGATCCAAAGATGGAAGGCTGTGATGCTAACCACTACACCACGGATGCCGTTTTATGAGATATCAAACGGAAGGGCATGAGTTCTAGAAGTAGCATAGGGCAGTTGCCATTGCGGTTGACTGACTTCATAGAAGACGTGCTGATGGAGGAAGGCCCGATGGTTACTTGAATGCAGCGCCGCCCAAGCCTGCCACCATTGTTGAAATAGGGCGCAATCGTCTTGCAGTATAAAAGCGACAACTAGCTACAGTGAAATTGTTTTGAAGCATGTCAACATTAGAAAATATTGGGTCTCTTCTAACCCGTGCAAGCTTGGTTGTGAAGCTGCATGTTCCAGTAAGGAGAAATATCATTCTTCAGGGAAGCAAAGTGCATTTTCTATTTGTTCAACACAACCGGGCAACTATTTTAACAATCCGTTGACTTTTCTGATCAGTCTTCGTCGCTCGACATCACTTCTAAATTACTAGAGGTATTTCCAGTTTGGGTAGAAACCCAAACCCTGGCGCGGCAACGCATTCGAGGGCGACCACAAGTGCCGATCCCTTCGCATCATTCAGGCCTTGATCCATCGTGCGATTCTGCAAGCATGATATACAGTCGCTTCTGCCCTTATGGAAATGCCCACTGGGGGGCTCTATATTGCTCGTACACGTTGGCGGCGAATGCAGCTATAAGTTATAACCCCCATGCAGAGGATACGGAACAGGCGTGTTTGACTGACGTACGCAGAAACAAGCTAGCGACTACCAAAAGTTCATACTGCTGATGCAACATAACCGTCTGGCCATTGGAATTGGAATCGGAATCACTGCATTGCCTGATCGCAAGTACGTACGCGTTTCTTTAGTATTGATTAAGTCTTCCTTCGACTTGATATTGATTCGTTCAAATTCCGATGGACGGGGGGTTGTATTTTGCAAAACCACTCAAGTTCCAACCGAAAAATGTCCCCCATGTCGACGTCACAGCTAATATTTGGCACGGCTAGTTTTGGCGACAGATTTGCTGGCGTAGATCAACTGAAGTGTTGCCTTCCTTGATTGTCTCAAAGCCAATGATATCCTTGCGTTAGATAAAGCCGTCCGCTATCCGGCACATGCTCAGGGTAGCTCGGAAAACCTAATTAGAAAGCGAAGGCGACAGAACAATGTGCAAGCAGGTACGCATTTACATATCTCCAAGAGCGATTGCTCTAAGCAGGCGTTTTGCTGGCCAAACTTTAGTAATGTTAAGGCCTTATCTAATGGGCCTCTCCCAGACTATGTTGTGATTGAAATCGAAGGGATTTGCGACAACCGGAAGGCCGAAAAAGAGGAATATTACATCTGCTAAATTACACATTCCTTAGTACATTTACAGAGATTACCGAAAGAAAACATGCGTTATTGAGCAGATTCAACCTGCTTCTGCGTTGGCATAGTCTGAGGAACGGGAATCGTACTTTTTTCCACCGCAGACTTCAAGGTTGAAACCAAGGCATGCCAAACCTGAACTCCACAGCTAACTCATGTTGAATGCGTCCACGATTCTCTGGACTCTGGTGCTGGGAAGTCCAATTCAGTAAGCCAAACTACGTGTTGTGGTTGGGTGTACGGGCAGTGACAATATGTTCTACGTGCAGCCGCGGCCAGGCTTCAGCAATCAAAGACTTGAGTGTGACTGCTAGAGGTAGCTGTGATTGGTTATCCGCCATGACGCCGTGTACCGACAAAGCCTCTGTGGTTGGTGAATGTCGCTGCAGCCAAGATTGAAGGACTTGTCAATCTGTGGTCTCGAATAGACTGGAATAGTAAGACACGCATATACGAAGCTGACATACAGGGAAAGCAGACCAGACATTTGTAATGCGGGGGGGCGGCGGCGGAAAGGCGGACCATTCAGCTGTGCTCCGTAAAAGAAAAGAGAACAAAAGCTCAGCTGCGAGTTGGATGAGGCTTCTGCAGCCATCGGCTGAGTGATTGTCGTTGGCTTGAAAAATTCGGACATGGTCGTTTGCCCGACCAACGTGATGATGGGTCGACTTCTCGCCTCCTTCGAGGCGCAAGCATATACACTCAGACAGCACAACGGGAGGCACACAAGACACATACTTAAACGGGCATACTGAGACTACTTCGATCCGACAGCTCGATTTGCTCCTCGTCTTCCAGTAAGCGTTGAAAATACGGGTTGTTGAAGAAGAAGAAAAAATGCATCTGAGCATAGGTCTTCTCCTCCACGCAGGGCTCGTCGCCAGTGCCTCGAAGCTCGACGACCTGACAACCTGTCTCCGCACTGCTTCTGTTCCCGTTGGCTCCCCCATCACCTCCTACAACAGGCGCGTCCCCGTGAAGCCGATTCTTGTTGCTGCGCCTACCACGATCCAGCAAATCTCTTCGGCGGTATCCTGCGGGGCAAAACACGGCGTCAACGTCAACGCCAAGAGCGGAGGCCACAGCTACGTCTCCTCGGGCCTCGGCGGTGAGGACGGGCATCTGGTGATCAACCTGGATCGCATGTACTCGGTTGCTGTCGAGGGCACGACGGCCAAGGTTCAGGCCGGCGCAAGGCTGGGACATGTGGCATCCGAGCTCTACAAGAAGGGCAGAGCTATATCTCACGGCACGTGCCCGGGGTGAGTTGTTGGTGTTCACGACCTCCTCATGAGCTTCACAACGCGGGGGGGGGGGGGAGAGCGAGCATATGCTGAATCTCACTTACAGTGTCGGCATTGGCGGCCACGCTCTACATGGAGGCCACGGCATGGTCACGCGAAAATACGGGTTTGCCATGGACTGGGTGAAGGGCGCGACCGTCGTCCTCGCCAACGGCACCATCACCCGCTGCTCGGCGACCGAGAGACCCAACCTTTTCTGGGGCATACGCGGTGCGGGCTCGTCGATGGTCATCGTCGCGGAACTGGAGCTCGACACCTTCGCCCCGCCGGAAGAACTGACGTACTTCGACATCGATCTGACCTGGAACGCCCAAAAGGCTGCGCAGGTCCTCTTGGACGCGCAAGACTTTGCAAAAGAGATGCCGGCAGAGTTGACAATGGCCGCTACGCTGAACAACGACGGGTATTATCTCCACGGCGCTTATGCTGGTGGTGATGCCGGGTTCCGAAAGGCTATCCAACCACTTCTCACCACGCTCGGGGTCAAAGTCTCAAGCTCAAAGACGGTCGGGTGGATTGATTTCATCAAGCATTACGCCGATGTCGACGAGATTGACATCACCACCGCCAACTACAACGAGGTAAAGAGGCTAATGTTCATGTGGTGGTGGTAGCGGCTCGTGGCTGACGAATTTAGCATGATAACTCTTACGCAACGAGCCTCACAACGCCTGCCTTGACCAAAGCCAATCTTCAATCCTTCGTAGACGCCGTGGCCAAGACCGGGTTTTCCCTTGGCCGAACTTGGTTCGTCCACATGAACCTCCACGGAGGCGAGTTTTCCGTCCTCTCGAAACCCGTCGACGCGGCATACGCCCACCGAAGCAAGATGCTCCTTTGGCAGTTCAAGGACAGCGCCCTATTGTCTGGAACGTACCCCACAAACGGGTATTCGTTCCTACAGGGTCTGAGAAAAAGCATCACGAGCGGCCTGGCGAGTAGCGATTGGGGCATGTACGCGAGCTATCCGGATTCGGAGCTCTCTGGCACTGATGCGCCGAGGCTGTACTACGGGAGCAGTTTGAACAGACTGGAATGGATTAAAGAGGACTATGATCCGAGCAACCTATTCAGGGACCGCCAGTCGGTCAAGCCCGCTGAATGAGATGGCGACGCTGTTTTGAAACGCTCCGAGAAACGGAAGAAGTCGTGTATGAGAACTATGCTCATGGCACAAAACAAACTACCTCGACTCCTCGGCCAATGATTTCAGAGCGCTTGAATAGTGATCTAGTGCATCTTGATGATTGAAACTCTTCAATGACTGCAACATACACCAGTCATGTAGCGCAGGGTGGGACGACGAAGCTGAGGCGTGTTTCAAGCCCAGTCGTGCGCTGTGTTTACTCAACGGCATCTACCTCTATACCGAGGTAGGTATTTTCCCATCGTGAGCGAAGCACTGCCAATCTGACAATTAAAGGCTTCTCGTGACGCGAGGAAAGTTGCATATTCGTATCAATTGTGTTGCTCGTGTAACAGGTCTTCAACACAAGTAGCTTGGTAGTTCACAAGATAGATAGTCTTGTCGCGGCTTGTGAAGCTTGGATAGACATAGTCTGTATTAACGGTAGACTAGTGATGAATTGAGAATTGAGAAAGGAGAAAGGCCTGGTCTTATGGGGTAATGTTGAACTGAAGAATAAAGATCTGCGTGATTCGCAGCGGAGATACAAACGAAAAAGCAGCGTTCTGATATCATAAACCTTTTCATATACAAACAAAAACCTCAGTTGCCCGACCCGTTCTCCGTATTTCCTACACGTCCATGACATAAGAAAACCGGAAATGAAGTGGTATACCTAGCCCAGCCGTCAGCAGCGTTGCGGGGGTTCAGCGCGAATTCAACATTTAGTACAGGCCCCAGACAAGACATTCGGTCAAAGAGACTCATGCCTTGACCTTGCCATCCCAAAGGATGATGCCGACGGACTCCTCCCAGCCGCGGCCGGCAGCAATCTCCATGACGGTGCGGCCGGCGTCGTCCCTGGCCTCGAGATCGACGCCGCCGGCCTCGACGAGAAGCTTGAGAACCTTTGCGTCGCCGTTCTCGACGGCCTGCATGATGGCGTTCCAGCCGCGGTAGATCTTGTTGACGTCGGCGCCCCTGTCGAGGAGCATCTCGATGATGTCGGTGTCGTCGCCGCGGCAGCGGCGGACGGCCTTGACGATGGGGAGGTGCTCGCCGGGGGCGTTGATGTCGGCGCCGCCCTCCTCGATGAGGAAGCGGGTGATGTCCTTGTTGTCCTCGCGGATCGCGGTGGTCAGGGGGGAGAAGACCCCGCCGTTCTTGTCCTCGACGGACACACCGGCCTTCAGGAGGAGCTTGACGCATTCGAGCTCGTTCGCGACGACGGCGCGCTCCATGAGACCCTTGAAGGTGCGCGGGTCGGGGATGTGCGGGAGGAGCTTCTGGAGGACCTCTGGGTTTTGGCTTCCCATGACGATCGGCCAGTCGCAGCCACGGACGTTGGGGTCGGCGCCGTGCGAGAGCAGCTCGTCGAGCATCTCCATGCGGTTCTCCTTGATGGCGGTGGTGAGCGGCGTGTTGCCATCCTCGCCCTTGTCGTTGGGGTTGACACCCTGGTCGAGAAGCCACATGAGAGCCTCCATGTTGTTGACCTTGACGGCCGTCTCGATGATGCCCTTGGGGTTGTGCAGGTCGTTGCCGGCGGCAACGAGACGGGGCAGAAAGTGCGTGCGGAAGTGAGTGACGCACTTGAAGGCGGGGTATTCGGCGGAGCTGAGATTAGGATCCGCGCCGCTCTGGAGGAGAAGCTCGAAGATGTCGGCACGGTTGTCGCGAATAGACGTGCACAGAGGCGTCCAGATGCCGTCATTCTTGATGTCGGGAGAGACGCCGGCGGAGAGGAGAACGCGGACGGACTCGATGTTGTTGATACTGACAGCCAGCTCCATGTTGCCGGGCGTCTTCTTGTTATCGGCACCGCGGGCAAGCAGAACCTTGAGGCAGGGTGCCTGGTAGGTGGCAGGCCACAGCATGTGCTTGGGACCGGGCAGGTTGGGGTTGGCGCCGTGGTCCAGGAGGGCAGTGAGGAGGTCTACACGCGCAGCCTGGATGGACTCGAACAAAGCGGTCTTGCCTTCTCTGTTCTTGACGTCGGGGTCGGAGCCGTATTCGAGCATGAGGTCGACGAGCTTCTTGGGGGTGGTCTTGTTCATCGAGGCGATGAGGACCGTGTTGCCGTTCGCCATGATGTGGTTCGGGTCGCCGCCGTACGTCAGCAGAAGGTGAACGAAGTCGATCTTGCCGTCAATGACGGAGACGGCCAACGGTGATTCCTGTGATGACCCAGCCGAGAGGTTGGGGTCCGCGCCATACTTGAGAAGCATCTTGGCGAGTTCGAGGGCGTTCATCTCGACCGCGGCAAAAAGAGGCGTGATGCCGTCCTTGTCGGGCGAGTTGGGATCGGCGCCGAAGAGCAACAGGAGGCGGACGCTCTCGTGATCCTGGCACAGGACCGAGTCGACGAGGACGTGATTCTCGACGCCCGTGTCGGGCGAGACGCCGCGATCCAGAAGCTGCTCGACGAGCTTGTGGTTCTTTCCCTGCACCGCCGAAACGAGAGAAGTCTTCAGCGCAGGATTGCCGTTGGCGTTGTGACGCGGCGTCCACCGAGGCATGGTCATGGGATCGGCCTTCAAGCGGACGACCTTGACCGGAATGCTGTCGGCGATGTTTTGCAGCTCGCCGATCAGTGTCTCGGTGCCCGTTGACGACGGGGAAACGGTGTCGTCCGAGTCGCGGAGATGCCTCCTATCCGAGATGCGGCTTGGCGCGTCGTAGGTGTCCGACATGGTCATGTCGTCTCGGACCGATCTCGTGCTCCTATCGGTGTTGATTCTGGTGGAGATGGGATGAAGGTCGTCACCATGACCATGCTCTGAAATGGTGATATCGTCCCTTCCTATCCTTCGGTCGGGAATTCTGGTGGAGTGGGCGGAACGGGCACCGTGATCAGAAGAGCTGTGGCGACTCCTGTTCGAGACTGATGTGCGACGACGCGGGTCTGGTGATAACCTCGAATCTTGCATGACAAAGTCGGCAGACATCTTCTCAACCAGAGAAGGAGGAGGAAGATGAGGAGCTCGAGAGGGCAGAGCGGGAAGAGGAGGCAGGGGAGGAGCGGCGTCGTCAGAGCGGTCGGGAGAAGTGTGCCGCACCTCGAACGACTTGGACTTGGCTATGCGGACCGTTCCGTGAGACTGGCTGATGCGGTCGAGAGCAGCAGCGAGGCCGGCGTAGCCGTTGCCGACGGCCTCGTCGGTCTTTGAGTTGCCGAGGGACCATTGGAAGACGAGGGCGCTCATCCTCAAGGCGTCCCTGGCCTTGCGTATGGACTCCCTCATCCTGAGGATCTCCTTGTCGGCAAACATCATGCGCCAGCCCCGCTGGATCTTGCCCATGGCGCCCTTCTTCTCGTACTCGAGGAACTCGAACATCATGTGGTCGAGGACCTGGAAGTCGGAGTTCGTCTGGCGGAACTTTGCGTCGAGCTCCTTGATCATGTCGGCGGGGAATTCTTGATGGGTGCGAGACGCCTCCGAGAGGCCGGCCTCGATGGACCATAGTATGCGGCAGATGTCGAGGAAGTCGTTGGCGAGGTCCTTGAAGCCGTGAGGTTGGTGCTTGACATTGGTGAGAAACTCGAGCATGCGAACCGAGATGTTGTTGCCGAGTAGTGTTGCCCGGGTGCAGAGATCCAGGACGGACTCCTTGGCCTTCGGCTTGCCGTACATGGCGGCGGTCATGGTGCCTGTTCTGGCAGGAGAGAGGGAGAGAGAGAGAGAGCAGCCTTTGGCTGAGGTGACATAAGAGGTGTGATCAGATGGAGAACGATGAGGGCAAGTGACTGGTATGGACGGGCCGTTGGACTGTTCAACTGTGAACGGGATAACCGCGAGTCCACCTTAACGCCCGGCAACGGGTTGTGGTATTCTAGATGTAAGCAGGCAAAAGGAATGTAATGACCTGAGATCTCTCCGCTCCAAGAGCAACCTGGGCATCGGGGGCTGTTTATGTTCGTCCCGCGGCTGTGGTTACGAGCAGCTGGATCGAACAACCCCCCAAGCTTCTCGGCGGCAAGTCGAGGACGCTTCGGAATGAGCTCTCGGGCAGGTCAAGGTCTAGTTCGGCAACCATCGATAGAGACAAGACTCAAGCGGCAAGCCACCAACGACGCCAACTGGGGCTCGTCGAGAGGGGCAGGCATTGTCCCAGCCCGAGGTCCTGAATCGCGGCTGTATAATACAAGAGAGACAAACATGACACCGAACATTGGGTAGTGCCAGGTACGAGGGGAGTTTTCCACGGGCTTAAGTCGACGGCTAGAGTACTTGACCCCAGAGACGAGCGTGCGCTAGGCTGGCCGCTTTGACACAAAGAACTGGAAATCAAGACGACAGCAAACCAGGCAGTGAGACTAAGGTCGAGATGAGACAAGAGGCAGCGGCCAAAGACAGGTAGACTGACATCTGTCACCGCCAACTAGCTGGGTGCCGGGTCCCAGGACAGCACAGCGTTTGGGCCTCGAGGAGATAGATGGAGGGGGGAGGGACGTGGGAAGAGGAAAGGAGGGAGGGGGAGGGGGGAGGGGGGAGAAGGCTCGAACTCTTCAGGGGAGGAGGAAGTTTTCTGTTTGGGAAGTTTGAGACGACAGCGAGATGAGACAAGAAGATGGAAAAAGCAAGTATGACAAACTCATGGCCGAAGAAAACCGGGAAGCGTTCTGTGTTGCCAATGGCCGTCGCGTTTTGTTACCTATCCATGTCTCAGTAGCGGCCGGTGGCGTGGGGAGCTGAGAACGGCCTCGCCACGTGAGGAAGAGTCCTCCTGGATTGAGTCCTGGATTGAGGTGCTTTTCAGGGTTGTCCATGTCTTCTGTCACTTTTCTTCGGTTCCCAGCTATCATTTGCGGTCCGTCTCGGTTCTCAGTCGCTTCTGTGAGGGGGCAGATCTGGCACAGACTTTTTCTCTGATTTCTTCTTCTTCTTTTCTGTCTCCCGTTCTCGGTTGCCTTGGGTTTCTGAAATATGACCGATCCGAGTCTGCATATCTTTCGGGGCAAGGATGCGAGCTACGGTCGGCGGGTGCCGATCAAGCCTCCATCGGCCATCGCGGCCGTTGTTCTTTGTTTTGAAGGCAGACGATAGAAACTCGGCAGTCAGAATTTCAATGGCCCGTCATTTTATCGCAATCTTGGGCCTTGTTACTCGGCATTGAAAGACTTGCGTATTGGATGCAGGTCTGGCATCTCTGAAGAATTTCCTTGTCGCCTCGATCAAAAATTGCAACGCTGAACGGCTAGCATCGTCTTAGGTCGTCTAGGCAGGCTGTCAAATTCAGATCAGTTTCCCAGTCGTTCGCAGCCAGTCTAGACCAACTAGAGCGTGATGCGCGGTTCACTCAACCGTCGTGATTGCATGCACTGCAGCTATCCAATAACTCGTGTCCCCCTTGTTAGCTCGGCTCGCGATGACACGGCGTTGTCCGTCATGGATGCGTTCCGCTGGCTCGTCATCTTGGACGAGAGCTGAAGTTGACGATGTTGTTAGTCGTGCTGGGGTTCTGGCCAGGAACACGCACACGCACGAGCAAGCATTCGACGCCTTGGAAGGAAAACCTAGCAGCCAAGCCATCGCGCCCCCGACCCTGGACGACGGGGGAGTTTTAATTAGCCACGAAATGCCCCGTTCCAATAGGCACGGGGAAAGTCTCGATAAGGGTAGGGTAATGAGTTGGAGGAGGGGAATCAGGGATGGTCAACCAGAACAATGGCCCGCACTCATTGACCATGCGTGATATGTTCTCCATGTCGAGGACTGACCGCACTTGTTTCTCTTGTTGGTGTCCCTTTCCGAGCCCCCCTTTTCCGAGGATGTCATGGATGGTGGTTTGCTGCCAGGAAAAAGTGGATGGGCAAGGAGACACGGTCCGTCCAAGACATCCATGTTCCCTGCGGCAAACCCTCTGTCAAGAATCTCATTTGCAGAATGTGGTATTCTGCTGGCAGAGATGATGGGAAATCCGACTCCGCCATGTAAGGCAGAGGCCGTCGCCGTGAGTTCATCTCGATGCTGTATGGCCGGTCGCGCGCGCGCGCAACCTCGACGCCAGAAAAGACAAGCCAGAGTTCATCTGGAGACTGGAGAAAAGGCTGCTCGTGCTCGGCGCTGTTGGTGGCTTGCAGCAGCCGTAGATGTTGCACCCTTGGCGCCACGACATTTTGCGATTCCCAGTGCCCACCAACAAACCCGAAGGAAGGGAACAGACTTGGTCCAGATGGAGCCGCTGCGAAGCCCTCCAAGGACGATGAGAAGCGGCATCTTGGACGAGATTGTGAATGGAAGGATGGTAGTGACAAGGGAGGGAGGAGAATGGCCTCCCTGTGTCCTATCGGAGAGCCGGGGTACCACACCAACGGATCCCGCGCCAACGCTACCTACGCCATCCCAGATTCTGGCCGTTATCTCCGTAGCCCTCTTGGGATGGAGAAAAGTTGGCACTTCGCCTGGACAAATGGCGTCGATGTTAGACTTCGGCCGGGCCGGGTCCACGCGTCAAGACCTACTGGCATTTCGGGGGTCTTCATCCAAGTCCGTGAGAAAGACGAGAGATTTGGGGCATGCGGCTTGCAGAATCCCGGTCGATCTAATTGTCAAATTGCCTGCCCAGCTGTTTGTCCTCAATGAAGCTACCGTTTCTAGCCTGTCCTCCGGGAACCAGTAATAGTAAGCATGTGGAAACCTATGAAGCTCAAGCTTGATGGCGTTTGCTCTAATCACCACCGCCGTTGATGCTATCGGTGGCCTCCGGCATGGTTCTCGCTCGTATCCAGCTTTTGGCCAATGCGAGAGCATGTTCGGGTGCGATTCTTGGAATCTTGCTGCACTCACTTATTAATCCTGGTCGCCATCGCCTGCCATTGATTCGTTGTTCGCCAGGGCTCCGGCTCACGAGATCAGGGTCAACATGAAGCCTCTTTCTTTATGGCTAATCATCGCATTCGTTCCCGTTCCTGAGCTTGCCGCCTTGTCCAATGTGTTTTGAAGACTCGACTGTTGTGGCACCGGGAATCGAGCAAGACAAGACTAATAATAATCTCCCGTTCCAGCCGCCCCCCATCTCTGCCCGTCCGTGTCCCAAAAGAAGGGAATCGAGGCTTTTGTCCGTCTCTGTCGACGCCCGCACCCCGTCTCCCGCCTTTCCCACCGATCCCACCGATCCCAGAAACAGCCGCTCAGTAAGAAAGTGATCCATCTTGAAAGGATCCACTGATCGACATCATATAAGAACGCCTCGCTGTCTCACAGAACCATCTTTACACAGACCGTCGCCTATTGATCCCTCACAAGATGGGTGTTTTGCGGCCTGCCTTTCGCCGCAGCCGCTGCCTCACTTTGCCTCCCGCACCCAGCCCTCTTTCTTCACCAACGTCGCAACGCCATCGTGTTGCTCAGAGCGTGCGCGAGAAGGCCATTCATGGTACAAGAACGTGGGAGAGCGATACACGGTCGGCAAACCTGTGTCCATGGAATCGTTGTGCAGTCTCACCCGAGTAACGTGGCGGATACGAAGGCTGAGAGTTGCGCCCATACGAGCCGAAGGGGAACCCCGCACGACGCAAATAAGGTGAGGTGCTGCAGGTAAATGAGAAGATTCAATCAAATCATTGGGTGCTTGCTGTATGGGGGATCCTGGAGGTCCTGCCCAGGACTCGTACTCTCGTTTTTTTCGGTCACGGTTTGGTGGTGGTGGTGGTGGTGGTGGTGGTGAGCGCCATCATTTTTCATCATGTTGCTCGCTATTGTAACATGAGAGTAAACTGCGAGTGGCCTTGCACGTTCTTACACACCACAAGGATCACGTCCGCCGCCTTCTCGCTCACCATGTACACGGGAACCGCAATATAAAACCCGGGAATCTTGGGGGAACACGGAGGCGTGCGTCCACCACCCGCAGGCCGCCCCTCCTCACCCTGAACTGCGCGTCCAACACAGCCATCGTGTCACCGTGCTTTCCGATCGGGCCTCGCATGGTGTCCCAAGGCCTCGTTCCTCACAAATGCTGGCGGGTCCGCGTCCGTGACGTTGAGACCGGGCCAGACCTCGGTGAAAGCCCCTCCCCGTCAGTGGTACCACGCTCTCGAACATCTTGCGCGACAGCCTCGTGGGCGTCCCCGGCGCCGTTCGCTTCGTTCTGAAAGGAGTTGAAGTCGATCTGCGGCATGTCCCTGGGGTCTGCGGACCGCAGGTTGACGGTTCCTCGAGGCTGCCTTCAACGTGATCCAGGACCAGTGGCGCGCGTCCGCGGTGCCGGCCGCCGAGTACCCGGGGAAAGCAACGGGCGCACCGGCGATGAAAAGGTCGGCATCTCCCTCCGACACGGTCGACTTCTTGACGATGCCCAGAGAAGTACCGTTGGAGCCTTAGATGCACGGCGAGCTCCCGCCAGCGGTGCCTTCCTCCCACTTCTCGCCTCTGAGGCAAGGCTCATCGGTGCCAAGGGGGGATGAAGGTGCAGTCCTGGGTGATCTGGAAGTCGGTGAGCGTGTCTCTCCGATGGCAGTGGTCTCGTAGCGGTCTTGCAGGTTCGTGCCGACGCCAGCTACATCGACGATGACGGGGATGCCGAAAGAGGAAAGCTCGCCTCCGTGGCCGACGCCGCTGAGCTTGAGGAGGCTGCGGGGTGTTGAAGGCGCCGGCGGCGACAATGACCCGTCGGCGGTGGCGTTTACGGATCCGGCGACCTCGTCGGCGGCGTTGCCGGATCGGGCATCTCAGACTCTGTCCCGTGACGGAACCGGACCCCCGCCGCTCTGCTCGAAGCACACTTTGCTCACGAGGATGTTTGAGCTTGATGTCGAGGTGATATTTTCCTCGTGGCATCCGCGTTCTTCGCCTTGGCAGCGTCGAGGATGAATTCGCGGGGTCCGACACGCCTTACCGTCCTTGACGGAGATGGATACTTGGTAGAGACCTTCCGAGGAGTCGCCGGCGGGGGCAGATGCACGTTCGGATCTCGGAGGAGAACCCCTCGCCCGGACCCTGGATGGTCGAGAAGATGAGTCCGATGAGGCTATGGCCCGTAGCAGAGGCGGCAGACAGGATGACGGTCAGCAGCTTGACGTCCTGAATGACGAGGCCCAAGTCCGTGACGCTGGTGGTGAGCTAGCCACTGAAGCCGTGTCCAACGCTGCCGCTGGGCAGGTATTACTCGGCGTTCTCGAGGCGCTTGAAGTACCGGCGCATGGTTCGGAGCGCTCCAGGAGCTGTCGCCGGTCAAGCTCGCGATGCCGTCCCAGTCAGACTTGTGCGGGTACACACCGAGATCAGAGCGTTGTGAGATTCGCAACCTCCCAACGTACCGGCTTGAGGGTAGAGGATACTGAGCGGCTCGGCGCCCCCCGGGGGGGGGGGTCCAATCCCACGTACAGCTCTCCGGACGACGTGCGATATGTCATCTTGGGAATTCTTCTTCTGGGCCTCGAGGTCGCTGAAGTGATTCACGTAATAGTCCCATCTCATCGGGTCGTATTCCGTCGACTGCAGGCTGAGTGCAGGCACCTTGTCCGGGATGGAATGACGCCCCGGTCATCGCCGGCGTCAATCAGGAGGACCTTCTTGCCGGCGAGGGGTCCGCCTCCCGGACCGGAACCGACAATCACGTACTCGCGAAGGCGATGGCCCCTGAGCAGATCTTCGGCTTGTCATGTTCAGCTGCCCACACCAAGTCCCAGCTGATTGATGAAATTGTGAGCCTTTCATTCCAGAGGCCACAGTTTCCCGCCTGCCGCTGGAATTGGCTAGCACTGTTGCGCCGCCAAAGAAAAGTTGAGAGAGCCACCAGCACTCGTGCCAACCATTTGCGGCAGCGCGTGTAAGGTATCTATCTATCTATCTTTCTATCTCACAATAGCAACAGCGAAGGCGGTATTCCAATTAGAGAAAAAGCTTATTCGTCCAAAGCCTTACGAACGCTATGTTTCCAATCTCGACAATGTTTGCACAGCCATTTGGAGTCATGTGGTTGGGTCCTCGGCATCGTAATAGGGAGACAATTCTTCCTCATCGAGTCTGATCTCCTCCCCGCCCCATCGAGAGAAACCAAGGAGGCGGTCGGTCTCAACACCACCTCTCACGGATGTATCAGAAGCAAGCTTTCACTCACCACATGGCAATGAGACATCAGCCCGCCACACTGGTCCCGATCAATGGAGAGCGTCGTCGGACCTAAGCCCTAGACGGCGTGCCGACTGTCGACCCGTGGATGATCTAGAAGCCCAGCATCGTCCTCATAATCCGTTTCCGTCCAACGAAATGCATCGCCTTCGTCCGTAGGCCTTCCGCGCTGGGTTCTTATGTAGTGCAGGCCGCTGTGTGTCTGGAAGACGTCTTCGTTGGATTTTCTTTTCTCCCTTTCTTTTCTTTTGACGTCGCGCAAAACCGTCAAGATGATGCAGACGCTTCGGCTCGCTGCGGGCGTCCTGCTCCTGCTCATGGCCGCCCACGCTGTCGTCGCACAACCTAACCCAAGATTGAACTCGACAGCCATTTCAAGCATCATTGCAGCAACACCAAAGTGTGCAGTAAGTCACGGGAGCCCTCATTTGCTCATTTTTGGGGGGGAAGAGGTCTACGTTACGAAGAACATCGCATCGTCCTTACATCCATCCATCCACCTATCCAACGCCACGCCCACGTCTTGGTACTCTGATAACTGACGGCTTCCATCCAGATGCCATGTTTCACCGATGGATTCCGACATGGTAACTGCACCATGGCCAGTCTGACCGACTGTGTCTGCACCAACATCCCATCACAAGCCAGGGTATCGGCGTGCGTACAACAGTCTTGCAAGTTCGAGGCTCAAGTCGGTATGTCTTCTCCAATAGTGCGTCGGGTGTCTTCCTCCGCAGGCCGTCGACTGACGTTGGCGTGACCCGAACCAGCCACTGCCAGAGTATCGCAACAACTGTGTCGCGGATATCCGTTTCCAGAACGCCGAAAGGCTTCACGAGTCTTTTCCATCGTGCTACCCACCATCGCCACCGCCATCGTTGCTCTTCGGTGCATTGCGAGATTGCAGGTTACGAAGCAGCTGTGGCGGGATGACTGGACCGCCTTGATATCACTGGTAGGCCATTTCTTTCCCGTGGCTGTCCGTCCCCTTATCCCTGGCTGGCGATGGGCTAACCGTCAAAAGTTCTTCCTCTTGTTGTCTTCCGGCTGCGGATTCGCCAGTACGCTTTCCAAGCCCATTGAACGAAGTAAAACGCGTCATTAACCAGTCCCCGTCCCTAGATGCTGAGCTAGGTTTTGGTCTCCATTACTGGGACATTGAGCCGGGCAATGGAAAACCGATTCTGCAGGTCAGACCGAACAAACCCTCCCCTCCCTCGCGCCAGACAGGCTATCGACTGACCACGAAAAAGGAAAAAAAAAACAGATATTCTATGTCATGCAGATGTTCTACATCTTCATACTGTACGTAACAGACTCGACATGCCCCCAGCGATGCCCATTCATTCACACAGCTCACCACCCACCTGCCTGCCAGTATCTCCGCCAAGGCCTCCATCGTTTGCTTCTACGCGCGCGTCTTCACCAACAACCCACGGTTCCGTTTCGTGACGAGAGGCTTCATGGCGTTTCTTCTCGCCCACGGCATCATGTTCCTCTTCCTCGTCGCGTTCCAATGCCTGCCCGTCCAGTCGATATGGGACCGCTCCGTCGAAGGCCGCTGTCTCAGCCTCAACGCCATCAGCTATGCAGGGGCCGCCTGCAGTATCTTGGAGGACCTGCTCCTTTTCGTGATGCCGATCCCGGAGCTCCTGAAGCTCCAACTCACCACCAAGAAGAAGCTTGCGCTGGTCTGCATGTTCGGTATCGCGTCGTTGTGAGTGGCACCGGAGGCGTGATCACGGGAAATGCAATGAAAAGCTAAAGTGAGCTTTGGATGAATTTAGTGCATGCATCGCCAGCATGATTCGCTTGAGGTACCTGGTTTCGTACGCAAACACCTATGATTCCACATGTGAGTTTCTCCAAAGTCCCTTTTTTCTTTTCTTCTTTTTTCGGCGCGCACCCTCTGGGGTATCCGCGGCCATCCATTCCTGACACTTTGTTGTTGTTGTTGTTCCAGGGGATAATGTCGATGTCGTTATATGGTCCTCGATCGAGATCAACTTGACCGTCATGTGCGGCAGTCTTCCCGCACTGAGACCGTTATTCAAGAAAGCCCCGGGATTCATCAGCACCAGCAAGGAAACGGCACAAAGCGGGTATCGAGAGGGGAGGAGGTCGCAGAATCCATCGATAGCGGCCAAGTCCATCGTCTCTCGTCAGTCCATTGCGCTCTCGTCGGAGCCGTCCCCTCGGAAGCCGGTGGGTGCTAGGACGTTCGGAAGCGGCTCGACGGTGAAGGGTTTGCGTGTCACAGCGGATCCGGATGATAAAGACGACCTGGAACGACAAGATTGGGCAACTGACAAGCCGACTCGATGAGGATGTAATTCAGGCATTTTACCGAGCTGGAAGATATAATTAAATACCGTGTTACAAATAAAACGAAATACGAAATGCAATCCTGGCGAAACTACTAACATCACATAGTCGTCTGGGAGGCTGCAGATTATGGCAGCTGATTGATGTGAATGACATTTCAAAGACTTCCCAAACGAGCCTATTTCTCTTTCCACAAAATCAATATACTTGGGGTTAAGGTATACCAAGGCGTGTCCAGAGGCTTTGATCTAGAAAATATTGAACCCCTCGATGTTCAGATAGCAAATCTCGACTCGCAATTGTTGAGCTGCTTGACTTGACACAGGCAGCAAATACGTGTCAGCGGAATGACAAAAGAAAGTCCTACGTGAATATGGTAAATGACTTTTTTCTTCTTTTGCTTTTCCCGTGCCTTGGTAGACCTGGTTTCTTATCCACGCTTGGTTTGTCTTGCATGTGATGCGAATAACCTCGAGCACTGATCGACGTCATCCTGCAGCCTGCAGGAGGCGGGGGTCCAACATTTACTCAGGCAACCTCGCGATGAGCTGAAAAGAATTGCCAGCCTCTTCTTCCACACACCTCTCTGCGCGCTAGACAACCATCAAACATTGAGAAGAAAACATCGCCATGACTGGATCATTCTCAGCCAACATTGCCGGCGGACTTGGCGCCGACTCACAGGCCGACGGCTCGCATATTTCGATTGTCGACCTTGGCGGACTGAGGAGAAATGCCGAACCTCAAGCAGCGCTGCAAGCGGGCAAGGAACTCGTCGAAGCATTCAAGAGAGATGGTTTTGCGTACGTTCGAGACCACGGCATTCCGCAGCAGACCATCGACGCAGCGTTTCAATGGGTTTGTGTTTTCCCCCTTTGCGCTTCCAACAAAAATGAGAAGGCAAGTCGGCGTCAGTTTCTCACACAATGTTTGATCAGAGCGCCGATTTCTTCTCGCTGCCGCAAGCAGAGAAGGAAAAGGCACCACATCCCCCCGAAGGATGGTGGCACCGTGGCTATTCCGGCATCGGCAGAGAAAAGGTGACGCAGATGCTCTACGACGCCGACAAGATCAGCAAACGTCGCATGGTCCCCGACTTTAAAGAGTCATTCGAGATTGGCCGCGAGGACGACCCTCACCTCCCAAACATCTGGATCCCCGAAAGCTCGCTACCCGGTTTCCGTTCCTTCTTCGGCGACTTCTACGAGGACTGCCATCGGCTGGAGCTCCACCTGCTCCGCGGAATGGCTCTCGGCATGGGTTTGGACGAGGCCTTCTTTCAGGGGTACCACGTGAAGAGGGACAACCAAATTCGGCTCCTCCATTACCCCCCAGTGGAGGAGGAGCTGCTCCGCGCGGGAAAGGTCGAGCGCCTGGGCGCGCACACGGATTTCGGCTCCATGACGCTGCTCTTCCAGGACGAGGTCGGGGGGCTCGAGGTAGAGGATCCCCGGGAGGAAGGGCGCTTTGTGCCGGTTCCCTACGTCCCGGGGACGATTGTTGTCAACATCGGCGACTTCATGCAGCGGTGGAGCAACGACACGCTGCGGTCGACGATGCATCGCGTACGCGCGCCGCCGTTGGAGACGAACGACAACGGCGACCGCGTCACCAAGGCGCGGTACTCGATTCCGTACTTTGTTGGCGCCGACCAAGAGAAGACGGTCGACTGCGTCCCTGGATGCTTTGGGCCGGACAGACCGAAGAAGTACGACCCGATAAACAGCCGAGAATATATCGAGATGCGACTGAACGCGACATATTGAAGAGGGAGCGGTCCGTTCTTCTTGAGGGGCAACGATGGGGGTCCAGACTCCAGAAGATCCCCCCGTCAGACCACCGGGTAAACCAAAAAAGAAAAGAAACGTCTTTGGTCGGCTGACCCTCACTGTCAAAGTTGCATGTTCTGGAGACCAAGTGCGGAATAGGAAATTGCCCCATGCTTCTTGCACGATGCGTCCCACTGAAGAATGTCGTGATGTATATACTTTTTTTGGTTGGCTGAAATAACGTCGATCCCCGACCCCTCACACCTTTGTTTGGACGTGAGCGCCGAACATGGTAGCATTTGAATCTTTTGGTCAGCGGCCCTCTGCCGTGGACGTCCACCGCCATCAGACAACTGGTTGGGATCCCCAGTCCGGGTTGGTGGATGCGGTGAGAGAAAGGGAACCGCCGAGCAGGGGATGGAGCGGCACGCGCGTTATCCGCTGTGGATATGGACTTCCTGTGGTCCCTTCATATAGATGAACAGGGACCCCCCCTCTCTCTCTCTTCAGGTCGTTTCGTCGAAGCTCGTATTTCTCCTTTTCTCCGCCGAACGAGGACGACGACGTCAGACCAACGAAGCATCGCGAAACCGACGACGGCGCATTCTTCATCATGAACCCCGGACAGGACGAGGAGCAGGCGAACACGGCGGTTCAAGAGCAGCAGGACGCGGCGACGGCGGCGGCCGGTATTCTCCCCGCCGAGCACTGGGTGCAGCAGGCGGCACGAGTCAGTCGACATGGCGGTACCGACCGCGCGCGATCATCTCCCAGAAACGGGAACCCGGCGCCGTAGGGAAAAGAAAAGCTGACGGCGTGCTAGGAGGAGGCTGCTGATGACGGCGACAACGACTCGGCGCTAGGCGGCGACGACAACGCCAGCTCGACTGCGTCCATTACCTCGACCATTCTCGAGTACAGGAAGATTCATGGACGCACGTTTCACGGAGAGGTCGGAAACGCCCAGTATTGGTCAGAGGCTCCTGCTCCTGCTCCTGCTCCTGTACGGACTACTCTTTCTTCTCAGCGAGCTGCTAACGTCGGGCGAAAGGGGGAGCAATGATGAGCAGCAGAATGAGTGCTGGGATATCAAGTGAGATGGGAAACTCGGCTCAGGAGTAGGTCATGAGACTAACATGCTGCAGCCACCATCTCCTGACCCTTTCCTGCGGAGATAGGCTTCACCTGGCGCCTCTGGACAAGAGCAAGGTACGAATCTGACGCCAGGTCGCATTTGAACTAGGTTGACAAGTTCACAATAGCTGGGCAAGGCACTTGATATCGGAACCGGGACGGGTACGCAATGCTAAGATCAACGAGGGGAACCAAGGCTGACATGACTTCTGTGCAGGTATCTGGGCTATGTGAGTCCTTTTAATGCTTGAGCCATCGACACATCAAGGTGCCGAATACTAAACTAAACCACTTGCAGCGACTTTGCCGATGAGAACCCCGATTGCGAGGTGATTGGGACCGACATCTCGCCCATTCAACCTAGTTGGGTGCCCCCCAACTGCAAGTTGTGCGTGCCGTTCATTGTGTTTTTTTGGGTCATTGGTAGCCGCTTGCTTCAGCGTGACTGACATTGTCAAAAGTGAGATCGAGGACTGTACCCGCGACTGGACTTTCACCCCCAACACCTTCGACTACGTCCACATCCGCTTCCTCGTCGGCAGCATCGAGGACTGGCCGGCCTTGTTCAGGCAGGCGTACGCCGCCCTGAAGCCCGGTGGCTATCTCGAGAGTTTCGAGGTCTCCCCGGCCATCCTGAGCGACGACGACACCGTGCCGGAGACCAGCGCGCTCGGTCAGTGGGGGAAGTTCTTCGAGGAGGGCGGCCGGAAGATGGGCCGGACCTTCCGGGTGCTCGACGAGGACCTGCAGAGGATTTCGATGGAGCAGGCTGGCTTCAAGAACATCGCCGAATGGAACAACAAGGTATGATGATGATGCCCAAGCTCCAAGAACTTTTCGTTTTTGGACACGCGACGAGACCTAGCAAACGCCTGACTGCTTTCGTTTTCTTTTCTTTTTAGGCACCCATCGGCAACTGGCCCAAGGACCCCGTCAAGAGGGAGATTGGCGAGTGGGCGCAGCTGACCCTCCTCTCCGATATCGAGGGCTACGTCCTATTCATGGCCAACGTCATGTCGACTTGGTCCAGAGAGGAGATCCACGTTTACGCCGCGCATCTTCGCCGTGAGATTCGCTCTGGCAAATTGCACGGGTACTACCGCCAGAGGGCCGTTTGGGGACAGAAACCTCTTCGAGCCGAGGAGTAGAACTTGTTATATCAGCAGCATGCACATTGATCAGGGTTGACGAGGTCCGATCACGATGCCATGTTTCACGCATACCAGTAGGCGATATCGTCCAGGAATTACGGTTAGGCGGCGAAGGGGAGGCGGATTTTCCATTGCCTCGACTTAGTTGCGCTGAGTCTCGCTGAGTCTCGAGGTTCCTGCGCTGATCTTATCTGGTCGTCGAAGTTTGCGTTAGAGACCGTCAATAAAGATGTGGTAGCTGTGTTTAAAAATGTTGTAATCAGAAATTTGCACCCGGTCCGGTGTCAACTGAAGCTTGTCTCATGAAAATCTAAGAGAGATTGCTAGAATACTGGCCCTCGCCATATACGGCCGGTGTGTTGTTTATGACAACTGATGCTCTTTCATGGTTAAGATTTCCTCATCTGCTAGCTGAACGCGTGGTTCAATATCCGAGGAGCTTCGATGTAGCCTGCAGACAGTGATAGTTGCGGTCGCTCAGGATTTGCAATGTGCCTGGGCTTTTGGAGTGGGCTCGAATGACATTCTTATTTGACACTTGGGACTATTCACGATTTCAGGAATCATTGGACCATCAACACAGCCAAGAGAACATGAATGAAAGCCTATGCCGTGTTGAAATGCCGCGGCCAGACCGGCGCCGGCGAAGACGTGGCTGTGTGATCAAAGCAGATTCACAACCAGGTGACTCTACTGTCCTTGTGAGATCTGATAAAAGTCTGTCAAGCAAATCCGCGTAGAATGATAGATTCTCGATGACTATTGTGTTTCGGCGATGCTGTCGTCCCAGCTGCTCGTCATCACTGCCATCATGGTGTTACCAACGACACCAAAGAGATGGGAACCGCCGTGCCATTGCCCCCCGATCTCCCCGCGTTCTCCACGTCCGTGTGCGGCCGAGTCCCCGCCGCTAGCGGGTTTGCTTCCACGGGACTGGCGGATATCATCACCTTTGAATCTCCACGCTGGCGGAATTCGGGATTGAGCTCAGAATACATAACACCAGTATGGAGGGCCATCTTCTTCAAAATTGACCCGGTTCGCGATGTTTCCGACACTGAACTAACCTTTCCGCCGAAGCTGCATCTGGATTGCTTCGAAGCTTTTTGTCAACAAGTAACCATTTTTTCAAGTTCTTTTCCCTTAAGCCTGCACTGGGTTCAATGCCGATAAAGGTCTTGGACGCTCTCGAGAAACCTCTTCTGGACCGGGCGCTTATGAGTTTCTGGTGGCTGTCATCATATGATTGATTAGCTCCGTCAACTTTCCTCCTCTACCAGGCCTGGCTGCTGCCCACGAGCTTCATGCTTCGCGACAGCATACCGAAATAATTTCACAGGCAGCTTCAGACACTTTGTTACTCTCTAGGCTTCTTGGGGTAGAGCATGAACTCTTCAACTGAAATATCGAGACCGAAGTAGGGAAAACCATCCGTTAAAGATCGTGTTTTACGGCCATCCCCAGCTGCACCATGTTCTAAAGCTGTAGCTGACTGAGGATGGCGGTCTGCGACTTCAATACTCACTCTGCCAAGCAAGCCAGAGCACTCCAGGGGCCTGAAGAACCCGGAAACGTCACAGTCCTGGCACGCGAGAAGATCCGCAGGATAGGACAAGAACAAGAACTGGGGACGATGTCAGTAATGACTTTTCAAGTTGGTTCTGTTGCTTTCAACTCAACTACTGACCTGTCACTCAGAAAAAGGCACCAACACTAATATTCTGGCATTTGCAAAGCATACCGAGGATCGAAGAGGTCGACTTAGTTTGCCCTCGAGGGGATTGCTGTGAGATCTTGGACAAGATCCTCGAGCCTCCCTCAGACCTAGTTCCCAAAGAGCAGGAGAGAGGTTTCATGTGGACTCGGGAAAAAAGAGGTCTGGAAGGAAAAGGGTCTGATGTGCACGAAGCAATATCGGCAGCTAAGGGTCGCAGAATGCGCGGCCTTTATAGCCATGATGTCAAACTGGTAATCAAAGCCAGTTCTGGACAAATTGGGCCAATATTCCTGCTAGGAAACCTGGTGGCGTCCATTGCGCTCTCAACTAGGCCTCCAGCTTGCATGCTGCGGCCGTAACGAGTTATTTACGCTTCCAAGTCGCATTAGACCGGGATTCGACGCACTTTGGTTTCCGCGTGGCAAAAGGATTGCAAGGTTAAGTGTTTGCGGGAGCACCCGTCTGGGGTTGTGGGTTGGCAGGAACACGGCCCTTCGGAGACGACGGAGGAGGAGTGTCGGAACCAGTTTTCGAGACATGCAGCACGCCAGTCGACCACTCCAGAACCGATCATCTAGTCGACTTCAGCGAGTTTCCCATTGCTTGCACGTGCTTTTCACGACCAAGCCGTTCGGAACGACTCTGGGGCGGGACAGAGACGATCGGCGGACATTTCGGACGGGCAAGGATGGTTTAATGGCGCGGCGCAACCCTACCAAGGCAAAACTGGCTTTCAGGACCCCTCCCTGAGTCCCTCATTTCAGCTGTTCCTGGCGGCATCAGGCATGCAGCCGCCTTGATTGGACGAACATGCGTCCCAGTAAGGTATGGAAGCGTTGCATCTGCTCATACCGGAGCCATCAACATCACGAACCAACAGTTCACGGGCCCTTAAGCCGGAGAGTTATGCAGGTGCGGTATTGCAGGTACGGGGAGCGTGACAATGGACCACTGGATTCGTCCATCAGGATCGGGAGCTTTCGAGGAGCGCCGGCCAGAAAGTCTTCGGCTCGTCGATCCGCAAACCCACCAAAGACCCCATCACGGCTCTAGCCGGATCAGGCTAGACCGGACCTCCGGACGGCCCAGTCATGCGGAGAAGACCCACAGGTGAGGGGGCGGCTCACTGTTAGCCGAGCCATTGTGGTGCTCGAATCGTCCATGAAAAGCGGGGAAAAGAACACGCCCCGGGGTTCAGTCTGTGACAGGCGTGGCTTGGGGGGAAGGATCGGGACGGGAAAGAGGGAAGGAGAAGGCAATGGCAGGGAGGAGCGTGTGACTTTCTGTTTTTGATCGCCTCATTCCGAGATTTGACGTCTTCCCGTCTCTTGCGCATTGAGGTGACGACCCCGATCAGGCCAGCAAGACGATCAAGAACACATATGAAGGAGAGAAGACGAGAGCTCGCAGTCCATTCGTCCTCAGGTTCTCCTCCACGACCTCCCTCCGTCCTTCTCTTTTGACCTTGCATCCGACAATGAGATACTCAACAGCATGCTCGGCCTGTCGGTAAGTCGTCTGCCGATCTTCCTCCAAGCTTTCTCGCGATCCACCTCTCTCTATGCCTGGCGGATGAGACTCAGCTGGCTCACCATCTTCATGACAGCGCTCGGCGTCGCAAGTGCGAGGTGCCTGTTGGCGGCGGCCAATGCACGTACTGCGCGGCGCAGAACATCGCCTGCTCTCGCGCAGGTTCAATCATCCAACCCAAGGCCGTCCCAGTCAGTCCCGTATCCGTGGCGACGCCAAAGACGCCCAGCGTCACCGAGATCATGGTCGCGAGCCCTCCGGGGATCACTCCGGCGGCTGCTGTGTCCGACAAGGCGCTTTGCTTCGAACTAGTAGAGTTGTACTTCAGGTACATTCATGACCAGCTTCACTCGCTCTTCCATCGACCCAGCCTCATGCTGGATCTTCACGAGGGCAACGCCCCGCTGGCATTGGTGTACGGAATGATGGCACTATCAGCAAGGTAATTCATTCTCCGCATGACCGTCTGTTGCGAGATAAAAGCTGACCGGGTCAGGTTCTCCTCGAATCCCATCTTCAACGGAATTGCCCCAATATCTAGGGGAGAACTCTTCGCCAACGAGTGCAATCTGCTTCTCAATCTTCGAGACGTATCCCTCACAAGTATTCAAGCATGTGTTCTACTTGGTGCTTACTCCATTGTCGAGGGCGAAGCAGGCGCCGAAAGCGTTCTCTACTCAGCGGCTTGCAGGATAGCCAACTATCTGGATCTCCCGAATCTTCCTACCCCTGATCCCTTACAGCGGGAAATCCACATCAGAGGTAGTCGATTCGAGTCACATTCATAGGTCTTCGCTAACGCTTGCAGTGTATTGGTCACTATGCATGATTGATGTTTGGTCATCCACTGGTGTTAACCTGCCCCGTCTGATGGAACGCCGTATGGATGTCCCACTGCCAATGAACGAATCAACGTTTCTCAACATGACCCGCGCAAACAATAACCATTTCGATTTCATTCTCTCGCCAAATCGGGAAGACTCCCTCATTGCTCAGATGATCAAACTCAACAGCATCCTCCTCAAGGTCAACGACGCCATCAAGTCGCTGACATCGGACTCGACAGTAAGCAACATCGACGAAACCGTGTCTACGCTCGCGCAAGAGCTCGAGGCTTGGGAACTCGAACTTCCCGAGAACCTTCGCGATACGCCTAGCAACCTCCACTCCTTCGCCGCCCAGGGTCTCGGACGCATCTTCATTGCGGTTCACACCGGCCATTATCATTACAGCCAGCTGCTCTTCTACCAATACCTCGACGAGGTTCAGCGCTTCCCGGCCTCGCCAACGGCACAGATCTTCGCCAGAAAATGCAAAGAGAATGCCATCTCCATGTCGCGCATCATCGATCTGGCGAACACAACGCCTGGATGCGATGCCAAGTTCAACATGCTCGGCCACATCATCGTCATCACCTCCTCCATATTTATCCACACCCTGCTTTTCGAGACCGACGAGGCCGAAATATCAAACGCCCGCGCCACACTTGAACGCCACTTCAACACTCTCGTTGCTTTGCGTCTTTACTGGCCTGGGCTGGAGGTCTGTTTTGTCCGATTAAAGACGTTCCATGAGCTTTGCCGCAAGAGCATGAACACCAGCTACCGCATGGACCGCTGGATGTTGAGATTTCTCACAGAATTTGCACGTCCCATTGACGAGAAAGAGCGCGACGAGGACGGGAATATGGACTTGGATCGATGGAGTGTGGGCAACATTGGCATTAGCCCCGAGAACTGGGCATAATGAAATCTATAACACCTATCAACGCCTGCGGCCTTCGCGTGCCGTCGACCCGTCATCACGTGGACCAACAGGAGGTAGCCATGTCCTCGGCAGTTTTGCATCGGGAGCCTTCATCGGAACGCCCATCGGAAGCCGGAGGCAACAATGTCCACGAGTGTCACCTTTTGCAAGAGCATGCTATCGATAGGCCCCAGCCATCGACAGGCAATGAGATTGCAGGACAGAGGGAGACCATCCACCCCCCGCGTCCCGAAACCCCGCATATCCACCTGCAGCGGGGTGCGCATCTCCAAGCCGAAGCGTCCAGTCGTGTCGGAGCCAATGATCTTCAGCTAATCTGGTCTAATACATGCGAAAAGGTCGGTGATGTATGCGAACCAGAATCTACGTCCGGCATGGGCTTTTTTGGATTCTTAGACGCGGTCTCGTAAGAGAAGCCATCTAGGAGACTTATGATAATCCGAGATTAGACGCGGATTCTCTGCGAGTAGTGAAAGGAGGGAAGGAGAGAAGGGGCGGTGGGGGGCTTTTACCTTGGGGATAAACCAGATCAGACAGGTTACGATGGTGGGGATGACGTAGAAGAGACCGAACGGTCCCCTGTAGGCACGGCTATCTTGGAATTGAGAAGTACCACGGCAGATGGAGTTGATGACGAGGCCGCCGAGGCCGATGGCCAGTTGATAAGTCCCTACTACCATATCGCGAACTAGGGCTGGGACGATTTCGGATTGTTAGACGGGGCACGACCGAGAGCTCGAAACCGACGTAGACATCTGCAAAGAGTTCAGTTAACCCGCAGACTACGAATGGAGATCGCCTCGTGTGTCGCGTTCAAATGGTTTCTTTTCTCCCCTTTTTCTTTCTGGGGATTCTCGCGCGTACAGTTAAGGATTCGATCCATCAAGATTTGTTCCTTCTTCGTGGATGTGAATTCGACCGTGGCGCCGATCAGAGCGTAGACGCTCATGACGAACATTGTCGTCCTGCGGCCGAGGCGAGCACTTGTCAAACTTGCCGATGACAAGCCCTTGCCAGGCATTATCAGCAAAGTTCCAGTCTTCTCCTCCAGTTACCCCCATCCCCCATCCCCCCTCCCCCCAGTGAGAAGAAGTACAAACCGGCAGCAAATCCAATATAGTTGAGACTGTTCAGCAATGAAAGAAAGTAGGTGGGAATTTAACTGCCGCTCGAAGGCGTCCATGGCCTGCGTTGAGGTGAATGCCTGTGGTTGTCGAAGCCATAGTTGAACTGCGGGAGGGCGATGAGAAGAACGGAGGCGAAGAGGCGCTTGTTGAAGTGCTGTGTTATCGCTTTGAGGCCCATCATGACGGCTTTGCCTTGCAACTTGTTTGGTGTAACAACGACGACAACAACATCAAGTTCGCGGCTCCTTTGAAGGCTGAGACACCCAACACTTCTGAGGGTATACTGATGCGACGGAGGGGAGAGCCGAGAGGTTTTATATTGTTGAGGAAGGGAATAGCCTCCATGCGCAGCAGTACACGGATACGTTTCCCCCAGACCTTGCGCAAGCATGCGTCGCCATGTCGTGACGACGAACCAAAGAAACAGGGACTGAGACTCGCTTGCTAATGCTTGAAGCGGTAGAGGGGTCCACTTCCGGCATCATCTTGGCTCCGTCTTGCGTGCTTGCAGAACCGTTTTCTCCCCCTCCGCCCCAATAGCTCTTGCGGACACCCGGGTTATCAGGCCAAAGACGTCGCAGTTCAGCATCCGTGAAAGCAGCAAACCATGCTTTGGTAAGAATAGGGATGTCTTCCAGAGTCACCGATTCCAGCCCGAGTTTAAGCACCGAGTCTTGATTGATAACACTGACACCAGGAGAGTAGGTATGGACCATGGTGCCAGCCTGGTCTGGCGATGAACTCGGCAAAGGCGAGGTTATGAGTTGATTTGAGAATATAAAACCTGCGATGATGTGAAGGATTATCACGAGAGATTAGCCGAGGCACGCTGTGCCAAAATGCCCTGCAGAAACTCGCAGCCTCCGTGTACCTCACGTCAGCATTGTTGATGTTAGCATAGATCGCCTGATGCCGCATTCCAGTTTCAGACCCAGCCGGGCTGTTCCGCGAGGAGAAACACGCGAGTGGTCAATCTTTTAAATTATTGCCAAACTCTTACTCATTTATAATTGCAACTGCAATTTACCTTCTAGCCCAAACACTGGCGAAGATATATGCGACCTTGGATTTCTAGAAGGCCCTAGGAGTGTTGATCGTGATTCGTCATCAGCTGTCGTTGAGCTAATTGTACATTGTTCAATTTTGATAGCTTCTCAATCAATCGTACTCATCCTCGATCTTCCACGTCCTTTCAGGGATCACCAAGCCCCGATCCCCCAGTGTCTCGCTGTGCTGCTCGAGAGAATGCGGGTTTCAGCTCAACGGTCATGTTTCCCCCAGAAATTTAATATCTGTCCTGGAGGTATACTGGAATGGTGATGTAGCCAGTAGCATGCGGAGGCACAAGAAATACTAGGCTCAAGTAACTGGGCCGGAATTTCTGCGTTCGCGGCAGCTGCGATGGGCTCGAAACTCACAGAAAACATGTAGCACAAGGTTATATACTTCGTGCATCGCCGACATTGTCCATATGACACGCTATCACTCCTTCGGAAGGCCGAGATGAAGCAAATTTTCTCGGAGATATATCTGAAGAACAATGCAGATGCAGTATCTGAAGGGATGCTGGAGATAAATTAATGCCCGTGTGGTGTTCTCAAGGCACGGACATCATTCATTCGTAACATCATTCCCCGGCTCCGAAACTTGTCCACATCTCGTTCAGATCCTAGTATTCAGGGAGTAATAAGGTTGAGACCACGTTCTCCCCGGCTTAAATTGCAATGTTCATGTTCGTCTCCGTACATAACGCTGCATGATATCGGCCCTTCATCTAGCGCGCGGGAGTGCCACGCCTCACATCGGCAAGCGGATGTGTCGAATGAGAACAGCCCATCAAAAGAGCTTAGTGCGGACGCAGGGCTGAGTTTCCCCAATGCCTTGATGCAGATCCAGGTAGGGATAGCGCGTACTACGGGTGCCTACCGTTCCGTATTATCAGGGCAGGCGGAAAGCTTAGATGTCTGGGGGCCGGATGCAACTGAACCTATGAAAGCCCGGCAAGGTGAGATTATAAGAACCTCGCATACATTCATATAATGAATGGTTCTTATTCGTTGGCTGCGAAGTCGGGATGGCATGTCATCCCACGCCCCCAGTCAAGTGCATTCCAAGGTCTTAAACCAGGTACATAAGTGACCCTCCACGGTCCAGCGGCAACATGGGATCTTCCTAGAGCCAGACAGTCCTTTCAGACATGTAACAAAGGAATCTACTCGCCAAAGAACGTTCAGCTACGGTGGTTACTCGAAGGATCAACCTTCCAGGGAGCTGGATATCGTCTCTAACCTCCGCGCTCTCGTGTTCGGACCGCCCTCAGAAGTTTTCACATCTTTCAATATGATATTGGTTTATGACTATTGCGCCAACACTATAACCCGCAAAGCGGCAGAATAAGCACTGCGGAAGGCGGTCACGTACGAGTGGTTATATAACCCCTCGCAGGCCTGTATATAGTTTAACACCATTACCCACGCAGTTATTCACTTATAAATCCATTGTCGAGCTACGCAGACAAGCGCGGAGGAAAAGTGGCTAATGTGAGTGCTGATGATTCAGAGGGGAAGATTTGGCTCAAGCATAGCTTCCGCAATAGCTCCGGCAATGACGTGTTCGATGGAATATCAGGAATCAACAAGTTCTAGGTAGGGCTGGCCAGGTGAGGAAATGCAACGGTTGGTGTCTGCATTCCGGCGGTCATCCGCGCCCGCCGAGACCCAGAGCCAGCTGGATGATGCCCCAGAGACGTGTATAGTATCCTTAGTCATATGCAAGATTTATTTAGACTCGATGACTGATTGATATGGATGATAGTACCATCCATTCACAGACGAGAGAGTTATCGAGCTATACCCAATCCATAAGAGATGCTTGAGGTGCCTACTAGCTGTTCCGTGACCCACGGCCTCCCAAAGGATCCCGTTTCTCGGGAACTTATGCAGTTCGCGTTTAATCCAGCGAATCAGCACTAAGAAACAAGGTGGTTGCTACATTGAAGAGCAAACCCTGGCCTGCAAATGCCAACGGCTGACGGAGGCGTGGGCTCCTGCGGGCTGGTCCAGGCAAGCCAGGGAATGCAGGTGTCCCGCGAAGCTGGTCGATATATGGGCATGCTCCCACCGGCTTTGCGGGTGTAATTATTTTACACTCTTTGGCTTACATCGGTTGGAAAATCTTTCCATCTTGGTGATGCCCGCAGCAGACGGCGGTAGAAGGATTCAGGATCCGTCGCCTTGTAGGGCGGTAACAAATCCGTGTCCTAGTCCATCGGAGTAGTTTTCCTCGAGATGCATGACATGAAGTGGGTGTGGTGTCCCCAGTTGGTTGGCTGCATGTAGCCCGAGATATGCTGTGTAACGCCGAGTTGATCTCGTCGACCATTCAGGAGGCTTCGTGTACGACGGACGGCTAACTCTAATCGAGCCCTCCAACATCACATCCCACCCTGGCCGTGATTCTGGCCTGTACGTGTGGTGGACATGGCATGTTGGCACCAGAAGAAATGAAACTAGCCCCTCCGCCGCGAGGCTCCATGATTGGCCTCCTCGCATTCATCCTTGCAAAGGTCCCGCAGGCGATGCGGGATTCACTCTGCCCCCTCAATGCAGGACTCACTGATGCAGCCGGCCAAACGAACCACTGTTCACAGGGCTTGTGCTGATGGTTTTCCAGGCAGATAGTTAACTACCAACTTCATTGGCCCGAGGACCTGCAATCCGGCGGCGATGATGTTGCGTACGGACCTGGAAGCATTCGGAAGGTTTTGTCAACTCCATATCCCCGGCTTCATCTTTATATCTGCTCACCGCAAAGTTGAGAGAAGCCATGATGCAACAGATTCCCCTCGCTCTTCACGTCCCGGGACGCATGGGAAGGTTCCGAGACACACCCAATCAACCTTGTAGTAAACCTCGGACTATCACTAACCGGATCAAAACGTGGCATTCACAAGACCCATAATCAACTGGAAACCCAATGGCTAGGAAAGGCAGCCGAAAAGTCCGAACAGGGTGCTTGACCTGCAAGTGAGTTGCTCAGGACCAGTCCCAGTGTGGGATTTCGTCACTGACTTTGGCAATCCAGAATCCGCAAGATCAAGTGTGATGAAGGCAAGCCTTTCTGCGTCCGATGTACCAGCACCGGGCGCAAATGTGACGGATATGCGGTAGAGCCTGCCTCCGTGCTCCGCTGGCAACGCCCTCAAACGCTTCAAATTGATGTAAACACGAGCGACGACGAAACCAAAGCTCTGCAGTACTATTACGACCACGTCGCGCCGTTTCTCTCCGGGCCAACCGACCCCTATTTTTGGACCCATCTGGTCGTACAATATATTAATCACGAGCCGGCAGTCAAGCACGCAGTCATTGCCATCGGCTTGCTCTACGGAAACATCCAAGCCGGTATCAACCCACAGTTAGACGACGTGGCGCTGAGTCACTACAACGCCGCCATCTACGGGCTGAAGCCGATGAAGAATGACAACAACGGATTGGTCCTGGTGGCCTGTATCTTATTCGTCTGCATCGAGCTCTTACAGTCCAACAGCGAGGCCGCAATCGGGCACTGCAATCACGGCTTGGCCATACTGGAAAGCTCTTGCTCCCAGTCGGTCGTTCGCGACCACTTGTTACCCATTTTTCGACGGCTCAGCATGATCTCGTTCTTCTCTGGGAACCACAACCAAGAGTTCCCATATCCGGACGTTTGCAGGTGCCCGGCTTCTGCGTTTTTTATGACCTTTGCGCAGGCGCAATCTACAATCGACGATATTTATAATCAAATGATGCGGCTTGTTCGACTCGGTGACGACTATCGCATTGGACCCTTACGGCACCATGAGCCTTCGAGCGATCTCCTCGGACTACGACACGATCTGCAGCAGTCCCTGGATCGGTGGCACCTCTCGTGGCAGGACTTGGATGAAAGATCAAAGTCGCCAAGCACTCGAATAAGAGGGGGCCCTAGAATCAACGCGCTACTCAAATACGAGCTCTCCTATATGTGGACCGACATGGCCTTCACCGCAGACGAGGCGGACTATGATAAGCACCTCGACAGGTTTCGACAAATTACCGAGCAAACGTCCAAGTTTGCAGAGTCACAAGTCAACAACGGTCCTTCCCATTTCCTATTCGAAGCAGGTTTCGCGCCCTCGCTCTTCTTCATCGCGACGAAGTGCCGAGCGCTGGACGTGCGGATCGAGGCACTCCGACTCCTGACGGTCCTTGCATCGCCCTGCGAAGCCATGTGGAACAAGGGCGAGCTGTTTTGCATCGCGCGTCGATTGATCGAGCTAGAACACAATGTGGGATTGGACGTTTACGGACAGCTTCGGTTTTCGGGACCGGACTCGTGTCTCGGGCTTCCCGTGGACGAAATGAGGGTGCGGCATTCCGTCCCGAAAAAGAGCACGCCGTGGCACTTCTCTGCCCACAGGGGGGAGTCCGGCGGAAGTTTAAAGGTGGACTACTACATGAGAACTGCTGAGGATACGCTGTACCTTCATGAGGAGGTGCTCGGTTGCGAGTACTGTTCAGACTTGTCGACCTTCGATAGAGGGTGTGGGTCGTATACTAGCAGTCCTGGAAGTATGTGAGTTCCAAGGGGGCTAATCAATATTTGCAAATGGTTAGAAAGGATTGCGTTAGAAATCATTCGCTGGTGTTTGGACTTTGACAAGATATTAGTCAACAAGGGGAAACAGTCCTAATATCTATATGAAAAAGCACCCGAACCTCATTACATAAAAAGCAAAGTATTTATGCACTACAACACAAAGATCACATGTCTCCGCTTACAGATACAAGACAGTACCGCGTTGAATTGATCCATTCGTGGTGATTAAGGCGATTTCCAAGTGTCGTCCTACAGTCATGCATGTTACACGTATGTCGATTCCTGACGTGACCTTCACGAGGCTTACGCAGCATTAATCTTGGATGATTTAAGCTTATAACTAAGGTGGACTGAAGGTCCACGTCGCCAAGGTGTCGTTGGATGGCATTGGGAATGCTAAGAGATTGCTCGCGCGATCCCGCCAGGTGAATAACGACAAGCAGCAGCCATCACGGCGCAGGACTTATTGGGTGAATGCATTAGCGCACAACGAGCTGTTCTGAAGCCACTATCCATGTTGCCATGTTGGTTGGATCTCACAATTCGTCCACGACTCTCGTGCGCTTTGCACATGAACGGAGCGCAGACATTGACTTGGTTATGCCGGGAGGTTTTCGACTTCCACGGAGATGTTCCCCCGTCTATCTGCTCAGAGAGGAAAGCTGAAATATCGTATCGTCCTGCACGAAACCCACACATTAACGTGACAAACGAGAATGCCCGAGGTATTTCAGAGTTCAGACCACGGAGCTACTATTATACTCAAGAGTAAGAGTAAGCTTTTGCTGCCTTATCTTGTCTAATGTGCAAACACACAGTTTTGGGCCTCCGATTGGACGCCCTGCGCCGTAAATCTTGTGCATACCATTCTTGGAAGACTTCACGAGCAAAAGCGATAAGCTAAAACAGAGGGTTGCATTAAATCTAATACAACTTGATTAGAGTAGATGATTTGAAGGTGTCGGTGCTTAACACGGAGGACCCCTCCGAACCGAACCGGCCTGCCCATTGATATTCGGCGCCGGTAGATTGAAAACGCAAGGGAATGCGAATGCATGCAAACTGCCACCCAGGATCCCCTGTTTGTGGTTGATGGAGCGCTCCATTTGTTTCGTCAACATTCGCTTCAGACGATCCACCGGCTTCCTGGAAGCCTGTTCGATATTGAAACCTTCGAGCGAGGTCTTTTGGAAACGGCACAAAAGCACCGATCTATTTGTAGGAGGTAAACGTCTTTCCCACCCCGCAATCTCCCCTGCGATCCACCGCGAACAAATTGTCGGACGACACCCAACTCGCTGGCACCGGCCGGGCAATTTAATGCGCCAACGAGGATTCGGCCTCCTAGGTTCCAGAATGATGACCCCCCCTGATCGCCGCTATTGCCGTTCTAGGGTCGGTCTACCCCAGCTCGAAGCCATGTCTAAGTTAGAGTTCCTGAGCTCGGGATTGGCTCTTCAATCAGGTTTAATCTACGATGCCCTTCTCCACCAATCATCAATCAGTAGACAGTCCCCGACGACGCCGGCTTCAGCTGAACACGAAGTCACGAAAACACAATCCAACCATGAGGCCGTCGCTCCTCCTCTCTCTCCTCATCTCCTCATCTCCTCGGAGCTTGTGGACCCTTACTCAACATACATAAAGAATGCCAAGTCGCGGTCAGTGAAACGGGTTGATCTTTTCCTCCAGTTCGGATTAGACTTCAGACGAACCGACTAGCAGTCTGCTTCCTTTCACTCACCATGAAGTCCTTCTTCACTGCTCTCACGCTTGTCACGGCGGCGCTGGCCGCCAGCCGCACCTCTGCTCCCTCGGGCTGCATCGTGGTCAAGAAGTCGCCCTCCAGCGGCCAGTTCGGCACCATCCAGAAGGCCGTCGACTCCCTATCAACCACGGCCTCGGGCAAGCAGTGCATCTTCATCGACCAGGGCACCTACAGCGAGCAGGTCCTGGTTCCGGCCCGAAAGGCCCAGCTGACCATCTACGGCTACACGGCCGACACATCCAAGTACACTGGCAACAAGGTCACCATCACGGCCAAGAAGAGCCAGGCCGACGGCTTGAACAATGACGGAACGGCCACCCTCCGCGTCAAGGCCAAGGACTTCAAGCTCTACAACGTCAACGTCGCAAACACCTACGGCAAGGGCAGCCAGGCCGTCGCTCTGAGTGCGTACTCCGACAGCGGCTTCTACGGATGCCAGTTTACGGGTTTCCAGGACACCCTCCTTAGCCAGCAGGGCAACCAGCTCTACTCCAAGTGCTTGATCTCTGGCGCTACCGACTTCATCTTTGGACAGGAGGCTCTGGCTTGGTTTGAGAAGTGCGACCTTCGTGTTGTCTCTGCCTCTATTGGTTACATCACAGGTGAGAGACAAACAAACCCTCACGGACGGGGAAAAAAATGTTCTTCGAGTTGCTCGTCAACGTACTAACAAAACGACCCAGCCAACGGCCGCGCGAGCTCTTCCGTCAAGTCCGAGTACGTCTTCAACAGCTGCACCATTGCCGCTGCCTCGGGCGCCTCTGTCGCTGATGGAGCGTTCTTCCTCGGCCGTCCCTGGGGAGCCTACGCCCAGGTCGTCTTCCAGAAGACCAGCATGACCGGCGTCATCAACTCGGCCGGATGGCACGTTTGGAACGAGGGTGACCCCCGCACCAGCAACGTCCTCTTCGGCGAGTACCAAAACACCGGCATTGGCTCGCAAGGCAAGCGCGCCAGCTTTTCCAAGAAGCTGAGCTCCGCCGTGGCCATCAGCAGCATCTTGGGCTCAGACCACACCAGCGCTGGCTACTACGATGCTGCCTACATGTAAACGTGCAATGTCTGAAGCTCGCATTGGGTTATTAGGCGGGCAAGTGTAGAGGCAGGTCTTTTCTTTTTTTCGAGCATACTGCAGGTACTTTTTTGGCTTTCATCGCACATATTCTTTCCTCCGAATATAGACCGATTCCATCTATGATCTGGGAATCTCAAAACCTCGTACTTTGGCTTTCTTGACCACAAGCAGTGGATGTATTCAGGTGACGTGTGCCGACGCGTGTTCAGGTTGAACCATTAACTCAGCTATGACACAATGTGACTACCAGACCAGAAAGTAGAAGACGTTCTAGAACTCAAAAGAAAGCTACGCGTCCTGTTTTTGAATTTCGTGAACGAGGCCGGCGGCCTTAAAGTTGCGCTTTCTTCTTGGGTTGCCCCCTGCTGGTCTTGGCCCGTGGTGAAACGACGGGAAAATGAGGCTTAGTTTCAAGTACAGGCAGCACAAGGCGACGATCAGTCAAGGCTCACACCACCTAGTTTTCGGAGAATTTCTCTCTCATGTTCCTGCGAAGCGACGATTTGAGGCTGAGGCGTCACCGTTCAGCCCACGCGAACAGTGCATGCTTGTCTGGAAAATTAGGTTGGGAAGCAGCAGAATGACTAGCTTCCATTACGCAGACTTTTGGGCGACATAATAAGGAACTCACTCGTTGTCTTCAGTTCCGTGCACACGACAGTCTTGCACTGGGTACAACTAGTCTCTAGCTGTCACGGGTAACTTCACCTAGCTTCCATGATTTCTGTAAGCCGTGTGTCGTTGTTTTATGCATAGTGAAAACGATCTTCCACTAAAAGGCTTCATCTGATCCAAGTATTCCTCGCTGCCCTGGGCCCAAAGTTGATCGTATATGTTGACTCCGCGTGTCACCTGAGATACAACTGATTGCTCACGTAGTTGAAATGAGCAACAGAATCCCTTGTCTACAGCGTTTTATCGAGGAGAACAAAGCAGTCCAAAGCCAGTCTTTGTGTGTACATGCCTAGAAATTGAGATCCTTCATCCGTATCATTCAATCATTGGTCACGATAGTGGCCGCGACTCGTTTCATCTTTCTTCACCGAGGATTGTCCAAATTGGCCCCGAATCTTCGAGGACGTTGAAGCTTCCATAATCCTTACAATAGGAGGGATGCCGTTGATGTTCTATATTTACTGAGTCACGGCATGTTCAGTCTCTTTCTGACGCCGCTACTTCGTCAGGATATCTCCTTGCTTTGCCTGTACAGAAAACTCGATCTCTTCGTCACCATCACTTCGCTGCAAGTACCCTCCACTCTCTCCAATGACGACGTGCGTTATTTGCCATCGGCTGGAGCCTGGTATTTTCTCTGGCACTGGGCTGCCGTTTTCCCAGACAACATGTTGCGGAGGGAACATTTGTCCACAGTGCCTCATCAACAGCATCAAGGACAGCATCTGGACGGATTTGTGGTATTCCTCCCCGGATCCCTGGTGGTCTTTGATCCACGGATTGGGCATCAAAGTCAGTTGTCCTGTGCCCCGATGCAAGGGACAGGCGTATTGCCGAGATTTGGACGCCCTCTTTTGGCAGCTGGGCAATTTTGGCGTCCGAAAACATGAGCTCCTTGGGCTTGAGGAGCCGTTCCGACTTGCTTTCGAATATCGGAAGCTGCTCAACGAGAGATTCCCTGCGCTTACAGATGGACAGGCTTTGCTAGGCAGCAGACTTCACCGACGTCTTGCCTCCGTAGGCGCCATGTGGCCTTTGAACGCTGTGCCGCACGACGCCAAGGAGATGCAAATCATGGTTATCACGATCGAGTCACCCGATGAATCACCCATCAGCATACCCCTCTTCACGCATTTGATCAGGGAAAGCGAGACCGTCAAGACCTGTACGCTTTGCTGCGAAGATTTTGTCGACAACTATGCGTCCGAGGAAGCCATCGAAGACGCCATCACCCGCGGGCGCTTTCCTGGAGGTCGCTGGACTCGGACTCTCAGACAATTTCCGAGCCGCCGTCTGCTGCCGGATTGTTCGCATCGTCATGCCCTCGATACCTGTTTCGGTTGCTTGGAAGCTCACATGGCAATCAGCTTGGAGACTCTCAGCAGCCCCGACGACGTTTCGTGTCCGCACGAAGGCTGTTTCCACAAATACACCCAAGAGCAAGTCAAAACGCTAGCCAGCCCGGAAACCTTTGAGAGATACGAGAGGCTGCAGCTGATCCGCTACTTATCTCAGACGCCTGGATTCCGATGGTGTCTGGCCGAAGGTTGCCGGGAGGGGCAAATCAATGACGCGAGCATGTGGTCGGGGCTCCAGGGTCGGCCGAAGAACCTCTTCACTTGTCATTCCTGCCATTTCGAAATGTGCTTCCATCACCAGACGCCGTGGCACAGTGGCCGAAGCTGTGAGGAGTACGACAGACTGATGAGCCAGAACGAGGCGAGCCGGGCGAGTTCCGAATGGCTAGCCGACAACACCAAGTCGTGTCCAGGCTGCGACGCTCCCGTCTTGAAGGACAATGGGTGCTTCCACATGACTTGTGCCAAATGCGGGACTGAGTACTGCTGGCTGTGCTTGGCCGAATGGGGGCAAATCATGCCGCAAGATGAACATGGTCAATCACAGTACACGCAGACCGGGCACAAAATTGGCTGTTACTTCCGGACAGTCCCAGCGCCGCCTTGGGCATTGAATGGAAATACCGCGGCTGATGCTATCCGTGACGGACAAGTATGGGAGGAGGGTGATGCCTTTCTATGAGACGACGTGTTTCGTATGCTGTTGTTTAGGATGCACATGTTTTTTGAAATCGCTTCCCTTGTTTGATATTAGCAATCTTCAAAGCAAGTGTGAATAATGAGGACACATGGACATGACAGGTTGGCGTAAACAGAGTGGCCAAGCAAGTGCTACAACATGCAGCGAACTTTTCGTGTCCTCAACCTACTTATCGACCACGTGGATAACGTTTTGGGTGAAAACGCGTCAGCGGTAAAGAGATTGCATGAAGACGAAGCCCAACTGCAATACATGAGATCATCAACGTACTGTTCGCATTCATTGCCTGTCGGTCCTTGAGTACCTGCCGAGCAAGCCCTAGAGAACACCATGATCAGTACCCGGTAAGTTCAGAATATGTAGCAGGGCCTCCTGGCTCAGTGGGGAGGGTGCAAGATTGGCAATGGCGAGACAGCAATGGTTTCTGGGTTGTGAATCGTTCTATCAGTACTTCAAGAAGTGCCGGGGAAAAGCGGGATGCCTCAATGCAGCGGGGTTCATGACGGAAAGCCGCAATCTCAATGTGATCCTCTTCTTCAACTTGACTGGCTGGGCTTTTGGTGAGGAATGTTTTGTAAGTCCGAAGGGCTACTTCACCGCCTCGGCGAAGTTGCAAATTCGGGACCGAACAGCACTTTAAGTACCCGATTTCAGTAAACAAGTTAGAAACAAAGCGAAACCTAATGTGTTGATGCTAAAATCAAATCCGATATGGAGATGAACATCGGGTCGCAAAGAGCAGCACTGGTTGCTTGTGGACCAACTCTATGTCGTCGTCCGGCAGACCGTCAGCAGCCAATTGTAGCACGGTCTCCTTCGAGGGTAGGACGGTAAAAGGCAACGAGCATAGACAGCTGAGTTGAAGGAAACCCTTCTTCAGCATGAAAGTCGAGATGAAGTGTCTAGAAAAACGTTAAATTCCAAGGCTGGCGAGACTTCAGATGACACGAGCAGCTCCAGAAGCATACGGAGAAGGTCGGTGACAGGGAGACAGCGGCTGATCAATTCGAGTGGAAGGCCGGCCTCGAATGCTGGATGAACGCCAGAGAAAAAGACAGTAAAGACGGGGGGACCGGCGGGTAGCTAATGACGAAAAGTCCGGCCAGTCGGTGTGCACAAGCACCGATCCGCCGTGTAGCGCCGATAGCGAAGGATTCGAGGGGGGTCCCTAGTCGATTTGTCGACATATCAGTAGACTTTTCGACCATACCTGCCCACTTCTCGCTGCGGATTCTTCCTTGCACGAGTCGCAAAAGGGGGCCACGAGGACTTCGGCCTCGCTGCTCGGACTTATGGCCGCGGCTTCCACTGCATTCAATGGGATGAGGCAGTTCCCATGAGGCAGTTGGCAAGGCGGATGATGACGAATTAAGACCCTGAAATGTTCCCCAGTCCGTTGGACGGGCCCGCCCCCGTTGAATGAGTGCCAGGTCGGCCGGCCTCCGCGATTCCTTGATCAAGCTAATAGTTGGTACTTTATCTCGG
This sequence comes from Colletotrichum neosansevieriae, assembly GCA_036785495.1. Taxonomy (NCBI): domain Eukaryota; kingdom Fungi; phylum Ascomycota; class Sordariomycetes; order Glomerellales; family Glomerellaceae; genus Colletotrichum; species Colletotrichum neosansevieriae. Next base: position 24,978 of record JAVHLV010000040.1, on the reverse strand, counting down.
GACCACCACATGCAAATGGGGACAACGTGGGACTCTCATTATCAGAATATCCCTTATCCCTTTTCAAAATCTCGAATCACCCCATCAATCAGATCTGGTTTGCTACTTGACATATGATATATCACGACTTTCTGCTTCTACAACTGCCCAAATAGTCATCACGCATCGGGCCTGCGTTCATAAAAACCGGTATTAGTCCAATCTCAAGATTCCAACTCGCGAGTTTAGGTCACCGGATTGTACCGAACACAAACCACCATGTCGTCACAACCAACACCGGCGAGGACGCCCCTATCGTCGTGGCCCGCCGCCCAACGAAAGGGAACTGTGATTCCCATGGTCATGTCATCCATCTTGCTCCTCCTACTACTTCTCGCGAACATGTCATATTTGTTCGGGACGAGCTTCGATCAAGCCAAGCGTACCCACAACATCAACATACTCGCCGTCGATTACGACCAGGGAGCCATCGGTACTGCCGTTTCGCGATCATCTGAAAGTTTCCGAGCCGCCAACTTCCCTACCATCGAGTTCGGTTCTGTCTCCGAATACTCTACGCCGTCGTCAGTTAGGAACGCAGTCTGCAAGGGAGGTTACTGGGCCGCGATCTACGTCTCCTCGGGTGCGTCCGCGAAGCTTGCCAGCGCCATCAACGGTACATCCACAGACTACAACCCCGCCAGCTCGGTCACCTACACATACAACCAGGCCCGGTACCCGGCGCAGGCAGACTCCGTCATCCTCTCCAATATCCAAAAGGTCGTTGGTGCTGCACGTGGGTTCTACTACCAGACTCCCAACGGGACTGCTGCTTTCGCCTCTCTCAACGCCAGCAACCCGTCGGCCATTGCCGCCTACCTCAACCCCATCCAGTCCACTGCGGACCTGATTCGGCCCACCACCCAAGGGCCTCGCGTCTTTTTCAACACGGTCAACATCATCATCCCGACTCTGGCTCAGTTCTTCTACATCCTCGCGCTGAATGGCATCGGTCTCAACACCGGCTTCCTTGCCAAGGCTCGCGTCCGCGACGTATGGCTCCTCCGCTTCGGCATCGGCAAGATGTACGGCTTCCTTACGGCTCTGACTGTTACCGGCTACCTCTGTGTCATAAACGTGTCATAAGCGTATAGTGCAGAGTGAGGAAGTCAGCATAGATAGGTATAACCAAGGTTAAACATTCTTCTCTAGCCCCCTAGAACCTAAGAGTAGGGGCTAGAGCCTATTTAGAGAGCTCCTAGTAGGTATCTAGTGCCTCTCTGCTATTAGAGTTATCTTTTAGACTACTCTAACTAGCCTACTAAGCTATCTTATAGAGCCTTAATTTCTTATTCTAATTATAACCTTATTCTAGCTTATAATATAATCCCCCCTCTTTAATAGGTTTATTTTTAAACCTATTAAGCTAGTAATTATCTAGTAGTTATCTATAAGTTATCTAGTAGTAAACCTCAGACTTAGTTCTCTATAATATCTATAAATCTAGAATTTAGTATTTTTTATTCTAATTATATTAACCTTTTCTTAAATAGTTAAGTAGCTTAGAGGAGTAATAAGTTAGTAGTAAAACTTCTATTCTCTACTTTAACTACTCTTATAGCTTTATATCTAACTTCTAAGAAACTATCTCTTTTTTAATAAGGTCTTACTTATTATTAAATTATAGGTTATCTAGTAGTTACTTATAATATTATTACTAAGTATCTCTCTGAAAATAGTATCTTTTATTTATAAAGTAATATTAAAACTTATTATTATTAGGCTTTATTTTAGATACTTTAAATTTACCCTTTAAAGTTATATATTTTTCTTAAGTTACTTTATTTTTATAGTTTTTATAATATTATTAAAAGTATACTCTCTCTATAAATAAATAGGTTCTTTATTATAGAGTAGGGGATAACTAGTAGTTACTTATAGGTTATTTAGTACCTAACCTATTATAGTAATATTAAATAATATCTTAACTTTAAGATTATTCCTCTTTTAATTATATAAGTTACTAGCTTTAGTATTAGTAGAGATATATAAATACTAGCTAATTTTCTACTATTAAATCTTTCTTCCTTTTTACTTTTCTAAATTATAATATTAATATTACTACTAACCTCTTATTAGCCTCTCTCTATCTCTCTAATAACTTTATCTTAATTATAATATAATAAATCTATTATATCTAAGAATATTAATAAAAACTAATAGAAGTTCTCCTCTTCTAATAAGAAAAGTATTACTCCTACTATATCTACTAGTATCTTCTAGATATACTCCTATAATTACTACTTTTAAGCCTAATTTATCTAAAAGCTAAGTAATAATATTATTTTATACTATAAAAATACTAGTATATATCTATTACTTATCTAGTACTTTTCTAGTTAATATTTTAAGTTTAGTTACTAATTATATTACTTTTAGTAGCCTCTAATAAATACTAGTACTATATATATATAAGTAATAGTAAACTATATATTAATATAGGTTTTAGCTATACTTATAGTAATATTTAACTACTAACTACTTATAGTCTATTTATAGTATAATAGCTACCTTTAATTATTTTAAGTAGCTTTTTAAGAATACTAATAAGAAGCTCTCTATCTCTAACTAGTATACTTAAAATAAGGTAGATATCTAGTAGTTACCTAGTAGTTTCCTTACTAACTATTACTTAGAAGAAGCTTAAAGCTATCTAACTAGTAGCTAAGAAGGCTTTCTAGTTAAAGAAAAACTTAGCTAATATATTAGCTAAAAAGTATAAGACTAAAGAGGCTAAGTAGGATTAGATATAGGGTAAGTACTAGATAGGTATCTAGAAGGATACTACTAAAGCTACTAAGTACCTAGCTAGGATTACTAAGACCTAGAATAAGCTTCTTAAAGAGTATTATAAGAAGCTTATTTAGTACTATACTATTATAGAGACTCTAGCTAAGAGCTAACTTAACTCTATTATTATATAATTATTATATATATAAGAGTTTAATAAGTTTTATAATAAGATTATAAATATCTAGTACCTTTCTAGTATTACTCTAGTACCTTTCTAGTATTATAAAATTATTTTCTAACTTTATTTTTAAAATTATAATATTTTAGCTACCTCTTTAAAGGGTGAGGAGAATAATAAGGAAGTTAAGGAGGAGGGTAATAATATTAAGAAGGAGAGTACTAGCACTTAGTAGATTAAAAATTCTTAGAAGTATCTCTAATAGACTACTAGTTACCTCTAAGTAACCTTTATTAGCTTTTAGGTATTTTTCTTATTTTTTCTCACCTTATTAGAGGCCTTTAAGCTGCTCTTAAATTAAGATACCTAGCTAGTATACCCTGCTTCTATATAACTACTATATATCTAATACTTCTCCCTATATTTATAACTATTATAACTCTAAATTTGCTTTATAAGCTTATTATAAGTTAGTTATAATATTTTATTATAGTTTCTATAAGTTATCTAATTTGCTATAACTCTTCTATTTAATAAAATATTAGTAATTCTATTTAAAACTCCTATAAGTAACTATATAGTTTATTATATATATATTATTATTATTCTTATTAATTAGGATATCTTATAGGAGTATAGCTAAACTAAAAAAGGGTTCTAACTATATTAGAGTAAAAATATTATAGATTTAATAATTAGTATCTATCTATAATTTATAGGCTCTTCTTCTATTAATTACCTAGTAAACTCTAAATAGGCCTAGATATTTATTAGAAAGTTTCTAAGAAGGTTACCTTTATTTAATATTTTTTATTAAAAGTAGAATAAGATCTCCTATTATAAAAATAATAGGAGTTCTTTACTAGTTATAAAACTTATTATAAGTCTTATTAGACTTATATAATAGCTCTATTACCTCTAGTTTCTAGATAAGTAAGTTCTAGATTCTATTTTATATAGCTAATATAGATATAAAAGTAGTTTGCAGTTTAATATTATTAAAACCTAGAAGAATATAGCCTATAAGTAACTTAGCAGATAATCTTTAAATAGTCTTATAGTAAGTATTATTATAGATAAATTAGACTATTAAGAGCTAATTTACCTAGTTATCTTAGTTAATATTATAAAAAGTATATAAAAAATACTTAATATTCTAGTTTTATTACTCTATTTACCTATTAGTTTAGGGATAAAAGATAGTGCTTAGTTTCCTCCTAATAGCTAGTAGGTAGCAAACCTCTACCTAGAATTTACTTATAAATAGAGATCCTTAGTTTAATATAATAGTTTTTAAGATCCTATAATTAAGAAAGATATATTATATTAATAATATTACTAATCTATCTATAATAAGTAACTCTTAGATAGATATATATAAGATATATTTTATAAATTAATTAATAACTATAAAAATACTATTATAGGGCTTATTTTGTTTTATAAGGAATAGAGGTAACTTTATAATAAAGTTAATTAATATTTGCTTAAAAGGTTAGTTAGGTACTAGTAGGAGTACTAAATTCCTATATAATAAGTAGTATCTTAGTTTTATTTATTAGCAGGTTATATATATCTTAATATATTCCTTAATATTAGATTTTTAGAAATTCTAAAAGAATAAATTATAGATTCTTTTAAGGGTCTTAGTAACTTCCAGGTAACTTATAGAGGGTTTATTATAGAATACTCTTAGAATTTCCTTTTAGAGGGGGTAGTTATTAGAAATAAATAGGCTAGTACTATAGTATAGCAGATCTAAGTTATCTAATAACTATTAGGTTTTCTGCTATCTCTACTCCTTATTAATATAAAAGGGGTCTTATTATTATATATTTTAGACTTCCTCTTTAAATAAGGGAGTAAGGTCTTTTAGAGAAGTAATTACTAGTTATATTAGTAGTTATCTCTAGGTGCTTATTCTTCTAATAGTAGGGGTTAATAAGTCCTTAAATTATTATAAGAAGCTATAGAGAAATAAGTTTTTAGCTTTATCTATCTTAATATTATCTAGAATATAGTTAGGTCTTCTTAAAAGGATATTAGCTAGGTTTTAGTAACCTAGCTAGTATTTAATTTTAAAATTAAATATTAATAAGTTTTATAAAAGGCACACTTAGCAGTTATTAAGGGTCTTCTTATTAACTAGATAGTAATAATCTAGGTAGTTAATAATAAACTAAATATAATACTATAAGTAAAGTAAATAATACTACTACTTTATAGCTATATTATAGATAGCTACTAGTTTAGCCTCTAGAGTACTATATTATAGTTTAGCTCCTTAAAGCTTATATAATATAAAAGTAATAGGCTTTTAAATATTACCTTCTAGTTAGCTTAATATTACTCCTATTATAAAGTCTAATATATCTATTTTAACTTAAATCTAAAGGGTAAAATTAAAATATTATAAAATAGGGGCTTTTATAAATAAAGTTTATAGTTTATAAAAGGTAACTAGTACTTTACAGGTTATAACCTGCTAACTCTTTATAGTATTTATAAGTTAATTAGTAAGGAAGCTATAGACTTTTAAGTAATTCTTAGTAAATCTTCTATAAAATCCTATAAAGCCTAGAAATTATTAAATCTCTTAGATATTAGTAGGTATTAGCTACTTAGTTATTACTTAGACTCTGTCTTATTCTATAGTAATACCTTTTAATAATACTATAAACTCTAAGAAATTAATTTCTTTCTTATAAAACTTATATTTTTCTAGATTAGTATAGAAGCTATTTGCTTCTAACTAGGTAAGTACCTGCTTTATAGTATCTATATAAGAATTTATATTATTAGTAAAAATCAGAATATTATCTAAATATATAATATAAATAATATTAATAAGTTCTAAAAGTGCTTTATTAATAAACGTCTAGAAGGTTATAGGTATATTAATAAGTCTAAATAGTATAATATAGTATTTATAATATCTATAATAAGTATAGAAGGCTATCTTCTATTTATTACTCTCTCTAATCCTCACCTAGTAGTAAGTATTTTTAAAGTTAAACTTAATAAAATATATTACTAATAATAATTAGTCTAAGATCTTATTAATAAGTAGAAGAGAGGTTTAGTTTTTAATAGTTATCTAGTTAAGTTTCTAGTAGTTAATATATAGCTATAATTTTCTCTCTTTTTTAGAAATAAAGAGAATTAGAGTATCTACTAAGCTTATTAATAGGCAGATCTAGTATTTTTAGAGAGCCTTTTTAATATATTCTCTTAATTTCTTTAACTTCTTTTTAGCTAGTAGGTAGATAGGTCTAAATAGAGGTTTTATTCTAGGTTCTAGATTAATAGAGTAGATTCTAGTAGTATTAAAGTCTAGTATAGTTTCTACTAGGTTAATATTAAATATCTTTATAAAATTATAGTATTTTAAGGAGATCTTATTTTTTAAATCTTTAAGAGTAGCTTTTAGTTAGTTTTTACTAGTTATTTCTAGTTAAATATTAGATAGGTATATTTCTAATATCTTTTAGGGTATTATAATAAGTATTACTTTTACTTTATTTTATATCTATTTTAATTTCTTTATTATAGTAATAAGGTAAATACTTTTCTTAGTTAGAGGAAAGGTTTAGCCTAACTTCTTCTAATTAAGGTTAGGTTTTATAGTAAGATACTAGAATAGTTCTAGAATAGTATTATAGCTATCTCTCTTACTAACCTAGAAATTATATAATACTATTTATTATACTCCTACTATATTACTTATATAGGTTACTAATTTATATATACTATAATTAGGACCTTTTAAATCCTATATTTCTTTAAGAGGTAGTAGCCTAGTAGGTTTTAGTTAGCTTATAGATATTAGTTTCTAATTAATAATATTCTTATTAGCTTTGCTATTAATAAGTATAGTTTCTATCTTCTAGCTACCTATAACCTAAACTTATATAATTATCTTAATATAAAATAGCTATACTATATCTTATTAGATTATATAGGTAGTTACCTAGTTATTATCTAGTAGTTATTTACTTAGACAGAGCTTTTCTTTATATTAGAGGTAGCTATATTTCTTATAATATAGGTATCTTAGTAAGATATACTCTTTCTTATTATAGCTATAGCAAATAGTTTTTTTAGAGGTTTTTCTAGGTTATTCTAGGTAGCTTCTAGTTAGGTTCTAGTTAGATTTACTTTAGTTCTCTCAGATAGTATTATTTAGATCTCTAGTATTATAATTCTAAGCTATATTCTAGGCTTTCTATTATTATATCCTAGAGTTAGATATCTAGTCCCTTACTAGTACCTTATAGGATTAGAGGTTAACTATAAGCTTAGTATTTCTTATTTTAGTATTAAGGTTAAGTTAAGAGAATAGTAGCCTATTTACTATTATATAGTGTTAAAGTTTTAGGTTTAGCTATACTATTATATTAGCTACTTAGATCTTCTCTAGTTATTAGTATAGCCTCTCTACTTTAATTCTCTTATAATAGTTAATAAAGCTTTAATAAAACTATTCTAGATATTAGTAAGCTTATTTAAGCTAGATTTATATACTAAGAGTTTAGAATCTCTTATTAGTAATATTATAGGCTAGCTAGTTCTTTATAGCTACCTATATAATATCTTTTACCTTATTTTTATATTTTATTAAGAGGTATAAAGTCTATTATTTAGCTACTAAGCCTTTTAGATATCTAGTAGTATATAGTATCTATTTTATATTAGTAGTAATTTTATCTATAAAGAAGTATATATTAAGGTTAAATATAAACTAATTATAATTAGTCTAAGTGCTTCTCTTATATTTAAGGATAGAAAGATACTTTCTTTAAAGCTTTAATTAGTGCTTTTTTAATTTAGAGCTACTAATAACTATCTAGTAGATAGTAATAGGGTCTACTAGAACTAAGAGTTAGCTAGCTCTTAAAGCCTCTAGATATTCTTATTTATATTTTAATTAGGTCTTTTTTTCCTCCTCTTTAATAAGTTAATCTAATTTAGCCTCTATTAGCTAGTTAACTAGTAGGTTACTAGTACCTTACTTATTATTCTACTTAGAAGGTATTTTATTCTATAATATCTTATTTTAAGTTTAACTATTTAAGAGGTTCTATTTTATAAGAGAGCTTCTAGATAGTAGGTTTAACCCTCTAAGAGATCTTTAGATAAGTATTATTATTATATATTATACTACTTTAATAGTTTATACCTCTATTAATATAAGTAGAGAGAAGAATATATTATAAATATATTATAAGCATATAGTATAGAGTGAGGAAGTTAGCATAAATAGGTATAACTAAGGTTAAATATTCTTTTCTAGCTTCCTAGAATCTAAGAGTAGGGGCTAGAGCCTATTTAGAGAGCCCCTAGTGGGCACCTAGTGCCTCTCTGCTATCAGAGTTATCTTTCAGACTATCCTAACTAGCCCACTAAGCTGCCTTACAGAGCCTTAATTCCTTGTTCTAACTGCAACCTTATCCTGGCTTGTGACACTCTGGGCCTTCCGTGAAACCTGGGATGTTCACAGCTTCGAGTTTGGCAAGACTCTTCTCGTCTTCTGGCTCTACATGGACGTCCAATGGCAAGTCCTCGAGGGTTTCGTCGGATCCTTTGTGCCGATGCGGTACATGCCATTCTTTGTGCTCACATGGGTTATCACCAACATCTCCAGCACCGTCGCCCCGTTCGAGCTCATGCCCGGCTTCTACAAGGTCGGCTATGCGCTGCCAGCGCACGAGGCGTACTCGATGATGGTGCTGGCGTGGTCTGGCTGCGCCGACCAGACTCGTGTTGCCCTGCCGGTCCTCTTTGCCTGGATGGTGGCCGGCCACGTCCTAGTCGTCTTCTCCATCAGGAAGCGCTGCGCCGACGCGGGCAAGATCGCAGCAGCCGCCGCTGCCAAGAACCAAGATGGAGGCATTCCTATGGCCCCTCGATCGGCCAGCACGGAGCTGACCCTGCGTTCTGATGAGGAGCAGGTCAGGAATGAGAAGTGAAAGTTAGTCATCTCGTTCACAAGAGTTGAGGTTGTGCAGAGATGGGGATGTAACATTGATACCCAGCATACTTTGGAGTAGGATTGATTGCTTCAGGCGGATGTTGGCCTGTAGGATATCGGCATTGATTTTTCGAGCGTTCATGAAGCAGCATAATATGCTTCTGTTTTGGAACCTTTCACCTTAGACTCAGTATACACAGGCATCAAGCAAACAGCCATGATAAAGCATTAAGCTATCGCGATTATAGACTCTTCTCGGTATCCCAATTTCTACCACATCTCAGCTACTTAGATCCCAGGTAAGGGGGTTGACTGCATAGGCATGATCTCAAAGTAAGAATTAAAGCTGATCATGAAGTTAACGGCCTTTTGGTACCAGAAGCGGAATTTATTTAGGCTACGCGAATTTTCACCTCGCATCTTTGAAATTATATATCGTGGCATTGAAAAACGCCATTGTGATCTATATACCCAAAATAGGTTGAATTGCCTTCAGGACTGCGGACAGGTCGTTGTCATGATACTTTCGAGCAATGATCTGAATACCAATCGGCGCACCCTCGAAGTCACCCTCATCCCAAAGCTGACGGACATGCTTGCAATCCTCACTAATTGGATCTGCGTGCGCAGTTGGACAGCTCTCCGCACCCTTCCTCAACGCTCTTATCGGGGTGGGAAACACAGCGCTAGTGGAGATCGCCAGCAGCATCCAGGTCCTGGTTCCAAGCTTCTGCATTCTCAAGAGCCAGCTGCGTCAACAGCATCGGCGGTTCGCCCGTCGCTTCCATAGCCGCTCTCATCATCTTGCCACCATCTGGCATCAGGATACGAGACATGTTCTCCATAGCTTCGGCAGTTCTGAAAGGGGCGAAGCCTTTGACCTCAACTTCCTGAGACTTGCTCAGGATCTCACGCGCCCAATCCAAGGCACGGATAACCGGAGGCTGGGGCACGACAACGCTGTCGTTCATCAGGAAGCCGACTCTCAGGGATGTCGATGTAGCCCGAGTCCTGAGCCCGGTCCAAGGAATCGGGATCAGTCTCGGATCCTCCAAGTGGGGTTGAGCAGCTTTCAGAACAGACACGAAGAGATCCATGTCCCGGAGAGAAACGCTCAACGGGCCAGTCGATGCAAGCACGTTGAGCTCAGCGGCATAGCCATGATCACCAGTGAATCCTCTCATTGGGAGGAAGTAAGATGTCGGTTTGAAGCCGTAATGCCGCGGAAACCAGCCGGTCCCCTGATACTGCCTGCAATGTTCGTCGCTATGGCAAGAAGACTGCCGCGTAACGCCACCAAAGCAGACCCACCGCCGGTAGATCCGCCTGCGGACAGGTCAATGTTGTAGGGATTGAGAGTGCGGCCCTAAATGGATACCGTCTCTAAGTGCATGATCCCCTGCGGTTGGAGAGTCTTGCAGTGGAAAACAGCACCAGCCTTGCGTAGAATCGCAATCATCTGGCAATCCTCTTTCTGACGCGTGACAAGAAAGGCGATAGGAATACCATGCAACGGGCCGACTGTTTTGCCAGTTCTCTCCAGATGCTCGTCAAGTGCCTTGGCGCCCTCGATCGCTTCGTCCATGAACCATTCCGACAGGCAGCATGTCAATTGGTGGGCGATGATTGCCCTTTTCGAGAACGCCGTCGCCACCGCCACGGCGGTGAACTCCTTGGCGGCGACGGCTTTGGCAAGTGAAACAACGTCTTAATTCTCGGTGATGTCAATTTCCTCGGGGGGAAAGGATCCCGGAATCTCTCGGTAGGCATGTAACGTTCTTTGGTGGGTTGTCGGTGAATCGGTGATGGCCTTCGAGATGTGCAGTTCGCGAGGGACTTTTGAAGCAAACTCCTGTAAGATTGTCGTCCGCGCGGCCTCGAAGACCGGAGAGCCCGAGACATTGGAGAGCCGCTCAACGATTGGCAAAAAAACCGGATGCCATGATAATCACTTGAAATGTCTTGGATTGAGAGGTTCTCTTTGGGTATGTACTGTTCCAACTTCACCGAGATCCGCATGCGGCTTACTTATGTACGAATCAATCAAGAAGAGCGAGGCCAGCTTCACGATCCCTAATTCAAAGCGGAAGCGCCGGCGCGGTTATTACTGTCAGGGTTTGTCGTCGTGGGTAGGCAACGGTCATCGCATCGGCAAAATCCACCATGAGAAAGATAGATACCCAATAGAAACACGAACTTTCGATCTCAACTCCCGCAAGCATCTCCGGCAACGCAGTCTATGACTTCACGGAATTCAACTTACGTGCTGACATGAGACGAAATACAGCGCGTTGCTTATGCGACCTTCCGCTCTGCTTAGAAAGCGAGACGGGACCGGGGTGGGCCGGCTTCGGGACGCCGAAGCTGGACTTGACGTCTCGGCCGGCCGGTGGAGTCAGATCTTGCGAGAACAATCAACAACTAAGAATCTAGAGAGGCTCGTTGGAATGAATGTCGGCGGCCGAATTGGTGAAGGGATAGGTCTAAATACAGACATAATCAATGTAAAGCAGTTCATTTTTTTTTAGTTTGAGCCCTATAAACCACTGGAATAGTGAAATGACAGGCATTACAGACCTAACGTACGTGTGGTAGTCTAGATGTACATGCATGTATCCATATCAATCGGCTCCGTGTCGACAACATGAGTATGTTTTCTGTTCACAACCGCATTTTACCTCTTTCTTTGTGGTGACCGAGTGCGAAACGAGGCCTCAGTGAACTATCTAAAAATCTTTCAATACCCTCGGTGTATTTAGTGATTCGAGACTGCACTAGGAACTGATTTTCCATCTTAGGTAGCGGCATAAATTTGGGAGCCTGTCTGACCCTAAAGACAGCTATGCTTTCGCTCAATGACTCATATGAGGTGTAAGAGTACACCCACTTGTCTTCACAGAGTTGAGTGCCTGATTATGCTGTTGAATCTTGCATGTGGTGCGACGGCCGCCAAAAGCTTTTTGGAAATGCGAAGGGCTTTTGCTGGCGTTTACGGGCGGAGGAGCCACTGCAGCGACACCTGCCTGAGCGACTTGGTCTTGAACCAGAAAGTGCTATGGGTTAATTAAGGGTATTCTGGGGTGGTACGTGAGCATCTATATGCAACCATGGATTCGTCATATGACACGGAGGCTTGGAGAAAGATATCACTACATTCTTGTTGCAGAGTCTGGTGATCCCTTACAAGTAGCGTACAGGACAAGAATGAAAGCGGTATCGTCGAGTCTAACGGTGTTTCTGAAGACGTAGAGAATCTAGATGCATGGACCTGTAGTGCGTATGGCGTAGGATTGTCAATGAGCCGATCCGTAGTAGAGTTGAGTCCCGTGGTCCAGACAATACTAGCTACTCTAGGGTGGGAAGGCTGTGCATTCTCTGGGAATTATCACTATCAACACCGCCTGAATATACATAGACCCTCGAAGAAACTGCGGGGCATGTTCAGTACATGGTGACTGTTTGAGAATCTTTGACCTGATTCTGATCAATAACTCTTGCCAATTCTGCTGCCTAAGAGCCTCGGGACCTCGTCACACACGAGGTAAGCCCCATGTCACGTATCATGAGAACACCTCAGTCTGGAATTACACTTTGACGCAATGCCGCCGGTGATCAGGCAGAAAGAGATGTAAGCTGAATAGTTCCAAGGGTTATTTTAACTAATATCGTCAAGCTGAAGCGTAAGATGTTCCCTTGTTGATAGAGACATGCATCTTAGCATCTGCGGCATGATAACGTCCGTTTCGCCCGCCCCGAGAATTTCACGCCTACCGACTCATGAGGTCGCAACGATACTGACATGTCAACTCGGTCCCCGGTGATATTTCAAATTCGGAGGAAGCTTGCACCTTAAGAGATGAGTTCTTGTGGCGACGAGGCTGATGTTCACGGGTTAGCTTACTTGGTCATGCTCCTCGTGTGGACATCACCCCGGAAGTCCGCCTTACGAGAGTCTTAGCCCTATAGAGTTGCAGAGGAAATATGTGGACCCTGTCATTCTTTTGGGGGCCTAAAAAACACGCATTATTCGTTTCGGGTAGATCTACGTGCACAGCTTGAGCTTATTGTCGATTGTGGCCTATGGGATATACCCAATTAGGCTATTAATGTGCGAGGGACTGCGCTAGAGACACCCTTCGACCCCTCCTTACTAACCCGACGGTCTGGAGAAGGGTCTTGGCACAATGAGTAAGACGCTTCGTTCAGCCTCCCTAGGACTACGGTCTGCTTATGGTGCCAGGGATCTGGCGTATAAGAGCGCTGGATCGTGTCTTGGCCACGTTCTGTGAACGTAGAACTTCCTATTCCGGCAACTAGTCTTTTCTCCTGTGCTCGGCTGCGGATGGTGCCCAGTCTTAACGTACAATAACCCGTTTTGGAAATTGAGGCTCGAAACACCAAGCACATCGACTGTATCGTATTTCTTTTCTTCCCCCCTGACTATTCCAGAATCCCGGGAAGGGCGCTTCACACGATGCGTGTCAGCCTTATGGGTACTGGGCAACAATCTTCTAAAGCCATCCTAAGTAGCCACAGTCAGCTCCTGTTGGCTGCTCCGTTTGCTACGTAGGACTTCGCAGGCGTTGGTATGAACAGTCGGACCGAGTCGGGAAAAAGTCACGCGAATCGAACCAACGTAGACTTCCTCCTGATTCATCAAAATGCTACAGAAACCAACTCGCCACAGGCTTTTCGAACCACCATCGGAAGGCGCCCTGGCTCCAGCTTTGCGCCTGAGCCACGTCCGCACTAGGCAGGCTTGATATCGATACCCCGGCCTGCCAAGTTTCAAGGTGGTCGCACTTAACATGCAGGCATCCCACGATGCCATCGACAGTGTGACAATATCTCTACCGTACTGGCGGGAATCAACATCCTCATTGGCCCCCTTGTACAGGAACCCCCTGATTACATGTTCCTCGCACGAGGTCTTGTAGGGCTGAGGGACCCTTTCCATGTTGTGTTATTCCCAAATATCGTATCTTCATGTCATGAACCCCGACACGCCCCTACCAAAGCCGCGCTTGTCGCACCGCGACCTATCATCCCATTGGTTGAATGTTTGCTTCTCGGCCCTGTCTCCGAGGACATCGTGTGCTAGCAACATCCACCGACGGGCTGAACAAGAGCCTGTATTGATACCAATTTACTCTCGAGATATATAAGTTCGTAAGGGTTTCTCTTCATCTCCAATCCCTTCTACTCGGCAGCCATCATCTTCACCTTCGATTCATAAAAACCGTCCAAAACTCGCGTTCGCTCGAGACTTCACTTCTTTCGTTCCAACGACATATCAAACCCCAACGCAACAATGCCAGCCCCTATTGTCCCCGTATCTGCTGTCACCTCTCTTGCCAAGATGTGCAGTTGCGATGCAGCTACTCTTGCCTCCCAGGATGCATCGGCCGCAAACTGCACTAGGTGCCAGCTACCGAAGCCTGCCAAATAAAAGTCAAAGTTTGGAGTGATAGCAGCTTTGAGGGTCATCAGTGAGTTGCGACCCATCGGATACTGAAAACGTTGTTGTTTCGTTCTGACATTTTTGGTTATCCAGTTTTTCGCTGTCCCCTACGGACATGTTTCGTGGCCGACTTCAACGGCAAACATACGACATTGATCGGGAAGCTCGCCATAACGATTGCAGACACGACACTCCAAACTTGGATTCGAATCAGCTGGGACTAGAGTAGGAGTGGTGAACTGAATACACGAGGAGGCTATCTCGTCATCCTATGCAATAGACGGGGATTTTGTTGGAATTTTGATTTTCAGGCATCCATCTTGCCGTCGATTTTTCTTTTGGAGGCCTTTGGCTTCCATACGCTCCTTTAGATGTTAGTTTCGAGGGGGAATCTTTCACGAAAAACACACATATGGCTCAAGCTTGGTTCTAAGTAAAATGCCATGTTCCTCCATCAAGTCCAGTGGTGGTACAACTGTGGACTATTTAAACGTCAAGTTCAACGTCGGGGGACTTCAGATCGCGGACGAAAGCGCCCAGGAAAATCTCAACATACATTAATGCACAATTCCGATATTTATCTCTAGATTGCTTATTGCTCAGGCGATAGATAATACCAGAAAAAATGTGTTCTATTGAGTGCATAGTTGTTCAAGCTACTATACCTATATTCTTTTCCATCGCTTTAACCCATGTACTTACTTTTCGTGATGTAAATTCGCGTTGAAAATTAGACAATAAAGGGCGTTAGTAGAGATTAGTGTTATTACCCACAGCAACGAATGTGTAAATGGGTTTAACTCCAACCTGGCTTGCATCCTGCTGCGGGACCAGATATACTCTAGATGTTAGAGAAGTCAATTTAACGCAAAAAATCAATCGATATTGCGCAAATCGCAAAAGGATCTCCTCGACGGGGAATTGAACCCCGGTCCCCGGCGTGACAAGCCGATATCCTCACCACTAGACTATCGAGGATTTGTGATTGATTTTCGCACTCATTAGCATGCCCAAGACCCCTGTTGTCTTAGCGCTCGCCCGCAGTGCCACCAGTGCCGCTTTGCAACGCACCCTACCTAGGTTCTCAGTCTTCCGTAAAAAGCTGTTTTCTCTTAATTGAGCAGCGATATGCCACGAACCCCCGTTATCAAAAGGCCTTTTGGCCCTGCTGCTCGGGAAATACGGTGATATCCGCGATCCGCGATCTCATCGGCATCCTGCGCTACTCCTAATTCGGGAGGGGCCAGTTAGTGATCTCCGGTAGTTGGCTGCGCCTCTCCAATAACAGCGCATTTTCGGGATCACCCAGTCCTGAAGTCAGGTCCTATGAAGTCTCGGGAGGAATCTAGCTGCCTAAGGTAAGGTAGTTCGAGGCAAGAACCGCTTCATTGCGGTCGCTTATAAGCGCTAGAGGCCGCAAGCGACAGGACTGTTTTTTCAGATGTCCGCCACATACCGTCTGTAAAAGTCCCCCGAAGCCTCCACTATCACATTCCCTAGCAGATCACAGGCACGCCGACAGAATCGTCCTCGGGTGTCAGAGGCTGCAGTCGGCGCCGGGGCGAGCCGCTGACTTTGTTCGCTAATTCATCACGGCCTGGCCCCAGGCGCATTCAATTTTCACCACTTCTAGAAGATCTCCTCGTTCTACCGAATGTGGTTATGAGACTTGAACGAGCCGTGCGAGAGTGCGACCGAGAACCAGGTTTAATACACATCATCCGCGGTCTTCCCGATGTCTGCGTCGAAATCATTCAGCACCTGGACTTACTCCTGTCAAGACCGAGCCGGCGCGAAAGCTCCAACGTCTCCAATTTGTTGGCAGAAACCAAAGCTATAGCTCCATTTCTTGCTACAAGCCGGAGGGCTCTGGATCTGGCTGTAGGCTCATTGGAGTTGTAAGTCATTAGCCTGCTGCCTATGTAAATATTACAGAACTATCATACGATAACCGAAGCTAAATGTTTGGGAAATAGGGCCAAAGGTTTGCGAGAAGCTGACGAGTCACCACCGTATGCAGCGAGCTCCATTTTGCAGGAGATTTCGTCCGTACAAGCCCAGCTGCATGAACATTCTACATCCCCGGCGAACGTGGCAATAGTTCAGCAGAGCCAAATCCAGGCGTCCACCGACATCCAGCAGTTGTGCAACATAACGATCGGTAGTTTCCTAAGCTTTCTCAAAACACTTTTCGAGCAAAAATATTCAACAACGTCTGCTTTAGAAGTTGCCCGAAGGTCGATCGCAGGCAGCGCAGTGTCGATACCGCCTGCTGGCCTCAGCCCGGTCCTCACCTCGGACGCAGGCTTTTTCTGTTCCAAACTTACTTCCGCCAGCGCCCTCGAATGTCAACTTCAGGCACATTGACAAAGTGGTCATGAGTCTAGAGAAGGAAACTCAGGATATCAAGTTCGTGCCGGCCGGCCTGCCAACCTTTGCGACATCCAGCTTCCACAGAGACGTCGTCCTTTTCGATGCAGTCACTTGCGACCGTCGGAAAGAGATCAAGTTCAAGGGAGTCTATATGGTTTTCTCGCCGGTAGGTGAGGTAATGGCTATCACAGTAGAGCATTTTGACGAAGTAGCACACAAACAAAAGCCGATTCCCCTCACACATGATTTCGTTCACTTCCACAAGCCGGCGCTCTACGTTCATGATTCATATCGGGGCCCATATACAACCACGAGGAGGTGTCTTTCACACTGACACGGCATCCGAGCCTTTTCTTTCAGTCCTGGTGGGTCAATGTTGGCAATCAAGGGGGTTCGGAATTGAGTCGAGCTCATCAGCAGCTCAAAAGGCCTCGGGCGTGGCGTTGTGCGAAGTCACACCGACGGAGTCACGCACGCTGAATTCTCGGCGGTTGGTGACTAAGTTGGACACCATGTCCAAGGATGGCACCCTGAGAGTGGCTGATATTCGAAGCATGCGCAGTGTCGCCAAGCTTGAGATGGACAGCTGGAGGAGCCCGTTGCAGCTAGCTGTCTCCCCAGCAGGCGTGGTCGCGTCGATATGGGGACGAACCGTCACCATTTGGGATTACGAAACAAGCGCCGTGGACAGCTACAACTTTGAGACGGCGCGAGGTAACGAAGGGTGGCCTCTAGCGATATCGCCCGACCTGAAATGGGTCGCAAGTCGAACAGATGACTGGGCTGATGTCACAGATCTCGCTACCGGTAAGATCGCGTACTCGGCTAGCCTGGAATCCGGATTTGCGTCCTCGGCGGCTTTTTCGCACGACCGGAAGTATCTGGTAATAGGAAGATGTGCAAACGGCCACCATGGTAGGACTGACTCGGGTATTATAAAGGTTTGGAGATTGTAATGTGAGAAACTGTTTCCCATGCTTGGACCTCGATAACTTCGCTGGGTGCGAACTTGAAACAACACGAACTTATGAATGTTTATTGAGTTTCTTAAAATCAAAGTATTTGTGATGGCTATGTAAAAGAAAATCTTCCAACCTTTACCCGTTGAAACCCCCGAATCTAATTTTTGAATACTACGGTCTGGTTGGTTGAAACCTTGCGATTCTTTGAGTGTCATGCCTACCCAGCTTCGAAGAGGTAAGTGTTCCCGAGCATAACTGGGCAGAGAAATGCGTCGTCCACGCAGCGTCACCTTGATGGGATTGATCAAGGATAGCTTGAGGCCAAGTTGTGACCGTTGTCCCGGTGCTAATGTGACTGTTGGTATCTCGGAACTCTTTTGGGGTTAGGGTTGGCAATTACCCAGCCCGCGGGTACCTATAGGTACCTGCAAAATAGGTAGGTAGTTATAGGTAGTACCTATAGGTAGCGGGCAATATCTATAGATATCTATAGGTTAAGTGGGTTTAAGTAATTAAGCCTATAGGTATAATATAAATACTATATCTATAGGTTTAGGTAGCCTATAAGTAATTATACCTATAGGTAATTTATATTTTTATTAGAAGTTATAGATATTTTTTATAGTAATTAGACTAATTTATAGATATATTATAAATAGCTAAAATTCTATTACTATTTTATTATATTTTAATACCCCTTTTTACTCTTATATTTTAAACTACCTATTATTATAAAGCTTACTAGCTCTTAAAATAGCCTTAACTAAGTTAAGGTCTTTAAGTATAATAGTAATATATTTAGTATAGATAGTAGTAAGATTAATTACTAAACTAATTAGTTTAATAAATAAATAAATTAGAGAGGGGGATAATTACTCTTAAAAATACTAAAAAGAAGACTTTTTAAAGACTTTTAGAAAGCTCTAATAGCTAACTTTGCTTAGTAAATATTACTATTATAGCTAATATTATTATAGATTTCCTAGTAAACCTACTAAAAGGGGAGCTTAGAGATAATAAGATTAGTTAATTTCTAGTAGATTCTAATCTTATAAAAAGCCTTAGCTAAAATAAGTTAGTTTATAACTATCTTTTATAATAATCTTAGCTTACTATTAGAGTACTAATAGTGCTTCTTCTTCTAAACTTAGTCTAGAATAAGAGACTAGCTAGGGAGAAACTTTTTAGCTAACTTCTTAGTAATCTTAGTAATAGTCTTTTTAGTAGCAGTCTTCTTAATAGGAGTCTTCTTACTTATAATAGGCTTCTTATTAATAGTAATAGCTTTATACTATATTTTTATATATATAGAAGCTATAGCTTAAGTAGAAATTAGTATAGATAATTACTATAATAATTAAAAGGATAAATTACCTATTTATAGTTATAGTAGTTATAGAATATAGAAGGAAAGTTAGTATAGTTAGGGAAAAGTAGGATTTATATTTAGTAATAATTTTTATTAACTAGGCAGAAAGAAGTAAATATCTTTCTTTATTTGAGTTTATAGTTATAACGCAGCCCCCCGCAAAAAAGACTATAACAAATTCACCCAGTTCATGGGCATAATTTGGGAAACACTATAGAGGCACTTTGACCTATACCCTCTACTAGTTAAGGATAATAATACAGGAACCTAATATGTTCCTGCTAGCAAGCAAACCCTCTAAATATCACTGCATAAAGTTAGACGTATGCTCTGGCTAAATAGACTAGCAGAACAGTAATAGTGCGGGTAACACTGCACTACACATAATAGGGCTGATCATATCAGGGCTAAGTAGGCCACTAAGGCTCTCATAGCAACGCCTTCTAGCAAGGTGCTGCGAAAAACGCCCAAAAGGTAAACCTTCTAGCAAGGTGAACGCCACTATATAAGATATCTGATAACTCCTCACCCAAAGGTTAACCTTCCAGCAAGGTGCACATAAGAGATGACTCCTCAACCTCCTAAGAGGTTCTCACAGCCAGAAGCATAAAAAGCTCTGCTGCAAGCAGGGCTTTGTGCCCATCTCTCTTCCTCAAGTGCGGCTGTGGTTGGGATAGGATCACGTGACCGAAGGCTATGTGTATTGTCAGGAGGCGCGGCGCGGAGTTAGAAGGTCTGTTACAAAGCAGGTAAAATCACTATGTAGTAGCCAGAGGCCATCTTTCTTTATTTAATAGAGGCTAATAGTATAAAATATTAAGTTTCTAAAATCTACTATAAATTATATAAATATCCTAAAAATATAAAAGTAAGCTTATTAAATAGAGAATCTTCTAAATATATTACTGAAAAAATTATAGATATTTTTATTTTTATATATTTAGAATAAAAGGAGGGAAAATATAGTAAAGAGCAAGCTAGTATATAAACTAACTATTATATATTTTAATCTTTTTTAATATTTTAAAGCTAAAAAAAACTTCTCTCTAAATAATAACCTATTAAGTATAATAACTATAATAAAAGTATAATTATAATTACTATAAGTAAGGTAATATTATAATTTTACTTATAAATTTAAGGAGCTAACTTTTATAAATTAGTAAGTTATATTAAAATATTCTTAGAATATAATTATAGTATATTTTGCTTATTTTTATAGTAATCCTTTATACTAATCTACTATAGGCTAACTATTTAGGTCTAGTACTAGAGCAAAGTATAAAGCAGAGTTAGATTATTCTAAGAATATAAACACTAAAAAGTCTTACTAGTGAATTAATAATATAAATAAGGCCTAAAAGGAAGTTAATTATACTAAAAAAGCTTTTAGGTAGTAGAAGGTTTATAAGCTTAAAGCCTTTAAAGCTTTAAGTAAGTAGACTAATAGTTCTATAACTAAACACACTAAGCTAGAAGCTTAAGAGATCTAATAGATTAAAGCCTAATAATAAGTATCTTTATCTCTTAATTAAGTATATACTAATATCTCTATAATATATTAAAGGGAACTTATCTAAACTAGCTTTTTGCTAGAATAGCTAGCCTAGCCTTTTCTAGCTACTATAATATTATAGCTAAAAATAGAGATAAGGCTTAGAAAGATATCTCTATAAAGGAGATTAATAAGAATACCTAGATAAATCTAAATAATATTAAGGGTTTACTTAATTTTAATATAGATATTAATAAGAAAATACCTACTATTAATATTACTAAGTAATCTGCTATAATTATTAATAAGCTTATTAAGATATATAAATTACTATAATTAATTACTATAATTACTAATAAATATAGGAAAACTATATCTAAGAGTACTACTTCTTCTATAATAACTAGGAAGTTATACTAGAGAGACTTTATATTAAAGTTAAGTGCCTTATAAATAACTCTGCCTTTATAGTAGCTATTATATATAAATATAGCCTAATTTAACTAGGCTATAACTATCTAGTAGCTAGTAATATTTTTACTAAAGAGGAGATACTTCTTTAGTTTTTCCTTGCTAAATACTAATAGCTAAAGTGCTTCTCCTAAAAGAAATAGAAATATCTAGTTCTTAACTCTTCTATTAAGAAGATTAAGATATAAGTAATATACTATTATAGTAATCTTTTATATTTATATTAATTTAAATAGAAACTTTATCTTAGTATACTGCTCTACTTTTAAGATATATAGTATACTATATATTATAGCTAAGTATTACTATAGTTTCTCCTTTAAGCTATTAGTTAAGGCTATATTTACTAAAATTACTAACTAGGTAGTCTAGAAAGGTGTTTAGAAGCTTATAGATCTATTCTAGCTTTAGAATAACTTTACTACTCTTACTTAGATAGTTAACTTTCTATCTATAATAGATAGTTTATTCTTAGCTATTTTATAGCTAATTTCCTTCTTTTTTAAGCTTAAGCTTAGATAGAATAGTACTTTCTATAACTAGTTATAGGTTAGTAAGATTACTTAGAAGCTTACTTATTAACTTAACTTTTTACTCTAAATAGTATAGCTATTTAGATTTAGTAATAGTATTAGAAATAGGAAGTAAGTAATTATTATAG
Source organism: Colletotrichum neosansevieriae (assembly GCA_036785495.1). Lineage (NCBI taxonomy): Eukaryota > Fungi > Ascomycota > Sordariomycetes > Glomerellales > Glomerellaceae > Colletotrichum > Colletotrichum neosansevieriae. The sequence continues at coordinate 3,265 of JAVHLV010000040.1, read as the reverse complement.
TAATTATTTAAAATAATCTAAGTAAACTAAACTAATCTAATACTCTATACTACTATCTTCTTTATTAATTTCTTTACTAAGTCTATATTCTTCTTTTATAAAGTTATATACTTAGTATAAATTATATAGAGATTTATATCTATTAATATTAATATAATTTTATAGCAAAAAGATAAGATATCTCTTATTTTTAAATATATTAATAAGGAATTACTTACTAATCTTATAGAAAGCCTTAATAGCTTATAATTAGAATTAAATCTAATAGTAGTTTTTAAGAGGGAGACTATAAGTTATTTCTTAAACTAATCTAGTAAATATATTTTATAGAATTAAAAGATTAGTTATCTTTTAGTATTTTTAAATCTTATAAAGTATAGTTATTATACTTTTTAATAAAAGCTTAAAATAATAATTATATTACTTACTACTAAGTTTCTATCTATAAACTTTCTAGTATTTTATAATCTAAACTAGCTTTTTCTAAGCTATTTTTAGTAGCTATTTTTAGACTACTTATAGTAGTTAACTAGTATCTATCCTTCTAGCAAACTTTATTATAAGATTTTATAGTAGAAGGTATAGTAATTTAATCTTAGAACTACTAATATCTAAGCTAGCTTAGATAATAGTTATTATATAACTTATACTTCTTTATAGAGTTTCTAAAACCTCTTTAACTAGCTGCTTTTAAGGCTTATTTAGATTATATTTTACTTTTAATAGAGGGTTTTAAATTAGTAGTAAAAAGCTCTCTATTCTTTTTAGAAAGCTTCTATTAGATATAGAGCTAGTTAATAAGCAAAGTATTAAAAGATAAATATAAATAGAAGAAAAAAAAAAGATAAGAGGTCTAAATCTAACTAAATTTATAAAATAAATAAATTAGTTAGAAACTCTAAAATAGCTACTTATATAATTATACTTTATCTTTTATTTATATTTACCTTATAGTAATCTATAAATTTTCTCTCCTTTAGTATTCTTTATTACTCTATTATTTATAATAGTAAGTTCTTTTAAGTTAGATTCTTATAAGCTAGATCCTTTTAGATTAGAAGCTTCTAAACTACTAGATATTACTTAGCCTATAATAACTTATATAATAACTTATTCCTCTCCTACTAGCTTATAGTTATAATTAAAAATTATTATTTTTATTCTTAAAACTATTTAACTTTTTCTCACCTTCTAGAAACCTCTACTATAATATCTTAAATAAGTTTAACTTAGAAAATATATATTATAGTTAATAGCTTCTAAGTTAAAGCAAAAAGTAATTATAAAATTATTTTAGACTTTCCCTTATAGGACTCCTTATTAGATATAATTTTACTAAGACTATAATTTAATCTTAGAAGAGCTAAAGTTACTCTATAAATATTATTAATAATCTTTTACTTATTCTATAATTAAGAACTCTAGTATAAGTACTATATAATAATATCTTAACTTAAAAGCATATCTTTATACTTAGTATAATAGTAGTAGTATAATAGCTATAAGTTAGTTAATATATTTATAGTAATTTTTTATAGTAATCTAGATTTAGGAGGCTTATAATATATCTACTTTAAACTAATAAGTATTAGTTTACTTTATTATTAGTGCTAACCTTTTTCTTAATTCTATTATAAACTTTACCTTTAAGAACTTTTATTTATATCTTAATTCCCTTTACTACCTACTATCTTAATAAACTTTCTAAAAATAGGTAGCTAAAAAAGCCTTATAGATCTAATAAACTACTTTTTAGTTAATTCCTCTTACTATTAATATCTCTCTTATAATTAATATCTAGAGTATTTCTAGCTTAAAATACTCTCTGCTTAGTATTCTTTATTATTTTATTAATTAGTAATAGAGGTTATAATAAGTACTTCTTAGTGCTATTAATATAACTAATAGATATATAGTAATTAAGTAAGCTAGAGCTCTATTAAATCTCTTTAAGGAAATATACTAAAAGATATATAAAACTATTAATTTTTAGACTATTTTAGCAGATAATATAAGTTCCTTTAAGCTTAAAGTTTTAGTTTAGAAACTTATAAAAGATTTAGTATCTCTAGTCTAGCTAATATATTATATTTACTATTTAGCCTATATCTTTAATCTAATTATTAGAGCTATTTTTAAGGCTTTTTAGATCTCTATAATAGATATATTTATAGAGTTTTAGCTATTAACTACTTACTTAAAAGATAAGGAGAACTCTAAGAATAATAATCTATTTAGCTTAGATAGCTAAAATCTAAATACTAGAGATAATATATCTCTTAGTCTATTTAGAGATATTATTTAAAAAGTAAGTATAAATATTTAAGAATTATCTATATACTAATAGTTATCTAGATTTAGTTTCTAGCTATTTCCCTAAAGCTATCTAGTAAGAAAATATAAGAGTTTCTTAACTTCTAGAAATCTACCTAGAAAAATTAGTAACTATTATATCTACTTTATAATATTAAGATAAAATAGAACTCTACTATACTTATATATATTTATATAAGAGAGCTTAAAATAATAATTTTAGCTTAGATTAAAAAGTACTCCCTTTATACTTAGTTTACTTTTACTAAGGCTAATTAGAAAGCTCTTAATATTCTATTTAATATTACTAGCCCCTTTTTACTTTTTACTAACCTTCTCAGCTAGTTAAATAATCTTACTTCTAGCTATACCTTTACTTTATTATAAGTTATAATAGTTTACTTAGATCTTTATATTACTATACTAAAGGAAAAAGTATTATATAAAGATTATATCTAGGTAATAGTTCTTTAAATAGCTACTAAGAATAGATAAGATAAGCTATATAAGTATATTAAGAAGCTTATTAATAAGGAGTCTTTTAAGGTATATAGTATTGCTATATTACTTACCTCTAAATCTAGAACCTTAATTATAAGTATATATAATATATAATTCTACTTTATAAACTTTTTTAAGGATTTACCCTCTTTTACTATACTCTAGACTTAAGTATAATAAGACTTTATTAAGGTTTATACTAAGTAATACTATAAAGATATAGAGCACTATAGTACTAATAACTAAGCTATAACTTAGAGATTATAGTATATACTATATAGTTTATTATTATATAGTTTAAAGAAAAAGGTATTTATAGCAATTTAATATAGTAATTAATTATACTAACTAGTTATAGGGAAAGCTATTAATATCTTAAAAAGCTTAAAATATTTATAATAACTTTTTTAATACTAATATATAATATTAATAATATATTAGTTTTATAGCT